>CM038682.1:37547226-38040527 GCA_021605205.1 Aegilops longissima | reverse complement strand
GCGTGCGCCTCTTCGGACATGCCACCACACCACCTGCATGTATGAGGGCGGTGCGGCGCTCGGTGGCATTACTACCCCAGGGCCCCGTCCCCTAACCACAGGCGGTTGACCACGAGATCTAGCCCTTTGACTTCCACGGACGGGCTTTGACGGTGGACCTCTCCACCGGTTGTGTCGATTCGGCCCATAGGGACACCGGGAGCAACATCGGGCCAAACCCAGCTACATCCACTCCGTGTAGACCCGGCGCGTCCGTTTCCCCCCTCCGGTGCGGCGGTGGCGCCGTCCGTGAGGGGCACCGGAGGAGCGTGCGGGCATTTGCAACCGCCACAACACTTCCGGACTTGTGAGGCCGCCTCGCAAGATTTGGCGGTATGCTGGCCCGGAGGCCGCCGGCCCACGGTCGTGAAGCAGCGAAGAGCAATCGCGTAGAGGAAGTGTTGAGATACTTCTCCATCACGAAAATTATGAAAAATTACCGCCGGTCCTATAGCACATGTGCCCGTCATGTAAAAACTCATGATTTTATCGCGCTCCGGTATTTAATAATATTCACGCGCGCCGTTTCGCGAGCGTCTACTACCGTGTCGCCGCCGTCCGTGAGGCCACACCCGGAGCAGCGTGCGCCTCTTCGGACATGCCACCCACCACCCGCATGTATGAGGGCCCGATCGGCGCTCGGTGGCATTGCTACCCCAGGGCCCCGTCCGCCCTAACCTGTAGCGTTTGACCACGGATCTAGCCCTTTGACTTTGCGGACGGGATTTGACGGTGGGCCTCTCCACCCGGTTGTGTTAGGTCAGCCCATACGAACACTTTGGAGCAACATCCGGGCGGACCCACAGCAAGATCCCCTCCGTGTAGACCCGGCGCGTCCGTTTCCCCCCTCCGGTGCGGCGGTGGCGCCGTCCGTGAGGGCGAACCCGAGCGCGTGCGCCTCTTCGGACATGCCACCACACCACCTGCATGTATGAGGGGCGGTGCGGCGCTCGGTGGCATTACTACCCCAGGGCCCCGTCCGCCCTAACCACAGGCGGTTGACCACGAGATCTAGCCCTTTGACTTCCACGGACGGGCTTTGACGGTGGACCTCTCCACCGGTTGTGTCGATTCGGCCCATAGGGACACCGGGAGCAACATCCGGGCCCAAACCACAGCTACATCCACTCCGTGTAGACCCGGCAGCGTCCGTTTCCCCCCTCCGGTGCGGCGGCGGCGCCGTCCGTGAGGGGGCACACCGGAGGCAGCGTGCGGGCATTTGCAACCGCCACAACACTTCCGGACTTGTGAGGCCGCCTCGCAAGATTTGGCGGTATGCTGGCCCCGGGCCGCCGCGCCCGGTCGTGAAGCGCGAAGAGCAATCCGCGTAGAGGAAGTGTTGAGATACTTCTCCATCACGAAAATTATGAAAAATTACCATCGGTCCTATAGCACATGTGCCCGTCATGTAAAAACTCATGATTTTATCGCGCTCCGGTATTTAATAATATTCACGCCGCATCGTTTCCGCGAGCGTCTACTACCGTGTCGCCGCCGTCCGTGAGGCCACACCGGAGCGCGTGCGCCTCTTCGGACATGCCACCACACCACCCGCATGTATGAGGGCCCGATCACGGCGCTCGGTGGCATTGCTACCCCAGGGCCCCGTCGCCCTAACCTGTAGCGTTTGACCACGGATCTAGCCCTTTGACTTTGCAGACGGGATTTGACGGTGGGCCTCTCCACCCGGTTGTGTTAGGTCAGCCCATCTGAACACTTTGGAGCAACATCCGGGCGGACCCACGGCAAGATCCCCTCCGTGTAGACCCGGCGCGTCCGTTTCCCCCCTCCGGTGCGGCGTGGCGGCGCCGTCCGTGAGGCGAACCCGAGGCGCGTGCGCCTCTTCGGACATGCCACCACACCACCTGCATGTATGAGGGCGGTGCGGCGCTCGGTGGCATTACTACCCCAGGGCCCCGTCCGCCCTAACCACAGGCGGTTGACCACGAGATCTAGCCCTTTGACTTCCACAGACGGGCTTTGACGGTGGACCTCTCCACCGGTTGTGTCGGTTCGGCCCATAGGACACCGGGAGCAACATCCGGGCCAAACCCACAGCTACATCCACTCCGTGTAGACCCCGGCGTCCGTTTCCCCCCTCCGGTGCGGCGGCGGCGCCGTCCGTGAGGGGGCACCGGAGGCAGCGTGCGGGCATTTGCAACCGCCACAACACTTCCGGACTTGTGAGGCCGCCTCGCAAGATTTGGCGGTATGCTGGCCCGGAGGCCGCGGCCCACGGTCGTGAAGCAGCGAAGAGCAATCCGCGTAGAGGAAGTGTTGAGATACTTCTCCATCACGAAAATTATGAAAAATTACCATCGGTCCTATAGCACATGTGCCCGTCATGTAAAAACTCATGATTTTATCGCGCTCCGGTATTTAATAATATTCACGCGCGCATCGTTTCGCGAGCGTCTACTACCGTGTGTCGCCGCCGTCCGTGAGGCCACACCCGAGAGCGCGTGCGCCTCTTCGGACATGCCACCACACCACCCGCATGTATGAGGGCCCGATCGGCGCTCGGTGGCATTGCTACCCAGGGCCCCGTCCGCCCTAACCTGTAGCGTTTGACCACGGATCTAGCCCTTTGACTTTGCGGACGGGATTTGACGGTGGGCCTCTCCACCCGGTTGTGTTAGGTCAGCCCATCGAACACTTTGGAGCAACATCCGGGCGGACCCACAGCAAGATCCCCTCCGTGTAGACCCGGCGCGTCCGTTTCCCCCCTCCGGTGCGGCGGCGGCGCCGTCCGTGAGGGCGAACCCGGAGCAGCGTGCGCCTCTTCGGACATGCCACCACACCACCTGCATGTATGAGGGGCGGTGCGGCGCTCGGTGGCATTACTACCCCGGGCCCCGTCCGCCCTAACCACAGGCGGTTGACCACGAGATCTAGCCCTTTGACTTCCGCGGACGGGCTTTGACGGTGGACCTCTCCACCGGTTGTGTCGATTCGGCCCATAGGGACACCGGGAGCAACATCCGGGCCAAACCCACAGCTACATCCACTCCGTGTAGACCCGGCGCGTCCGTTTCCCCCCTCCGGTGCGGCGGCGCGCCGTCCGTGAGGGGGCACACCGGAGGCAGCGTGCGGGCATTTGCAACCGCCACAACACTTCCGGACTTTGAGAGGCCGCCTCGCAAGATTTGGCGGTATGCTGGCCCCGAGGCCGCCGCGGCCCCGGTCGTGAAGCAGCGAAGAGCAATCGCGTAGAGGAAGTGTTGAGATACTTCTCCATCACGAAAATTATGAAAAATTACCATCGGTCCTATAGCACATGTGCCCGTCATGTAAAAACTCATGATTTTATCGCGCTCCGGTATTTAATAATATTCACGCCGCATCGTTTCGCGAGCGTCTACTACCGTGTCGCCGCCGTCCGTGAGGGCCACACCCGGAGCAGCGTGCGCCTCTTCGGACATGCCACCCACCACCCGCATGTATGAGGCCCGATCGGCGCTCGGTGGCATTGCTACCCCGGGGCCCCGTCGCCCTAACCTGTAGCGTTTGACCACGGATCTAGCCCTTTGACTTTGCAGACGGGATTTGACGGTGGGCCTCTCCACCCGGTTGTGTTAGGTCAGCCCATAGGAACACTTTGGAGCAACATCCGGGCGGACCCACAGCAAGATCCCCTCCGTGTAGACCCGGCGCGTCCGTTTCCCCCCTCCGGTGCGGCGGCGGCGCCGTCCGTGAGGCGAACCCGAGGCGCGTGCGCCTCTTCGGACATGCCACCACACCACCTGCATGTATGAGGGCGGTGCGGCGCTCGGTGGCATTACTACCCCGGGGCCCCGTCCGCCTAACCACAGGCGGTTGACCACGAGATCTAGCCCTTTGACTTCCACGGACGGGCTTTGACGGTGGACCTCTCCACCGGTTGTGTCGATTCGGCCCATAAGGACACCGGGAGCAACATCCGGGCCAAACCACAGCTACATCCACTCCGTGTAGACCCGGCGCGTCCGTTTCCCCCTCCGGTGCGGCGGCGGCGCCGTCCGTGAGGGGCACACCGGAGGCAGCGTGCGGGCATTTGCAACCGCCACAACACTTCCGGACTTGTGAGGCCGCCTCGCAAGATTTGGCGGTATGCTGGCCCCGAGGCCGCCGCCCACGGTCGTGAAGCAGCGAAGAGCAATCGCGTAGAGGAAGTGTTGAGATACTTCTCCATCACGAAAAATTATGAAAAATTACCATCGGTCCTATAGCACATGTGCCCCGTCATGTAAAAACTCATGATTTTATCGCGCTCCGGTATTTAATAATATTCGCGCGCGCCGTTTCGCGAGCGTCTACTACCGTGTCATCGCCGTCCGTGAGGCCACACCGAGAGAGCGTGCGCCTCTTCGGACATGCCACCACCACCCGCATGTATGAGGCCCGATCGGCTCGGTGGCATTACTACCCCAGGGCCCCGTCCGCCCTAACCTGTAGCGTTTGACCACGGATCTAGCCCTTTGACTTTGCGGACGGGATTTGACGGTGGGCCTCTCCACCCGGTTGTGTTAGGTCAGCCCATACGAACACTTTGGAGCAACATCCGGGCGGACCCACAGCAAGATCCCCTCCGTGTAGACCCGCGCGTCCGTTTCCCCCCTCCGGTGCGGCGGCGGCGCCGTCCGTGAGGCGAACCCCGGAGCAGCGTGCGCCTCTTCGGACATGCCACCACACCACCTGCATGTATGAGGGCGGTGCGGCGCTCGGTGGCATTACTACCCCAGGGCCCCGTCCGCCCTAACCACAGGCGGTTGACCACGAGATCTAGCCCTTTGACTTCCACGGACGGGCTTTGACGGTGGACCTCTCCACCGGTTGTGTCGATTCGGCCCATAGGGACACCGGGAGCAACATCCGGGCCAAACCCACAGCTACATCCACTCCGTGTAGACCCGGCGCGTCCGTTTCCCCCCTCCGGTGCGGCGGCGGCGCCGTCCGTGAGGGGGCACACCGGAGCAGCGTGCGGGCATTTGCAACCGCCACAACACTTCCGGACTTGTGAGAGGCCGCCTCGCAAGATTTGGCGGTATGCTGGCCCCGAGCCGCCGCCCACGGTCGTGAAGCAGCGAAGAGCAATCGCGTAGAGGAAGTGTTGAGATACTTCTCCATCACGAAAATTATGAAAAATTACCATCGGTCCTATAGCACATGTGCCCGTCATGTAAAAACTCATGATTTTATCGCGCTCCGGTATTTAATAATATTCACGCGCGCATCGTTTCGCGAGCGTCTACTACCGTGTCATCGCCGTCCGTGAGGCCACACCCGAGAGCGTGCGCCTCTTCGGACATGCCACCCACCACCCGCATGTATGAGGGCCCGATCGGCGCTCGGTGGCATTGCTACCCCAGGGCCCCGTCCGCCCTAACCTGTAGCGTTTGACCACGGATCTAGCCCTTTGACTTTGCGGACGGGATTTGACGGTGGGCCTCTCCACCCGGTTGTGTTAGGTCAGCCCATAGGAACACTTTGGAGCAACATCCGGGCGGACCCACAGCAAGATCCCCTCCGTGTAGACCCGGCGCGTCCGTTTCCCCCCTCCGGTGCGGCGGCGGCGCCGTCCGTGAGGGCGAACCCGGAGCAGCGTGCGCCTCTTCGGACATGCCACCACACCACCTGCATGTATGAGGGCGGTGCGGCGCTCGGTGGCATTACTACCCCAGGGCCCCGTCCGCCTAACCACAGGCGGTTGACCACGAGATCTAGCCCTTTGACTTCCAGACGGGCTTTGACGGTGGACCTCTCCACCGGTTGTGTCGATTCGGCCCATAAGGACACCGGGAGCAACATCCGGGCCAAACCCAGCTACATCCACTCCGTGTAGACCCGGGCGTCCGTTTCCCCCCTCCGGTGCGGGCGGCGGCGCCGTCCGTGAGGGGGCACACCGGAGGCAGCGTGCGGGCATTTGCAACCGCCACAACACTTCCGGACTTGTGAGGCCGCCTCGCAAGATTTGGCGGTATGCTGGCCCGAGCCGCGGCCCACCCGGTCGTGCAGCGAAGAGCAATCCGCGTAGAGGAAGTGTTGAGATACTTCTCCATCACGAAAAATTATGAAAAATTACCATCGGTCCTATAGCACATGTGCCCCGTCATGTAAAAACTCATGATTTTATCGCGCTCCGGTATTTAATAATATTCCGCGCGCGCCGTTTCGCGAGCGTCTACTACCGTGTCGCCGCCCGTCCGTGAGGCCACACCGGAGAGCGTGCGCCTCTTCGGACATGCCACCACACCACCCGCATGTATGAGGGCCCGATCGGCGCTCGGTGGCATTGCTACCCAGGGCCCCGTCCGCCTAACCTGTAGCGTTTGACCACGGATCTAGCCCTTTGACTTTGCAGACGGGATTTGACGGTGGGCCTCTCCACCCGGTTGTGTTAGGTCAGCCCATAGGAACACTTTGGAGCAACATCCGGGCGGACCCACAGCAAGATCCCCTCCGTGTAGACCCGGCGTCCGTTTCCCCCCTCCGGTGCGGCGGCGGCGCCGTCCGTGAGGCGAACCGAGGCGCGTGCGCCTCTTCGGACATGCCACCACACCACCCTGCATGTATGAGGGCGGTGCGGCGCTCGGTGGCATTACTACCCCGGGCCCCGTCCGCCTAACCACAGGCGGTTGACCACGAGATCTAGCCCTTTGACTTCCACGGGACGGGCTTTGACGGTGGACCTCTCCACCGGTTGTGTCGATTCGGCCCATAGGGACACCGGGAGCAACATCGGGCCAAACCCACAGCTACATCCACTCCGTGTAGACCCGGCAGCGTCCGTTTCCCCCTCCGGTGCGGCGGTGGCGCCGTCCGTGAGGGGCACACCGGAGGCAGCGTGCGGGCATTTGCAACCGCCACAACACTTCCGGACTTGTGAGAGGCCGCCTCGCAAGATTTGGCGGTATGCTGGCCCGGAGGCCGCCGCCCCACGGTCGTGAAGCGAAGAGCAATCGCGTAGAGGAAGTGTTGAGATACTTCTCCATCACGAAAAATTATGAAAAATTACCATCGGTCCTATAGCACATGTGCCCGTCATGTAAAAACTCATGATTTTATCGCGCTCCGGTATTTAATAATATTCGCGCGCATCGTTTCGCGAGCGTCTACTACCGTGTCGCCGCCGTCCGTGAGGGCCACACCGGAGCAGCGTGCGCCTCTTCGGACATGCCACCACACCACCCGCATGTATGAGGGCCCGATCGGCGCTCGGTGGCATTGCTACCCCAGGGCCCCGTCCGCCCTAACCTGTAGCGTTTGACCACGGATCTAGCCCTTTGACTTTGCAGACGGGATTTGACGGTGGGCCTCTCCACCCGGTTGTGTTAGGTCAGCCCATAGGAACACTTTGGAGCAACATCCGGGCGGACCCACAGCAAGATCCCCTCCGTGTAGACCCGCGCGTCCGTTTCCCCCCTCCGGTGCGGCGGCGGCGCCGTCCGTGAGGGCGAACCCCGAGGCAGCGTGCGCCTCTTCGGACATGCCACCCACCACCTGCATGTATGAGGGCGGTGCGGCGCTCGGTGGCATTACTACCCCGGGGCCCCGTCCGCCTAACCACAGGCGGTTGACCACGAGATCTAGCCCTTTGACTTCCACGGACGGGCTTTGACGGTGGACCTCTCCACCGGTTGTGTCGATTCGGCCCATAGGGACACCGGGAGCAACATCGGGCCAAACCACAGCTACATCCACTCCGTGTAGACCCGGCGTCCGTTTCCCCCCTCCGGTGCGGCGGTGGCGCCGTCCGTGAGGGCACACCGGAGGCAGCGTGCGGGCATTTGCAACCGCCACAACACTTCCGGACTTGTGAGGCCGCCTCGCAAGATTTGGCGGTATGCTGGCCGGAGGCCGCGGCCCACGGTCGTGAGCAGCGAAGAGCAATCGCGTAGAGGAAGTGTTGAGATACTTCTCCATCACGAAAATTATGAAAAATTACCATCGGTCCTATAGCACATGTGCCCGTCATGTAAAAACTCATGATTTTATCGCGCTCGGTATTTAATAATATTCACGCGCATCGTTTCGCGAGCGTCTACTACCGTGTCATCGCCGTCCGTGAGGGCCACACCCGAGAGCGTGCGCCTCTTCGGACATGCCACCACACCACCCGCATGTATGAGGGCCCGATCACGGCGCTCGGTGGCATTGCTACCCCAGGGCCCCGTCCGCCTAACCTGTAGCGTTTGACCACGGATCTAGCCCTTTGACTTTGCAGACGGGATTTGACGGTGGGCCTCTCCACCCGGTTGTGTTAGGTCAGCCCATCGAACACTTTGGAGCAACATCCGGGCGGACCCACAGCAAGATCCCCTCCGTGTAGACCCGGCGCGTCCGTTTCCCCCCTCCGGTGCGGCGGTGGCGCGCCGTCCGTGAGGGCGAACCGAGGCGCGTGCGCCTCTTCGGACATGCCACCCACCACCCTGCATGTATGAGGGGCGGTGCGGCGCTCGGTGGCATTACTACCCCAGGGCCCCGTCCGCCTAACCACAGGCGGTTGACCACGAGATCTAGCCCTTTGACTTCCCGGGACGGGCTTTGACGGTGGACCTCTCCACCGGTTGTGTCGATTCGGCCCATAGGGACACCGGGAGCAACATCCGGGCCAAACCCACAGCTACATCCACTCCGTGTAGACCCGCGCGTCCGTTTCCCCCTCCGGTGCGGCGGCGGCGCCGTCCGTGAGGGGGCACACCGGAGGCAGCGTGCGGGCATTTGCAACCGCCACAACACTTCCGGACTTGTGAGAGGCCGCCTCGCAAGATTTGGCGGTATGCTGGCCCGGAGCCGCCGCCCCGGTCGTGAAGCAGCGAAGAGCAATCGCGTAGAGGAAGTGTTGAGATACTTCTCCATCACGAAAATTATGAAAAATTACCATCGGTCCTATAGCACATGTGCCCCCGTCATGTAAAAACTCATGATTTTATCGCGCTCCGGTATTTAATAATATTCACGCGCGCCGTTTCGCGAGCGTCTACTACCGTGTCGCCGCCGTCCGTGAGGGCCCACCGGAGCGCGTGCGCCTCTTCGGACATGCCACCACACCACCCGCATGTATGAGGGCCCGATCACGGCGCTCGGTGGCATTGCTACCCCAGGGCCCCGTCCGCCCTAACCTGTAGCGTTTGACCACGGATCTAGCCCTTTGACTTTGCGGACGGGATTTGACGGTGGGCCTCTCCACCCGGTTGTGTTAGGTCAGCCCATACGAACACTTTGGAGCAACATCCGGGCGGACCCACAGCAAGATCCCCTCCGTGTAGACCCGGCGCGTCCGTTTCCCCCCTCCGGTGCGGCGGTGGCGCCGTCCGTGAGGCGAACCGAGGAGGCGCGTGCGCCTCTTCGGACATGCCACCACACCACCTGCATGTATGAGGGGCGGTCGGCGCTCGGTGGCATTACTACCCCAGGGCCCCGTCCGCCCTAACCACAGGCGGTTGACCACGAGATCTAGCCCTTTGACTTCCACGGACGGGCTTTGACGGTGGACCTCTCCACCGGTTGTGTCGATTCGGCCCATAAGGACACCGGGAGCAACATCGGGCCAAACCCACAGCTACATCCACTCCGTGTAGACCCGGCGCGTCCGTTTCCCCCCTCCGGTGCGGCGTGGCGCCGTCCGTGAGGGGGCACACCGGAGGCAGCGTGCGGGCATTTGCAACCGCCACAACACTTCCGGACTTGTGAGAGGCCGCCTCGCAAGATTTGGCGGTATGCTGGCCCGGAGCCGCCGGCCCGCGGTCGTGAAGCAGCGAAGAGCAATCCGCGTAGAGGAAGTGTTGAGATACTTCTCCATCACGAAAATTATGAAAAATTACCATCGGTCCTATAGCACATGTGCCCGTCATGTAAAAACTCATGATTTTATCGCGCTCCGGTATTTAATAATATTCCGCGCGCCGTTTCGCGAGCGTCTACTACCGTGTCATCGCCGTCCGTGAGGGCCACACCCGAGGCGCGTGCGCCTCTTCGGACATGCCACCACACCACCCGCATGTATGAGGCCCGATCACGGCGCTCGGTGGCATTGCTACCCCAGGGCCCCGTCCGCCCTAACCTGTAGCGTTTGACCACGGATCTAGCCCTTTGACTTTGCGGACGGGATTTGACGGTGGGCCTCTCCACCCGGTTGTGTTAGGTCAGCCCATAGGAACACTTTGGAGCAACATCCGGGCGGACCCACAGCAAGATCCCCTCGTGTAGACCCGGCGCGTCCGTTTCCCCCCTCCGGTGCGGCGGTGGCGCCGTCCGTGAGGCGAACCCGAGGCAGCGTGCGCCTCTTCGGACATGCCACCACACCACCTGCATGTATGAGGGGCGGTGCGGCGCTCGGTGGCATTACTACCCAGGGCCCCGTCCGCCCTAACCACAGGCGGTTGACCACGAGATCTAGCCCTTTGACTTCCACAGACGGGCTTTGACGGTGGACCTCTCCACCGGTTGTGTCGATTCGGCCCATAAGGACACCGGGAGCAACATCCGGGCCAAACCCACAGCTACATCCACTCCGTGTAGACCCCGGCGTCCGTTTCCCCCTCCGGTGCGGTGGCGGCGCCGTCCGTGAGGGGGCACACCGGAGCAGCGTGCGGGCATTTGCAACCGCCACAACACTTCCGGACTTGTGAGGCCGCCTCGCAAGATTTGGCGGTATGCTGGCCCGGAGGCCGCGGCCCCGGTCGTGAGCAGCGCGAAGAGCAATCGCGTAGAGGAAGTGTTGAGATACTTCTCCATCACGAAAATTATGAAAAATTACCGCCGGTCCTATAGCACATGTGCCCGTCATGTAAAAACTCATGATTTTATCGCGCTCCGGTATTTAATAATATTCACGCGCGCCGTTTCGCGAGCGTCTACTACCGTGTCATCGCCGTCCGTGAGGGCCACACCCGAGGAGCGTGCGCCTCTTCGGACATGCCACCACACCACCCGCATGTATGAGGGCCCGATCGCGGCGCTCGGTGGCATTGCTACCCCAGGGCCCCGTCCGCCCTAACCTGTAGCGTTTGACCACGGATCTAGCCCTTTGACTTTGCAGACGGGATTTGACGGTGGGCCTCTCCACCCGGTTGTGTTAGGTCAGCCCATACGAACACTTTGGAGCAACATCCGGGCGGACCCACAGCAAGATCCCCTCCGTGTAGACCCGCGCGTCCGTTTCCCCCCTCCGGTGCGGCGGTGGCGCGCCGTCCGTGTGAGGCGAACCCCGAGCAGCGTGCGCCTCTTCGGACATGCCACCACACCACCTGCATGTATGAGGGCGGTGCGGCGCTCGGTGGCATTACTACCCCAGGGCCCCGTCCGCCCTAACCACAGGCGGTTGACCACGAGATCTAGCCCTTTGACTTCCACAGACGGGCTTTGACGGTGGACCTCTCCACCGGTTGTGTCGATTCGGCCCATAAGGACACCGGGAGCAACATCCGGGCCAAACCCACAGCTACATCCACTCCGTGTAGACCCGGCGCGTCCGTTTCCCCCCTCCGGTGCGGCGGTGGCGCCGTCCGTGAGGGGCACACCGGAGGCAGCGTGCGGGCATTTGCAACCGCCACAACACTTCCGGACTTGTGAGAGGCCGCCTCGCAAGATTTGGCGGTATGCTGGCCCCGAGCCGCCGCGGCCCACGGTCGTGAAGCAGCGAAGAGCAATCGCGTAGAGGAAGTGTTGAGATACTTCTCCATCACGAAAATTATGAAAAATTACCATCGGTCCTATAGCACATGTGCCCGTCATGTAAAAACTCATGATTTTATCGCGCTCCGGTATTTAATAATATTCCGCGCGCCGTTTCGCGAGCGTCTACTACCGTGTCGCCGCCGTCCGTGAGGGCCACACCGGAGCGCGTGCGCCTCTTCGGACATGCCACCACCACCCGCATGTATGAGGGCCCGATCACGCGCTCGGTGGCATTACTACCCCAGGGCCCCGTCCGCCCTAACCTGTAGCGTTTGACCACGGATCTAGCCCTTTGACTTTGCGGACGGGATTTGACGGTGGGCCTCTCCACCCGGTTGTGTTAGGTCAGCCCATATCGAACACTTTGGAGCAACATCCGGGCGGACCCACGGCAAGATCCCCTCCGTGTAGACCCGGCGCGTCCGTTTCCCCCCTCCGGTGCGGCGGTGGCGCCGTCCGTGAGGCGAACCCGGAGCAGCGTGCGCCTCTTCGGACATGCCACCACACCACCTGCATGTATGAGGGGCGGTGCGGCGCTCGGTGGCATTACTACCCCAGGGCCCCGTCCGCCCTAACCACAGGCGGTTGACCACGAGATCTAGCCCTTTGACTTCCACGGACGGGCTTTGACGGTGGACCTCTCCACCGGTTGTGTCGATTCGGCCCATAGGGACACCGGGAGCAACATCCGGGCCAAACCCAGCTACATCCACTCCGTGTAGACCCGGCGCGTCCGTTTCCCCCCTCCGGTGCGGCGGCGGCGCCGTCCGTGAGTGGGGCACACCGGAGGCAGCGTGCGGGCATTTGCAACCGCCACAACACTTCCGGACTTGTGAGGCCGCCTCGCAAGATTTGGCGGTATGCTGGCCCGGAGGCCGCCGCCCCGGTCGTGAAGCGCGAAGAGCAATCGCGTAGAGGAAGTGTTGAGATACTTCTCCATCACGAAAATTATGAAAAATTACCATCGGTCCTATAGCACATGTGCCCGTCATGTAAAAACTCATGATTTTATCGCGCTCCGGTATTTAATAATATTCCGCGCATCGTTTCGCGAGCGTCTACTACCGTGTCATCGCGCCGTCCGTGAGGCCACACCGGAGCGCGTGCGCCTCTTCGGACATGCCACCACACCACCCGCATGTATGAGGGCCCGATCACGGCGCTCGGTGGCATTGCTACCCCAGGGCCCCGTCCGCCCTAACCTGTAGCGTTTGACCACGGATCTAGCCCTTTGACTTTGCGGACGGGATTTGACGGTGGGCCTCTCCACCCGGTTGTGTTAGGTCAGCCCATAGGAACACTTTGGAGCAACATCCGGGCGGACCCACAGCAAGATCCCCTCCGTGTAGACCCGGCGCGTCCGTTTCCCCCTCCGGTGCGGCGGCGGCGCCGTCCGTGAGGCGAACCCGGAGCGCGTGCGCCTCTTCGGACATGCCACCCACCACCTGCATGTATGAGGGGCGGTGCGGCGCTCGGTGGCATTACTACCCCAGGGCCCCGTCCGCCCTAACCACAGGCGGTTGACCACGAGATCTAGCCCTTTGACTTCCACGGGACGGGCTTTGACGGTGGACCTCTCCACCGGTTGTGTCGATTCGGCCCATAGGGACACCGGGAGCAACATCCGGGCCAAACCCACAGCTACATCCACTCCGTGTAGACCGGCGGCGTCCGTTTCCCCCTCCGGTGCGGCGGCGGCGCCGTCCGTGTGGGGCACACCGGAGGCAGCGTGCGGGCATTTGCAACCGCCACAACACTTCCGGACTTGTGAGAGGCCGCCTCGCAAGATTTGGCGGTATGCTGGCCCCGGAGGCCGCCGGCCACGGTCGTGAAGCAGCGAAGAGCAATCGCGTAGAGGAAGTGTTGAGATACTTCTCCATCACGAAAATTATGAAAAATTACCATCGGTCCTATAGCACATGTGCCCGTCATGTAAAAACTCATGATTTTATCGCGCTCCGGTATTTAATAATATTCACGCGCATCGTTTCGCGAGCGTCTACTACCGTGTCATCGCCCGTCCGTGAGGGCCACACCCGAGCGCGTGCGCCTCTTCGGACATGCCACCACACCACCCGCATGTATGAGGGCCCGATCGGCGCTCGGTGGCATTGCTACCCCAGGGCCCCGTCGCCCTAACCTGTAGCGTTTGACCACGGATCTAGCCCTTTGACTTTGCAGACGGGATTTGACGGTGGGCCTCTCCACCCGGTTGTGTTAGGTCAGCCCATCGAACACTTTGGAGCAACATCCGGGCGGACCCACAGCAAGATCCCCTCCGTGTAGACCCGCGCGTCCGTTTCCCCCTCCGGTGCGGCGGCGGCGCCGTCCGTGAGGGCGAACCCCGAGGCGCGTGCGCCTCTTCGGACATGCCACCACACCACCTGCATGTATGAGGGGCGGTGCGGCGCTCGGTGGCATTACTACCCCAGGGCCCCGTCGCCCTAACCACAGGCGGTTGACCACGAGATCTAGCCCTTTGACTTCCGCGGACGGGCTTTGACGGTGGACCTCTCCACCGGTTGTGTCGATTCGGCCCATAAGGACACCGGGAGCAACATCGGGCCAAACCACAGCTACATCCACTCCGTGTAGACCCGGCGCGTCCGTTTCCCCCCTCCGGTGCGGCGGCGGCGCCGTCCGTGAGGGGCACACCGGAGGCAGCGTGCGGGCATTTGCAACCGCCACAACACTTCCGGACTTGTGAGAGGCCGCCTCGCAAGATTTGGCGGTATGCTGGCCCGGAGCCGCCGGCCACGGTCGTGAGCAGCGAAGAGCAATCGCGTAGAGGAAGTGTTGAGATACTTCTCCATCACGAAAAATTATGAAAAATTACCATCGGTCCTATAGCACATGTGCCCGTCATGTAAAAACTCATGATTTTATCGCGCTCCGGTATTTAATAATATTCCGCGCATCGTTTCGCGAGCGTCTACTACCGTGTCATCGCCCGTCCGTGAGGGCCACACCCGAGAGCGTGCGCCTCTTCGGACATGCCACCACACCACCCGCATGTATGAGGCCCGATCACGGCGCTCGGTGGCATTGCTACCCCAGGGCCCCGTCCGCCTAACCTGTAGCGTTTGACCACGGATCTAGCCCTTTGACTTTGCGGACGGGATTTGACGGTGGGCCTCTCCACCCGGTTGTGTTAGGTCAGCCCATAGGAACACTTTGGAGCAACATCCGGGCGGACCCACAGCAAGATCCCCTCCGTGTAGACCCGGCGCGTCCGTTTCCCCCCTCCGGTGCGGCGGCGGCGCCGTCCGTGAGGCGAACCCGGAGCGCGTGCGCCTCTTCGGACATGCCACCACACCACCTGCATGTATGAGGGGCGGTGCGGCGCTCGGTGGCATTACTACCCCAGGGCCCCGTCCGCCCTAACCACAGGCGGTTGACCACGAGATCTAGCCCTTTGACTTCCACGGGACGGGCTTTGACGGTGGACCTCTCCACCGGTTGTGTCGATTCGGCCCATAGGGACACCGGGAGCAACATCCGGGCCAAACCCACAGCTACATCCACTCCGTGTAGACCCGGCGTCCGTTCCCCCCTCCGGTGCGGTGGCGCCGTCCGTGAGGGGCACACCGGAGGCAGCGTGCGGGCATTTGCAACCGCCACAACACTTCCGGACTTGTGAGAGGCCGCCTCGCAAGATTTGGCGGTATGCTGGCCCGGAGCCGCCGGCCCGGTCGTGAAGCAGCGAAGAGCAATCGCGTAGAGGAAGTGTTGAGATACTTCTCCATCACGAAAAATTATGAAAAATTACCATCGGTCCTATAGCACATGTGCCCCGTCATGTAAAAACTCATGATTTTATCGCGCTCGGTATTTAATAATATTCACGCCGCATCGTTTCGCGAGCGTCTACTACCGTGTCGCCGCCGTCCGTGAGGCCACACCGGAGCGCGTGCGCCTCTTCGGACATGCCACCACACCACCCGCATGTATGAGGGCCCGATCGGCGCTCGGTGGCATTGCTACCCCGGGGCCCCGTCCGCCCTAACCTGTAGCGTTTGACCACGGATCTAGCCCTTTGACTTTGCAGACGGGATTTGACGGTGGGCCTCTCCACCCGGTTGTGTTAGGTCAGCCCATAGGAACACTTTGGAGCAACATCCGGGCGGACCCACAGCAAGATCCCCTCCGTGTAGACCCGGCGCGTCCGTTTCCCCCCTCCGGTGCGGCGGCGGCGCCGTCCGTGAGGCGAACCCGAGCAGCGTGCGCCTCTTCGGACATGCCACCACACCACCTGCATGTATGAGGGGCGGTGCGGCGCTCGGTGGCATTACTACCCCAGGGCCCCGTCCGCCTAACCACAGGCGGTTGACCACGAGATCTAGCCCTTTGACTTCCCCAGACGGGCTTTGACGGTGGACCTCTCCACCGGTTGTGTCGATTCGGCCCATAGGGACACCGGGAGCAACATCCGGGCCAAACCCACAGCTACATCCACTCCGTGTAGACCCGGCGCGTCCGTTTCCCCCTCCGGTGCGGCGGCGGCGCCGTCCGTGAGGGGCACACCGGAGGCAGCGTGCGGGCATTTGCAACCGCCACAACACTTCCGGACTTGTGAGAGGCCGCCTCGCAAGATTTGGCGGTATACTGGCCCGGAGCCGCCGGCCACGGTCGTGAAGAAGCGAAGAGCAATCGCGTAGAGGAAGTGTTGAGATACTTCTCCATCACGAAAAATTATGAAAAATTACCATCGGTCCTATAGCACATGTGCCCCGTCATGTAAAAACTCATGATTTTATCGCGCTCCGGTATTTAATAATATTCCGCGCGCCGTTTCGCGAGCGTCTACTACCGTGTCGCCGCCGTCCGTGAGGCCACACCGGAGAGCGTGCGCCTCTTCGGACATGCCACCACACCACCCGCATGTATGAGGGCCCGATCGGCGCTCGGTGGCATTACTACCCCAGGGCCCCGTCCGCCCTAACCTGTAGCGTTTGACCACGGATCTAGCCCTTTGACTTTGCAGACGGGATTTGACGGTGGGCCTCTCCACCCGGTTGTGTTAGGTCAGCCCATCGAACACTTTGGAGCAACATCCGGGCGGACCCACGGCAAGATCCCTCCGTGTAGACCCGGCGCGTCCGTTTCCCCCCTCCGGTGCGGCGGTGGCGCCGTCCGTGAGGGCGAACCGAGCAGCGTGCGCCTCTTCGGACATGCCACCACACCACCCTGCATGTATGAGGGCGGTGCGGCGCTCGGTGGCATTACTACCCCAGGGCCCCGTCCGCCCTAACCACAGGCGGTTGACCACGAGATCTAGCCCTTTGACTTCCACGGACGGGCTTTGACGGTGGACCTCTCCACCGGTTGTGTCGATTCGGCCCATAGGGACACCGGGAGCAACATCCGGGCCAAACCCACAGCTCATCCACTCCGTGTAGACCCGCGCGTCCGTTTCCCCCTCCGGTGCGGCGGCGGCGCCGTCCGTGAGTGGGGCACACCGGAGGCAGCGTGCGGGCATTTGCAACCGCCACAACACTTCCGGACTTGTGAGGCCGCCTCGCAAGATTTGGCGGTATGCTGGCCCCGGGCCGCCGCCCCCGGTCGTGAAGCAGCGAAGAGCAATCCGCGTAGAGAAGTGTTGAGATACTTCTCCATCACGAAAATTATGAAAAATTACCATCGGTCCTATAGCACATGTGCCCGTCATGTAAAAACTCATGATTTTATCGCGCTCCGGTATTTAATAATATTCACGCGCGCCGTTTCGCGAGCGTCTACTACCGTGTCGCCGCCCGTCCGTGAGGCCACACCGGAGCAGCGTGCGCCTCTTCGGACATGCCACCACACCACCCGCATGTATGAGGGCCCGATCACGGCGCTCGGTGGCATTGCTACCCCAGGGCCCCGTCCGCCCTAACCTGTAGCGTTTGACCACGGATCTAGCCCTTTGACTTTGCGGACGGGATTTGACGGTGGGCCTCTCACCCGGTTGTGTTAGGTCAGCCCATCGAACACTTTGGAGCAACATCCGGGCGGACCCACAGCAAGATCCCCTCCGTGTAGACCCGGCGCGTCCGTTTCCCCCCTCCGGTGCGGCGGCGGCGCCGTCCGTGAGGCGAACCCGAGGCGCGTGCGCCTCTTCGGACATGCCACCACACCACCTGCATGTATGAGGGGCGGTGCGGCGCTCGGTGGCATTACTACCCCAGGGCCCCGTCCGCCCTAACCACAGGCGGTTGACCACGAGATCTAGCCCTTTGACTTCCACGGACGGGCTTTGACGGTGGACCTCTCCACCGGTTGTGTCGATTCGGCCCATAAGGACACCGGGAGCAACATCGGGCCAAACCCAGCTACATCCACTCCGTGTAGACCCGGCGTCCGTTTCCCCCTCCGGTGCGGCGGTGGCGCCGTCCGTGAGGGGGCACACCGGAGGCAGCGTGCGGGCATTTGCAACCGCCACAACACTTCCGGACTTGTGAGAGGCCGCCTCGCAAGATTTGGCGGTATGCTGGCCCGGAGGCCGCCGGCCCACGGTCGTGAAGCAGCGAAGAGCAATCGCGTAGAGGAAGTGTTGAGATACTTCTCCATCACGAAAAATTATGAAAAATTACCATCGGTCCTATAGCACATGTGCCCGTCATGTAAAAACTCATGATTTTATCGCGCTCCGGTATTTAATAATATTCCGCGCATCGTTTCCGCGAGCGTCTACTACCGTGTCATCGCCGTCCGTGAGGCCACACCCGGAGCGCGTGCGCCTCTTCGGACATGCCACCACACCACCCGCATGTATGAGGGCCCGATCGGCGCTCGGTGGCATTACTACCCCAGGGCCCCGTCCGCCCTAACCTGTAGCGTTTGACCACGGATCTAGCCCTTTGACTTTGCAGACGGGATTTGACGGTGGGCCTCTCCACCCGGTTGTGTTAGGTCAGCCCATCTGAACACTTTGGAGCAACATCCGGGCGGACCCACAGCAAGATCCCCTCCGTGTAGACCCGGCGCGTCCGTTTCCCCCTCCGGTGCGGCGGTGGCGCCGTCCGTGTGAGGCGAACCCGAGGCGCGTGCGCCTCTTCGGACATGCCACCACACCACCTGCATGTATGAGGGCGGTGCGGCGCTCGGTGGCATTACTACCCCAGGGCCCCGTCCGCCCTAACCACAGGCGGTTGACCACGAGATCTAGCCCTTTGACTTCCCACGGACGGGCTTTGACGGTGGACCTCTCCACCGGTTGTGTCGATTCGGCCCATAGGGACACCGGGAGCAACATCCGGGCCAAACCCAGCTACATCCACTCCGTGTAGACCCGCGCGTCCGTTTCCCCCCTCCGGTGCGGCGGTGGCGCCGTCCGTGAGGGGGCACACCGGAGGCAGCGTGCGGGCATTTGCAACCGCCACAACACTTCCGGACTTGTGAGGCCGCCTCGCAAGATTTGGCGGTATGCTGGCCGGAGGCCGCCGGCCCCGGTCGTGAAGCAGCGAAAAGCAATCCGCGTAGAGGAAGTGTTGAGATACTTCTCCATCACGAAAATTATGAAAAATTACCATCGGTCCTATAGCACATGTGCCCGTCATGTAAAAACTCATGATTTTATCGCGCTCCGGTATTTAATAATATTCCGCGCGCATCGTTTCGCGAGCGTCTACTACCGTGTCGCCGCCCGTCCGTGAGGCCACACCGGAGGCGCGTGCGCCTCTTCGGACATGCCACCACACCACCCGCATGTATGAGGGCCCGATCGACGCTCGGTGGCATTACTACCCCAGGGCCCCGTCCGCCCTAACCTGTAGCGTTTGACCACGGATCTAGCCCTTTGACTTTGCGGACGGGATTTGACGGTGGGCCTCTCCACCCGGTTGTGTTAGGTCAGCCCATAGGAACACTTTGGAGCAACATCCGGGCGGACCCACAGCAAGATCCCCTCCGTGTAGACCCGGCGCGTCCGTTTCCCCCTCCGGTGCGGCGGCGGCGCCGTCCGTGAGGGCGAACCCGAGGCGCGTGCGCCTCTTCGGACATGCCACCACACCACCTGCATGTATGAGGGGCGGTGCGGCGCTCGGTGGCATTACTACCCCGGGGCCCCGTCCGCCTAACCACAGGCGGTTGACCACGAGATCTAGCCCTTTGACTTCCGCAGACGGGCTTTGACGGTGGACCTCTCCACCGGTTGTGTCGATTCGGCCCATAGGGACACCGGGAGCAACATCCGGGCCAAACCCACAGCTACATCCACTCCGTGTAGACCCGGCGCGTCCGTTTCCCCCCTCCGGTGCGGCGGCGGCGCGTCCGTCCGTGAGGGCACACCGGAGGCAGCGTGCGGGCATTTGCAACCGCCACAACACTTCCGGACTTGTGAGAGCCGCCTCGCAAGATTTGGCGGTATGCTGGCCCGGAGGCCGCGGCCACGGTCGTGAAGCAGCGAAGAGCAATCGCGTAGAGGAAGTGTTGAGATACTTCTCCATCACGAAAATTATGAAAAATTACCGCCGGTCCTATAGCACATGTGCCCCGTCATGTAAAAACTCATGATTTTATCGCGCTCCGGTATTTAATAATATTCACGCGCGCCGTTTCGCGAGCGTCTACTACCGTGTCGCCGCCGTCCGTGAGGGCCACACCCGGAGGCGTGCGCCTCTTCGGACATGCCACCACACCACCCGCATGTATGAGGGCCCGATCGGCGCTCGGTGGCATTACTACCCCAGGGCCCCGTCCGCCCTAACCACGGGGCGGTTGACCACGGATCTAGCCCTTTGACTTTGCGGACGGGCTTTGACGGTGGACCTCTCCACCCGGTTGTGTTAGTTCAGCCCATGAGGGACACCGGGGAGCAACATCCGGGGCAGACTCATAGCTACATCCCCTCCGTGTAGACCCGGGCGTCCGTTTCCCCCTCTCCGGTGCGGCGTCGCCGTCCGTCCGTGGTGGCACACCGGAGGCAGCGTGCGGGCATTTGCAACCGCCACAACACTTCCGGACTTGTGAGAGGCCGCCTCGCAAGATTTGGCGGTATGCTGGCCCGGAGCCGCGGCCGGCCCACGGTCGTGAAGCAGCGAAGAGCAATCCGCGTAGAGGAAGTGTTGAGATACTTCTCCATCACGAAAAATTATGAAAAATTACCATCGGTCCTATAGCACATGTGCCCGTCATGTAAAAACTCATGATTTTATCGCGCTCCGGTATTTAATAATATTCACGCGCGCCGTTTCGCGAGCGTCTACTACCGTGTCGCCGCCGTCCGTGAGGGGCCACACCGGAGGCGCGTGCGCCTCTTCGGACATGCCACCACACCACCCGCATGTATGAGGGCCCGATCGGCGCTCGGTGGCATTACTACCCCAGGGCCCCGTCCGCCCTAACCTGTAGCGTTTGACCACGGATCTAGCCCTTTGACTTTGCAGACGGGATTTGACGGTGGGCCTCTCCACCCGGTTGTGTTAGGTCAGCCCATCTGAACACTTTGGAGCAACATCCGGGCGGACCCACAGCAAGATCCCCTCCGTGTAGACCCGCGCGTCCGTTTCCCCCCTCCGGTGCGGCGGCGGCGCCGTCCGTGAGGGCGAACCCGAGAGCGTGCGCCTCTTCGGACATGCCACCACCACCCTGCATGTATGAGGGGCGGTGCGGCGCTCGGTGGCATTACTACCCCAGGGCCCCGTCCGCCCTAACCACAGGCGGTTGACCACGAGATCTAGCCCTTTGACTTCCACAGACGGGCTTTGACGGTGGACCTCTCCACCGGTTGTGTCGATTCGGCCCATAGGGACACCGGGAGCAACATCCGGGCCAAACCCACAGCTACATCCACTCCGTGTAGACCCGGCGCGTCCGTTTCCCCCCTCCGGTGCGGGCGGCGGCGCCGTCCGTGAGGGGGGCACACCGGAGGCAGCGTGCGGGCATTTGCAACCGCCACAACACTTCCGGACTTGTGAGGCCGCCTCGCAAGATTTGGCGGTATGCTGGCCCGGAGGCCGCCGCCCACGGTCGTGAAGCAGCGAAGAGCAATCGCGTAGAGGAAGTGTTGAGATACTTCTCCATCACGAAAATTATGAAAAATTACCATCGGTCCTATAGCACATGTGCCCCGTCATGTAAAAACTCATGATTTTATCGCGCTCCGGTATTTAATAATATTCGCGCGCGCCGTTTCGCGAGCGTCTACTACCGTGTCATCGCCCGTCCGTGAGGCCACACCCGAGAGCGCGTGCGCCTCTTCGGACATGCCACCACACCACCCGCATGTATGAGGCCCGATCGGCGCTCGGTGGCATTGCTACCCCAGGGCCCCGTCCGCCTAACCCTGTAGCGTTTGACCACGGATCTAGCCCTTTGACTTTGCGGACGGGATTTGACGGTGGGCCTCTCCACCCGGTTGTGTTAGGTCAGCCCATAGGAACACTTTGGAGCAACATCCGGGCGGACCCACAGCAAGATCCCCTCCGTGTAGACCGGCGCGTCCGTTTCCCCCTCCGGTGCGGCGTGGCGGCGCCGTCCGTGAGGCGAACCCGGAGGCGCGTGCGCCTCTTCGGACATGCCACCACCACCACCTGCATGTATGAGGGGCGGTGCGGCGCTCGGTGGCATTACTACCCCAGGGCCCCGTCCGCCTAACCACTGGGCGGTTGACCACGAGATCTAGCCCTTTGACTTCCACAGGCGGGCTTTGACGGTGGACCTCTCCACCGGTTGTGTCGATTCGGCCCATAAGGACACCGGGAGCAACATCCGGGCCAAACCCAGCTACATCCACTCCGTGTAGACCCGGCGTCCGTTTCCCCCTCCGGTGCGGTGGTGGCGCCGTCCGTGAGGGGCACACCGGAGGCAGCGTGCGGGCATTTGCAACCGCCACAACACTTCCGGACTTGTGAGAGGCCGCCTCGCAAGATTTGGCGGTATGCTGGCCCGGAGCCCGCGGCCCACGGTCGTGAAGGCAGCGAAGAGCAATCCGCGTAGAGGAAGTGTTGAGATACTTCTCCATCACGAAAAATTATGAAAAATTACCATCGGTCCTATAGCACATGTGCCCGTCATGTAAAAACTCATGATTTTATCGCGCTCCGGTATTTAATAATATTCACGCGCATCGTTTCGCGAGCGTCTACTACCGTGTCGCCGCCCGTCCGTGAGGGCCACACCGGAGGCGCGTGCGCCTCTTCGGACATGCCACCACACCACCCGCATGTATGAGGGCCCGATCGGCGCTCGGTGGCATTACTACCCCAGGGCCCCGTCCGCCCTAACCTGTAGCGTTTGACCACGGATCTAGCCCTTTGACTTTGCAGACGGGATTTGACGGTGGGCCTCTCCACCCGGTTGTGTTAGGTCAGCCCATAGGAACACTTTGGAGCAACAACCGGGCCTGACCCACAGCAAGATCCCCTTCGTGTAGACCCGGCGCGTCCGTTTCCCCCCTCCAGGTGCCGGCGGCGGCGCCGTCCGTGAGGCGAACCCGAGCGCGTGCGCCTCTTCGGACATGCCACCACACCACCTGCATGTATGAGGGGCGGTGCGGCGCTCGGTGGCATTACTACCCCAGGGCCCCGTCCGCCTAACCACAGGCGGTTGACCACGAGATCTAGCCCTTTGACTTCCACGACGGGCTTTGACGGTGGACCTCTCCACCGGTTGTGTCGATTCGGCCCATAGGGACACCGGGAGCAACATCCGGGCCAAACCACAGCTACATCCACTCCGTGTAGACCCGGCAGCGTCCGTTTCCCCCCTCCGGTGCGGTGGCGGCGCCGTCCGTGAGGGGGCACACCGGAGGCAGCGTGCGGGCATTTGCAACCGCCACAACACTTCCGGACTTGTGAGGCCGCCTCGCAAGATTTGGCGGTATGCTGGCCCGGAGCCGCGGCCCACGGTCGTGAAGCAGCGAAGAGCAATCCGCGTAGAGGAAGTGTTGAGATACTTCTCCATCACGAAAAATTATGAAAAATTACCATCGGTCCTATAGCACATGTGCCCGTCATGTAAAAACTCATGATTTTATCGCGCTCCGGTATTTAATAATATTCCGCGCGCCGTTTCGCGAGCGTCTACTACCGTGTCGCCGCCGTCCGTGAGGCCACACCGGAGCAGCGTGCGCCTCTTCGGACATGCCACCACACCACCCGCATGTATGAGGGCCCGATCGGCGCTCGGTGGCATTGCTACCCCAGGGCCCCGTCCGCCTAACCTGTAGCGTTTGACCACGGATCTAGCCCTTTGACTTTGCGGACGGGATTTGACGGTGGGCCTCTCCACCCGGTTGTGTTAGGTCAGCCCATCTGAACACTTTGGAGCAACATCCGGGCGGACCCACGGCAAGATCCCCTCCGTGTAGACCCGGCGCGTCCGTTTCCCCCCTCCGGTGCGGCGGCGGCGCCGTCCGTGAGGCGAACCCGAGGCGCGTGCGCCTCTTCGGACATGCCACCCACCACCCTGCATGTATGAGGGGCGGTGCGGCCGCTCGGTGGCATTACTACCCAGGGGCCCGTCCGCCCTAACCACAGGCGGTTGACCACGAGATCTAGCCCTTTGACTTCCCAGACGGGCTTTGACGGTGGACCTCTCCACCGGTTGTGTCGATTCGGCCCATAGGGACACCGGGAGCAACATCCGGGCCAAACCCACAGCTACATCCACTCCGTGTAGACCCGGCGCGTCCGTTTCCCCCCTCCGGTGCGGCGGTGGCGCCGTCCGTGAGGGGGGCACACCGGAGGCAGCGTGCGGGCATTTGCAACCGCCACAACACTTCCGGACTTGTGAGAGGCCGCCTCGCAAGATTTGGCGGTATGCTGGCCCCGGAGGCCGCGGCCCACGGTCGTGAAGCAGCGAAGAGCAATCCGCGTAGAGGAAGTGTTGAGATACTTCTCCATCACGAAAATTATGAAAAATTACCATCGGTCCTATAGCACATGTGCCCGTCATGTAAAAACTCATGATTTTATCGCGCTCGGTATTTAATAATATTCACGCCGCATCGTTTCGCGAGCGTCTACTACCGTGTCATCGCCGTCCGTGAGGGCCACACGGAGGCGCGTGCGCCTCTTCGGACATGCCACCACACCACCCGCATGTATGAGGGCCCGATCGGCGCTCGGTGGCATTGCTACCCCAGGGCCCCGTCCGCCCTAACCTGTAGCGTTTGACCACGGATCTAGCCCTTTGACTTTGCGGGACGGGATTTGACGGTGGGCCTCTCCACCCGGTTGTGTTAGGTCAGCCCATCTGAACACTTTGGAGCAACATCCGGGCGGACCACAGCAAGATCCCCTCCGTGTAGACCGGCGCGTCCGTTTCCCCCCTCCGGTGCGGCGGCGCGCCGTCCGTGAGGGCGAACCCGAGGCAGCGTGCGCCTCTTCGGACATGCCACCACACCACCTGCATGTATGAGGGGCGGTGCGGCGCTCGGTGGCATTACTACCCCAGGGCCCCGTCCGCCCTAACCACAGGCGGTTGACCACGAGATCTAGCCCTTTGACTTCCACGGACGGGCTTTGACGGTGGACCTCTCCACCGGTTGTGTCGATTCGGCCCATAGGGACACCGGGAGCAACATCGGGCCAAACCCACAGCTACATCCACTCCGTGTAGACCCGGCGCGTCCGTTTCCCCCCTCCGGTGCGGCGGTGGCGCGCCGTCCGTGAGGGGCACACCGGAGGCAGCGTGCGGGCATTTGCAACCGCCACAACACTTCCGGACTTGTGAGAGGCCGCCTCGCAAGATTTGCGGTATGCTGGCCCGGAGGCCGCGGCCCACGTCGTGAAGCAGCGAAGAGCAATCCGCGTAGAGGAAGTGTTGAGATACTTCTCCATCACGAAAAATTATGAAAAATTACCATCGGTCCTATAGCACATGTGCCCGTCATGTAAAAACTCATGATTTTATCGCGCTCCGGTATTTAATAATATTCACGCGCGCCGTTTCGCGAGCGTCTACTACCGTGTCATCGCCGTCCGTGAGGGCCACACCGGAGGCAGCGTGCGCCTCTTCGGACATGCCACCACCACCCGCATGTATGAGGGCCCGATCGGCGCTCGGTGGCATTGCTACCCCAGGGCCCCGTCCGCCCTAACCTGTAGCGTTTGACCACGGATCTAGCCCTTTGACTTTGCGGACGGGATTTGACGGTGGGCCTCTCCACCCGGTTGTGTTAGGTCAGCCCATCTGAACACTTTGGAGCAACATCCGGGCCGGACCCACAGCAAGATAGAGCGAAGAATGAAACCAACATCTTCCACCATAAATGAATTTGAAAGAGCATCCTTACGAAGTAGGATTGAGCGGAGTTGTTTGAAAAAACAACAACGGTAAGAATAAGCTTGTAGTGGGCTTATGAAAACATCTCAAAATTATGAGGTGAGCTTCTGCCACCAACGGAAACAATTGATTGGATTTATATCAACAAGGAGACGAGAAACGTATTTCACCGAGAGGACAAATGAAGAACTTGGGTCCTTTATAAGCACCATAAATAGCAACAATCCTTAGGGAAAGCTTTAGGTGAAATATAGCCCAAGATAACTCCAATGAAGAGATTGATGGATTTAAAATACCTCATTCTTGACAACATGTGAATCATGAAACACGAACTCAAATTGTCTAGAATGACATAACATCACCTCAAATGATAAGGTAGAACAAATTGCACTTCGGAATGTAGGAAGAAGAATACTTGAACTCCTCAAAACAAAACAAGTGTTGAGCACCATGTTCAATTTTAGAGTATATTTTGGCGGATCATAACTCCGAGAGAAATCTTGAAGAACAATTGAAGAATGAAAAGAATCCTTGATGAACCACCATGAAGAAACTCCATGAAGAACTCCGGTAAGAAAAGGATGATAAAAGAAAGAGAAGTTGAAAACACAAGGTGAAGCCTTGCAGTGATAAGATGAAGCTTTGAAATGATATAACCGAGAAAACTTTGAACTCGAAAGAAAGATGAACAAACGAAACCAAGAATTTTGATGAACCTCCGGAATAAGGAATTGAATTTACTCGATGGGCCAAGGATAAGAATTACATTATGCTGATCCTTCACCAATTAAATTGATGACAAGCAATGGATTAGGCATACTACTTATTCTCATTGAAAAATGATTACAGATAGAGATATAGCGCCAACTTGAGAAGGTATTGATGGAATCACCGGTGGGATTTGGAAAACAAGAGTTGAACGCTTGAATGAATCATTCTGAAATGATGGGCTCTGGATAATCAAACTGAAAAGACTCCTGAAATGCTCCGGGTGGGTTAAAAGAATTCTCACAATCAAAACAATTATGAGGATGGCACGAAGCTAGAACCATGAATCTTGAAGAGAAAGGAGCGAGATTTAAGAGAAACTCTTCTTCGGTCTTCAAAATTCGAGAATGACGACGAGAAACATCACCATGAATTGTTGAGACACTCCGGAATGAAAATTAGAAAGGTTGAACCAACAATGAAAATAATTTGAAAGATCTTGGAGAAAGACATTTGACTGATGATAACTCATTCTTACGTCAAACTTCGAAAAGAATTTGGGAATAGCTCCGGGAAAATAAAAGAGTCAGGTAAGATCCTGGGAAAAGACCTGTGGGTTAGGGCCCACTCAAAAGAACCACCGTTGAACAATTGCTTGAAATAGATATTGCACCGGTAGAATTAAATGGCTTGAATGAGATAACAATCTCGAAATAACTTGAACGGATTAAGAATGGAAACACGAATCTTCTGAGATATCTTCATCACTCCCAACCAAATGAATAGCGAGAAGTGAAAGATTAGGGGATACACCGGCATGAGAAAGCATTGTGAAAAGAGGAAAAGGGATAAGATCAACACCGAAATCTTGATCTAAATCCACCGGAGAAGAAAATTAGAATGGAACAATGATAAGGTTAAAGCTTCCTTAGCGTCTTCATGAGAAATCACCGGATACAACATTAAAGGAAAAGAATGAAGAAACTTCACTCAATAAAATGGATACTTGATTAAGAAATCTGAGTCCTTGAAGAAAAAAGGGTGGGTGGCGGGAAATCAAAACAACTTAGGTCGGATGAAACGAACACCGTTGAGAAAAAGCTTAGAATTTGATCTCGCAAATGTTGAAATGATCGAATCCACTTAAAGAGAAGCACGCCGGTTGAGAAAAGAATTGACATGACAACCTCGATGATCAAGAAGGATTAGTATTCACATAGCAATATGAGAACACCATTTAGGAAGGTATGGAATCAACACTTGACATTGAAGCAACTTGAATACCACAAAACGGAACAAAAACAAAGGATTTGGCTTGCAGAATAAGCCGGAACAAACATATGATAGATCCCATATCGTATCATGTATGTGTTGGAAAGATATCCTACGAGATACTTGAATTCCCACCTATAAACTCCCGAAACTTTCTGGTTATGCAATCTGGTGTTGGGGATACAGGGACACAAAATATATCACCCAAACTAACAATACCTAGATCCATTTGTATCCATCCGTCAACACATAACCAAGAAATCCTCGAAATCGTGTACCTCGACCTTGAAAAACATCCGTTATACAAGTCATGGCAATACTCCCTTTTCGCCACGAAGATTGGGCTATCAGGGTTATCTCACCAACAACTGCACAAAAGAGATTTCGATGTCGGTAAAACTCAGGTATTCGAGAATGCAGCGATAAAATTTTGGCGACAACACCTCGGAGCTCAACTCCCGGGACACTGCCACAACCCTAAATGTCGGAGGCACCAAGAACAATGTTCTCGTCACAAAACCATCGAACGATTCCAAGATACCCACGTGATCCTAAAAAAAATTTTAGTGAAATTTGAGGAGAGAAGAGTCAAAACTCTACGTCGGGATACCTCACCAGAGGCGACAAAGGACCGAGGAGTAAAAGAATCCTACTCTCCGATATATATAATCCTAAGACTCAAAACATTTTTCCATTCTAGACTCAACAACGTCGACAAACAATCAAGTAGGGGCTCCTAAGTCGGGAAGGCTCGATTACCAACTTGTCACGCCCTCGATGCGGCTATATCTCCCACGTGTGAAGCACGACTTAGAGGCATAACCGCATTGAAAGCAATGTCGCAAGTGAGGTAATCTTCACACAACCCATGTAATACATAAGGAAAGAGATACATAGTTGGCTTACAATCGCCACTTCACACAATACATGGGTAAAACATTACATCATACAGATACAATCAAGGTCCGACTACGGAACCAAAATAAAAGAAGACTACCCCAAATGCTACACAGATCCCGATCGTCCCAACTGGCTCCACTCTTGATCAGCTGAAAGCGAAACAACACAAGGCACAAAGTCTTCATCGAGCTCCTCCTTGAGCTCGGATGCATCACCTGCAGTTTCATCGGCACCGCAAACTGGTTTGGAAGTACCTGTGAGTCACGGGGACTCAGCAATCTCACACCCGCGAGATCAAGACTATTTAAGCTTAAAGGTAGGATAGGGTAGTGAGGTGGAGCTGCAGCAAGCGACTAGCATATATGGTGGCTACATACGCAAATGAGAGCGAGAAGAGAAGGCAAAAGCACGGTCGAACAACTATGATCAAGAAGTGATCCTAGAACAACCTACGTCAAGCATAACTCCAACACCGTGTTCACTTCCCGGACTCCGCCGAGAAGAGACCATCACAGTTACACGCGCGTTGGTGTATTTTAATTAAGATCAACCGGGTTTTCTACAACGGACATTAACAAATTCCCATCTGCCACATAACATGAGGCACGGCTTTGAAAGTTCAAAACCCTGCAGGGGTGTCCCAACTTAGCCCATGATAAGCTCTCGCGATCAACGAAGGATATTCCTTCTCCCCGGGAAGACCCGATCAGTCTCGGAATCCCGGCTACAAGACATTTCGACAGCAATAAAACAAGACCAGCAAGACCGCCCGATGCGCCGACAATCCCGATAGGAGCTGCACATATCTCGTTCTCAGGGCAACACCGGATGAGACAGGCTACGAGTAAAACCAACCCTCAAGTTGCCCCAAGGTGGCCCCCATGAGTGGCTCGTTTGGACCAACACTTAGAGAAGCACTGGTCCGGGGGCTAAATAAAGATGACCCTTGGGCTCCGGAAACCCAAGGGAAAAAGGACTGGGTGAGGCAAATGTTAAAACCAATGTTGGGCCTTCTGGAAAAGTCTTATTCAAAGCGAACTGTCAAGGGGTCCCATAAATCACCCGACGCGTTAGGGACGCAAAATCCGGGAACATAATACCGATATGGCGGAAACTAGGGCGGCAAGAGTGGAACAAAACACCAGGCATAAGGCGAGCCTTCCACCCTTTACCAAGTATATAGATGCATTAATAATATAAGATATATTGTGATATCCCAACAAGTAAACATGTTCCAACAAGGAACATCATCTCCATGTTCAACAAGGAACAAACTTCATCTTCACCTGCAACTAACAATGCTATAAGAGGGCTGAGCAAAGCGGTAACATAGCCAAACAACGGTTTGCTAGGAAAGGATGGTTAGGGGCTTGACATGGCAACATGGGAGGCATGATATAGCAAGTGGTAGGCATCGTAGCATAGGCATAGCAAAAAGCGAGCATCTAGCAAGCAAAGATAGAAGTGATTTCGAGGGTATGGTCATCTTGCCTGAAATCCCGCAAGGAAGAAGAACGAGTCCATGAAGAAGACAAACGGATGAAGTCGATTGAATCCTCACAACTCCGGAACGGAACCGAAGCTAACGAGAGAAGCAAACCGGAAAGAAGCAAACAACATAGTAAACACACAATCACATAAACATGTCATGATGCACAATCAAGTATGATGCATGTCCGGTTTAAATAGCATGGCGTGGCAAAGTGCAACAAACAACACTACAAATTAAGTGGAGCTCAATATGCAACGGGTTGCATATTGACAAAACTTCACAACATTTATTTAGTTCTCTCCCGATTAGGCTACCCAACAATATTAAATGTTATTAAACATGGCAAGAGGTGAAGCATAAAGAAACTACCTATCTAGGCAAGTTTAAATGAGGCCGGAAACAACAACAACAATTCGGAAAAATCCTCATATGCATATTATGGATTCGGTACAGATCTGACCTAAAGCATATTTTAGAGTTGTTAAACATGCAAAGTAAAGCTACCATGTTAAACTAGGCATTTTCTACCCCATTTACATATATAATTTATTTAAAATGGAGCTACGGTTATTTAGTTATGAAATAAATCATTTTAGCATGGCATATAAGCAAATTAATGCAAACAACAATTTTAAGCATATTAATGTTGTTATCATGATCACGGATGACATGTGCAAGTTTATGCAATTTTATGAAAGCGTTGACATGAGAATGATATGAAGCATTATGTCACCGTGGTGGAAGAAAGGGTGCCACGACAGCGAATCCGAAAATGATGCCACGGCAACATTCGGTTCCTATAACTCGATTGAGATATCGGTGCAAAGGAAAGCGTGTGAGCGAGTCATGCAAGATGGTGGGGTGATCCCGGTTCGGGTTCCCACGGAACGGTGGCATGGCAAAGAGGGCATCGCAAGGATGATTCGATCACGGCGGTCATCACGGGTTATACCTCGAGCGAGCCATCGGGACGGGTCGAGTTTCAGAGAGGGAAGTAGGCGTTCACGGGTCGTCGAGGGAAGTAGTGGTTCACGCGACGGTAGTCGTTCATGTACACGTTCACGGGTTTTTAGCGACGGTCGTCGTACATGGTTCGGAGTGGTACTTGCAGCTACAGACTTGGCGAATCCGAGGGCTTCGGGTTCACCGTTGAACTTGACGAAATCCACAAATGGGTCTTGGTGACGGTAGATGTACAAGGCAAGCGTAGAGGTACTATGCTTGATCGTCGTGGTACTTGGCGAATCCGTGGAGCTCATGGTCTGTCGTGGTACTTAGCGGTCTCACACGGGGCAGCAACATGGCAGTCTTGGCGTTCTGGTAGGTGGTTGTGGAAGCAGTCACGGACTTGGGAGAATGCAGGCGCGCTGGAGGCACTGCCTCGTGGCTGTGGGCCTTGGCGAGGAGGTGGAGGAGCTCTGGATCGGGAGGAGCTCGGCTCCCTCAGGCGCTACTGCGGCCTGCGGGAAGGAGGGAAGACGCGCGGGGGGGCGCCATGGGTCTTGGGAGGCGCCGGACTTGCTGGATCCAGCGAGGGCGGCGTTCTCGGTGACAAACAAGCAGGGCGGCGACAGGAGCAGCGGAGTGCAAAGTGAGGTCGCTGGGCAGCGGCGGCCACGCCGAGGCGGGACGCTGGGGTCGCGGGCGGCGGGCGGCTCGAGGCCACGGCCATGGCGCAGAGGCGACATGGTCTCGGGAGGCGCGTGAGGTGACGAGGAGGAGGCAGAGGGGATCGGGCGAGGGAGCTCCTCTCCTGGCGATGTGTGGAAGGAGGAGGGTCGAGGAGAGAGATGGGATCGAGGAGGAGGGTCGAGGGCACAGGCGCTCTGGCAGCGGGAAGGAGAACGAAGAGAGAGAGAGAGCGAGGGATCGGCGAGGGGGTCTGGTGGCGGCGCTAGGAGGAGAACCAGGTGCGGGCTAGGGTTAGGCGGCTGGCTGGGCCTTGGGCGGTCTGGAGGCTAGGCCGGCCTGGGTGGAGGAGAAAACCAGGGGCGGCTGGGCCTAGCTCTCTCTCTCTCTCTTTAAACACTTAAAACAGAGAAAAGAAAGGAAAGGGAAGAAAAGAAAAAGATTAGAGAAAGAGTTTGACCTGGGGATTATTTTCCCGAGCTCGCAAAAATGCGAGGAATTTAACAAAAATGATCCAAGGATTTTTGGTGGAACTCCGGAAAATGATAGAATAAAAATGGCAAGGTTTGGAGACCAAACTTGAAGCAGAAAGGGCATTGGAATTTGCAAGTGTGTTAAGATCAATTCCAAATTAATGGAATATTTATTATAGCTCCCTAATATTGGGAGGATATGTTATAAAGAGAAGTCAACCTTCCCTCGATTTAAATGGATCGAAAAATCCATACAATTTATTTAGAAGAGTTGCAAAAATTAATGATATGATGGCATGATGACATGATGCAATGCAAAAACGAAACAAACCACACGACAAAACTCGGAAACCCTGGAAGGCAACTGAAGCTCCGGTCTGGGGCGTCACAACACTCCACCACTACGAGAGGATCTTGTCCCGAGATCTAGGATGGCACCGGAGAAAAGCGGAAGAGGAAGAGGTAAAACAAAGTTGCTTCTTTGACAAACGAGTGAAACCAAAGAACCTTGAGAGGTTGAACAAAATGAAAGAAAGAAAACAACGAAGATGAAGGAAGTTGAAAACACTCTGTTAGAAAAGAGGAACAAGGGATACGACGAAAACCAAGAGGTTTAGTGACAAGATAGATATTGACACCTCTCCGGTTAAAACAAGATAGAGAAGGAATAAGAATGATATAATTTGGGCAGCACTCCGACTAAAAGAAGAAGGAAAACTTGATAAGATGAAAAGAACTCGAATGAAAACATGACACTCCGGTTAAAACGATAAGCAAGGAAAAGAACATGGTCTTGACAAAAGAAGATGATGGGTCGAAGAGAGCAACATCACAATGCCTCCGGAAACAATGCATGATCGATAGAAAGTTGGAATGAATAGAACGAAGAATGAAACCAACATCTTCCACCATAAATGAATTTGAAAGAGCATCCTTACGAAGTAGGATTGAACGGAGTTGTTTGAAAAAAACAACAACGGTAAGAATAAGCTTGTAGTGGGCTTATGAAAAACATCTCAAAATTATGAGGTGAGCTTCTGCCACCAACGGAAACAATTGATTGGATTTATATCAACAAGGAGACGAGAAACGTATTTCACTGAGAGGACAAATGAAGAACTTGGGTCCTTTATAAGCACCATAAATAGCAACAATCCTTAGGGAAAGCTTTAGGTGAAATATAGCCCAAGATAACTCCAATGAAGAGATTGATGGATTTAAAATACCTCATTCTTGACAACATGTGAATCATGAAACACGAACTCAAATTGTCTAGAATGACATAACACCACCTCAAATGATAAGGTAGAACAAATTGCACTTCGGAATGTAGGAAGAAGAATACTTGAACTCCTCAAAACAAAACAAGTGTTGAGCACCATGTTCAATTTTAGAGTATATTTTGGCGGATCATAACTCCGAGAGAAATCTTGAAGAACAATTGAAGAATGAAAAGAATCCTTGACGAACCACCATGAAGAAACTCCATGAAGAACTCCGGTAAGAAAAGGATGATAAAAGAAAGAGAAGTTGAAAACACAAGGTGAAGCCTTGCAGTGATAAGATGAAGCTTTGAAATGATATAACCGAGAAAACTTTGAACTCCGAAAAGAAAGATGAACAAATGAAACCAAGAATTTTGATGAACCTCCGGAATAAGGAATTGAATTTACTCGATGGGCCAAGGATAAGAATTACATTATGCTGATCCTTCACCAATTAAATTGATGACAAGCAATGGATTAGGCATACTACTTATTCTCATTGAAAAATGATTACAGATAGAGATATAGCGCCAACTTGAGAAGGTATTGATGGAACCACCGGTGGGATTTGGAAAACAAGAGTTGAACGCTTGAATGAATCATTCTGAAATGATGGGCTCTGGATAATCAAACTGAAAAGACTCTGAAATGCTCCGGTGGGTTAAAAGAATTCTCACAATCAAAACAATTATGAGGATGGCACGAAGCTAGAACCATGAATCTTGAAGAGAAAGGAGCGAGATTTAAGAGAAACTCTTCTTGGTCTTCAAAATTCGAGAATGACCACGAGAAACATCACCATGAATTGTTGAGACACTCCGGAATGAAAATTAGAAAGGTTGAACCAACAATGAAAATAATTTGAAAGATCTTGGAGAAAGACATTTGACTGATGATAACTCATTCTTCGTCAAACTTGAAAAGAATTTGGGAATAGCTCCGGAAAATAAAAGAGTCAGGTAAGATCCTGGAAAAGACCTGTGGGTTAGGGCCCACTCAAAAGAACCACCGTTGAACAATTGCTTGAAATAGATATTGCACCGGTAGAATTAAATGGCTTGAATGAGATAACAATCTCGAAATAACTTGAACGGATTAAGAATGGAAACACGAATCTTCTGAGATATCTTCATCACTCCCAACCAAATGAATAGCGAGAAGTGAAAGATTAGGGGATACACCGGCATGAGAAAGCATTGTGAAAAGAGGAAAAGGGATAAGATCAACACCGAAATCTTGATCTAAATCCACCGGAGAAGAAAATTAGAATGGAACAATGATAAGGTTAAAGCTTCCTTAGCGTCTTCATGAGAAATCACCGGATACAACATTAAAGGAAAAGAATGAAGAAACTTCACTCAATAAAATGGATACTTGATTAAGAAATCTGAGTCCTTGAAGAAAAAGGGTGGGTGGGCGGGAAATCAAAACAACTTAGGTCGGATGAAACGAACACCGTTGAGAAAAAGCTTAGAATTTGATCTCGCAAATGTTGAAATGATCGAATCCACTTAAAGAGAAGCACGCCGGTTGAGAAAAGAATTGACATGACAACCTCGATGATCAAGAAGGATTAGTATTCACATAGCAATATGAGAACACCATTTAGGAAGGTATGGAATCAACACTTGACATTGAAGCAACTTGAATACCACAAAACGGAACAAAAACAAAGGATTTGGCTTGCAGAATAAGCCGGAACAAACATATGATAGATCCCATATCGTATCATGTGTGTGTTGGAAAGATATCCTACGAGATACTTGAATTCCCACCTATAAACTCCCGAAACTTTCTGGTTATGCAATCTGGTGTTGGGGATACAGGGGACACAAAATATATCACCCAAACTAACAATACCTAGATCCAGCTGTATCCATCCGTCAACACATAACCAAGAAATCCTCGGAAATCGTGTACCTCGACCTTCGAAAAACATCCGTTATACAAGTCATGGCAATACTCCCGCACTCGCCACAGTACTGGGCTATCAGGGTTATCTCACCAACAACTGCACAAAAGAGATTTCGATGTCGGTAAAACTCAGGTATTCCAGAATTGCAACGATAAAATTGTGACGACAACACCTCGGAGCTCAACTCCCCGGGACACTGCCACAACCCCTAAATGTCAGGAGGCACCAAGAACAATGTTCTCGTCACAAAACCATCGGAACGATTCCAAGATACCCACGTGATCCTAAAAAAAATTTTTAGTGAAATTTGAGGAGAGAAGAGTCAAAACTCTACGTCAGGATACCTCACCAGGAGCGATTTAAGGACCGAGGAGTAAAAAAATCCTACTCTCCGATATATATAATCCTAAGACTCAAAACATTTTTTCCATTCTAGACTCAACAACGTCAGCAAACAATCAAGTAGGGGGCTCCTAAGTTGGGGAAGGCTCTGATTACCAACTTGTCACGCCCTCGATGCGGCTATATCTCCCGTGTGAAGCACGACTTAGAGGCATAACCGCATTGAAAGCAATGTCGCAAGTGAGGTAATCTTCACACAACCCATGTAATACATAAGGGAAAGAGATACATAGTTGGCTTACAATCGCCACTTCACACAATACGTGGGTAAAACATTACATCATACAGATACAATCAAGGTCCGACTACGGAACCAAAATAAAAGAAGACTACCCCAAATGCTACACAGATCCCCGATCGTCCCAACTGGGCTCCACTACTGATCAGCTGAAACGAAACAACACAAGGCACAAAGTCTTCATCGAGCTCCTCCTTGAGCTCAGATGCATCACCTGCACGGTTTCACTGGCACCTGCAAACTGGTTTGGAAGTACCTGTGAGTCACGGGGACTCAGCAATCTCACACCCGCGAGATCAAGACTATTTAAGCTTAAAGGTAGGATAGGGTAGTGAGGTGGAGCTGCAGCAAGCGACTAGCATATATGGTGGCTACATACGCAAATGAGAGCGAGAAGAGAAGGCAAAAGCACGGTCGAACAACTATGATCAAGAAGTGATCCTAGAACAACCTACGTCAAGCATAACTCCAACACCGTGTTCACTTCCCGGACTCCGCCGAGAAGAGACCATCACGGTTACACACGCGGTTGGTGTATTTTAGTTAAGATCAACTTCGGGTTTTCTACAACCGGACATTAACAAATTCCCATCTGCCACATAACCGCGGGCACGGCTTTCGAAAGTTCAAAACCCTGCAGGGGTGTCCCAACTTAGCCCATGATAAGCTCTCGCGATCAACGAAGGATATTCCTTCTCCCCGGGAAGACCCGATCAGTCTCGGAATCCCGGCTACAAGACATTTCGACAGCAATAAAACAAGACCAGCAAGACCGCCCGATGTGCCGACAATCCCGATAGGAGCTGCACATATCTCGTTCTCAGGGCAACACCGGATGAGACAGGCTACGAGTAAAACCAACCCTCAAGTTGCCCCAAGGTGGCCCCGCAGGCGGCTCGTTTCGGGCCAGCACTTAGAGAAGCACTGGTCCGGGGGGGCTAAATAAAGATGACCCTTGGGCTCCGGAAACCCAAGGGAAAAAGGACTGGGTGAGGCAAATGTTAAAACCAAAGTTGGGCCTTGCTGGAAAAGTCTTATTCAAAGCGAACTGTCAAGGGGGTCCCATAAATCACCCGACCGCGTTAGGGACGCAAAATCCGGGAACATAATACCGATATGACGGAAACTAGGGCGGCAAGAGTGGAACAAAACACCAGGCATAAGGCCGAGCCTTCCACCCTTTACCAAGTATATAGATGCATTAATAATATAAGATATATTGTGATATCCCAACAAGTAAACATGTTCCAACAAGGAACATCATCTCCATGTTCCAACAAGGAACAAACTTCATCTTCACCTGCAACTAACAACGCTATAAGAGGGGCTGAGCAAAGCGGTAACATAGCCAAACAACGGTTTGCTAGGAAAAGGATGGTTAGGGGCTTGACATGGCAACATGGGAGGCATGATATAGCAAGTGGTAGGCATCGCAGCACAGGCATAGCAAAAGAGCGAGCATCTAGCAAGCAAAGATAGAAGTGATTTCGAGGGTATGGTCATCTTGCCTGAAATCCCGCAAGGAAGAAGAACGAGTCCATGAAGAAGACAAACGGATGAAGTCGATTGAATCCTCACAACTCCGGAACGGAACCGAAGCTAACGAGAGAAGCAAACCGCAAAGAAGCAAACAACATAGTAAACACACAATCACATAAACATGTCATGATGCACAATCAAGTATGATGCATGTCCGGTTTAAATAGCATGGCGTGGCAAAGTGCAACAAACAACACTACAAATTAAGTGGAGCTCAATATGCAACGGGTTGCATATTGACAAAACTTCACAACATTTATTTAGTTCTCTCCCGATTAGGCTACCCAACAATATTAAATGTTATTAAACATGGCAAGAGGTGAAGCATAAAGAAACTACCTATCTAGGCAAGTTTAAATGAGGCCGGAAACAACAACAACAATTCCGGAAAAATCCTCATATGCATATTATGGATTCGGTACAGATCTGACCTAAAGCATATTTTAGAGTTGTTAAACATGCAAAGTAAAGCTACCATGTTAAACTAGGCATTTTTCTACCCCATTTACATATATAATTTATTTAAAATGGAGCTACGGTTATTTAGTTATGAAATAAATCATTTTAGCATGGCATATAAGCAAATTAATGCAAACAACAATTTTAAGCATATTAATGTTGTTATCATGATGCGGATGACATGTGCAAGTTTATGCAATTTTTATGAAAACGTTGACATGAGAATGATATGAAGCATTATGTCACCGTGGTGGAAGAAAGGGGTGCCACGGCAACGAATCCGAAAATGATGCCACGGCAACATTCCGGTTCCTATAACTCGATTGAGATATCGGTGCAAAGGAAAGCGTGACGGAAGCGAGTCATGCAAGATGGTGGGGTGATCCCGGATTCCGGGTTCCCACGGAACGGTGGCATGGCAAAAGAGGGCATCGCAAGGATGATTCGATCACGGCGGTCATCACGGGTTATACCTCCGGAGCGAGCCATCGGGACGGGTCGAGTTTCGTAGAGGGAAGTAGACGTTCACGGGTCGTCGAGGGAAGTAGTGGTTCACGCGACGGTAGTCGTTCATGTACACGTTTCACGGGTTTTTGGCGACGGTCGTCGTACATGGTTCGGAGTGGTACTTGCAGCTACGGACTTGACGAATCCGAGGGCTTCGGGGTTCACCGTTGAACTTGACGAAATCCACAAACGGGTCTTCGGTGACGGTAGATGTACAAGGCAAACGTAGAGGTACTATGCTTCGGTCGTCGTGGTACTTGGCGAATCCGTGGAGCTCGCGGTCTGTCGTGGTACTTGACGGTCTCACACGGGGCAGCAACATGGCAGTCTTGGCGTTCCTGGTACGGTGGTTGTGGAAGCAGTGCGGACTTGGGAGAATGCAGGCCAGGAGAGGACTGCCTCGTGGCTGTGGGCCGCGAGCGAGGAGGGTGGAGGAGCTCTGGATCGGGAGGAGCTCGGCTCCCTCGGGCGCTGCACGGCGCCTGAAGGGAGGGAAGACGCGCGCGCCGGGGCGCCATGGGTCTTGGGGAGGCGCGGACTTGCTGGATCCAGCGAGGACGACGTTCTCCGGTGACAAACAAGCAGGGCGGCGACGGAGCGGCGGGGTGCAAGGCGAGGTCGCTGGGCAGCGACGGCCACGGAGGCGGGACGCTGGGTCGCGATGGCGATGGGGCGGGCGGCTCGAGGCCACGGCCATGGCGCAGAGGCGACATGGTCACGGGAGGCTTGGTGAGGTGACGAGGAGGAGGCAGAGGGGATCGGGCGAGGGGAGCTCCTCTCCCTGGCGATGTGTGGAAGAAGGAGGGGGTCGAGGGAGAGAGATGGGATCGAGGGAGGAGGGGTCGAGGGCACGGGCGCTCCTGGCAGCGGGGAAGGAGAACGAAGGAGAGGGAGAGAGCGAGGGGATCGGGCGAGGGTCTCTGGTGGCGGCGCTAGGAGGAGAACCAGGTGCGGGCTAGGGTTAGGCGGCTGGCTGGGCCTTGGGCCGGTCTGGAGGCTAGGCCGGCCTGGGTGGAGGAGAAAAACCAGGGGCCGGCTGGGCCTAGCTCCTCTCTCTCTCTCTTTAAACACTTAAAACAGAGAAAAGAAAGGAAAGGGAAGAAAAGAAAAAGATTAGAGAAAGAGTTTGACCTGGGGATTATTTTCCCGAGCTCGCAAAAATGCGAGGAATTTAACAAAAATGATCCAAGGATTTTTGGTGGAACTCCGGAAAATGATAGAATAAAAATGGCAAGGTTTGGAGACCAAACTTGAAGCAGAAAGGGCATTGGAATTTGCAAGTGTGTTAAGATCAATTCCAAATTAATGGAATATTTATTATAGCTCCCTAATATTGGGAGGATATGTTATAAAGAGGAGTCAACCTTCCCTCGATTTAAATGGATCGAAAAATCCATACAATTTATTTAGAAGAGTTGCAAAATTAATGATATGATGGCATGATGACATGATGCAATGCAAAAACAAAACAAACCACACGACAAAACTGGAAACCACGGAAGGCAAGCTGAAGCTCCGGTGCAGGCGTCACACCCCGCCCCGCCTAACCCCCGAGCGGTTGACCACGAGATCTACCCTTTGACTTCCCACAGACGGGCTTTGACCAGAGACCTCTCCACCCGGTTGTGTCGATTCGCCCATAGGGACACCGGGAGCAACATCCGGGCCAAACCCACAGCTACATCCACTCCGTGTAGACCCGACGCGTCCGCTTCCCCCTCCAGTGCGGCGGCTGCGCCGTCCGTGAGGGGGGGGGAGGGGACACCCGAGACGCGCGGTCGGGCATTTGCAACCGCCACAACACTTCCAGACTTGTGAGAGGCCGCCACGCAAGATTTGACGGTATACTAGCCCGAGGCCGCCGCGCCCATCAGAGACGCCAAGAACAGTCCGCAGAGAGGAAGTGTTCAGATACTTCTCCATCACGAAAAATTATGAAAAATTACCATCGGTTCTATAGCACATGTGCCCACGCCATGTAAAAAACTCATGATTTTATCGCGCTCCGAGTATTTAATAATATTCACGCCGCATCGTTTCCGCAGAACGTCTACTACCGTGTGTCATCGCCGTCCGTGAGGGGGGCCACACCCCGGAGACGCTTGCCGCCTCTTCGGACATGCCACCACACCACCCCGCATGTATGAGGGCCCGATGCGACGGTCCGGTGGCATTGCTACCCCCAGGGCCCCGCCCCGCCTAACCACAGAGCGGTTGACCACCGGATCTACCCTTTGACTTCCCACGGACGGATTTGACCGGTGGGCCTATCCACCCGGTCATGTTAGGTCAGCCCATACGAGCACTTTAGAGCAACATTGGGCCACACCCACAGCAAGATCCCTCCGTAGACCCGACGCGTCTGCTTCTCCAAAGCCGGGCGGCGGCGTCGTCCGTGTGGGGGCACACCCGAGACGCGTGCCGCCTCTTCGGACATGCCACCACACCACCTGCATGTATGAGGGGCGGTGCGACGCCCGGTGGCATTGCTACCCCAGGCCCCTGGCCCCGCCTAACCCGGAGCGGTTGACCACGAGATCTACCCTTTGACTTCCCACGGACGGGCTTTGACCAGTGGACCTCTCCACCCGGTTGTGTCGGTCCGCCCATAGGGACACCGGGAGCAACATCCGGCCAAACCCACAGCTACATCCACTCCGTGTAGACCCCGCGTCTGCTTCTCCCCTCCAGTGCGGGGCGGCGCCGTCCGTGAGGGGGGGGGGGGGACACCGGAGACGCAGCGTGCGGGCATTTGCAACCGCCACAACACTTCCAGACTTGTGAGAGGCCGCCACGCAAGATTTGACGGTATGCTAGCCCCGGAGGCCGCCGCCACAATCGAGACTCGCGAAGAGCAATCAGCGAGAGGGAAGTGTTCAGATACTTCTCCATCACGAAAAATTATGAAAAATTACCATCGGTCCTATAGCACATGTGCCCACGCCATGTAAAAACTCATGATTTTATCGCGCCCGAGTATTTAATAATATTCACGCCGATCGCTTCCGCAGAACGCCTACTACCGTGTGTCATCGCCGTCCGTGGGGGGGCCACACCGAGACGCGCGTGCGCCTCTTCGGACATGCCACCACACCACCCCGCATGTATGAGGGCCCGATGCGACGGTCCGGTGGCATTACTACCCCCTGGGCCCCGCCCCGCCTAACCTCGAGCGGTTGACCACCGGATCTACCCTTTGACTTCCCACGGACGGATTTGACCGGTGGGCCTATCCACCGGTCATGTTAGGTCAGCCCATACGAGCACTTTAGAGCAACATCCGGCCACACCCACAGCAAGATCCCTCCGTAGACCCGACGCGTCTGTTTCTCCAAAGCAGTGCGGCGGCACCGTCCGTGTGAGGGGGCACACCGAGACGCTGCGCCTCTTCGGACATGCCACCACACCACCCTGCATGTATGAGGGGCCGGTGCGACGCTCCGGTGGCATTGCTACCCCCCAGGGCCCCCGTCCCGCCTAACCCTGGAGCGGTTGACCACGAGATCTACCCCTGTGACTTCCCACGGACGGGCTTTGACAGTGGACCTCTCCACCCGGTTGTGTCAGTTCGGCCCATAGGGACACCCGAGAGCAACATCCGGGCCAAAACCACAGCTACATCCACTCCGTGTAGACCCGACGTCCGTCTGCTTCTCTAGGTGCGGGGCGGCGCCGTCCGTGCGGGGGGGGGGGGGACACCCCGGAGACGCGTGCCGGGCATTTGCAACCGCCACAACACTTCCAGACTTGTGAGAGGCCGCCTACGCAAGATTTGACGGTATGCTAGCCCCCGGAGGCCGCCGCCACAACAGAGACGCGAAGAGCAATCCAGCGAGGGAAGTGTTCAGATACTTCTCCATCACGAAAAATTATGAAAAATTACCATCGGTCCTATAGCACATGTGCCCACGCCATGTAAAAACTCATGATTTTATCGCGCCCGAGTATTTAATAATATTCACGCCGCATCGCTTCCGCAGAACGCCTACTACCGTGTGTCATCGCCGTCCGTCCGGGGGGGCCACACCGAGACGCTGCGGCCGCCTCTTCGGACATGCCACCACACCACCCGCATGTATGAGGGCCCGATGCGACGGTCCGGTGGCATTGCTACCCCCAGGGCCCCGCCCCGCCTAACCTCGGAGCGGTTGACCACCGGATCTACCCTTTGACTTTGCACGGACGAGCTTTGACCGGTGGGCCTATCCACCCGGTCATGTTAGGTCAGCCCATACGAACACTTTAGAGCAACATCCGGCCACACCCACAGCAAGATCCCTCCGTAGACCCGACGCGTCTGCTTCTCCCCTCCAGTGCGGCGGCGGCGCCGTCCGTGTGGGGCACACCTTTGAGACGCGTGCCGCCTCTTCGGACATGCCACCACACCACCCTGCATGTATGAGGGGCGGTGCGGCGCTCGGTGGCATTACTACGCCCCAAGGCCCCGCCCCGCCTAACCACCGAGCGGTTGACCACGAGATCTACCCTTTGACTTCCCACGGACGGGCTTTGACCGGTGGACCTCTCCACCGGTTGTGCCGGGCCGCCCATAGGGACACCCGGGAGCAACATCCGGCCAAACCCACAGCTACATCCACTCCGTGTAGACCCGACGCGTCCGTTTCCCCCCTCCAGGTGCCGGCGGCGGCGCCGTCCGTGAGGGGGGAGGGGGGACACCCCGGAGACGCGTGTCGGGCATTTGCAACCGCCACAACACTTCCAGACTTGTGAGAGGCCGCCTACGCAAGATTTGACGGTATGCTAGCCCCGGAGGCCGCCGGCCACAGTCGTAGACGCGCGAAGAGCAATCCGCGTAGAGGGAAGTGTTCAGATACTTCTCCATCACGAAAAATTATGAAAAATTACCATTGGTCCTATAGCACATGTGCCCACGTCATGTAAAAAACTCATGATTTTATCGCGCTCCGAGTATTTAATAATATTCACGCCGCATCGTTTCCGCAGAACGTCTACTACCGTGTGTCATCGCCGTCCGTGAGGGGGGCCACACCCCGGAGACGCGTGCCGCCTCTTCGGACATGCCACCACACCACCCCGCATGTATGAGGGCCCGATGCGACGGTCCGGTGGCATTGCTACCCCCAGGGCCCCCGTCCCGCCTAACCCTCGAGCGGTTGACCACCGGATCTACCCCTTTGACTTCCCACGGACGGGATTTGACCAGTGGGCCTATCCACCCGGCCATGTTAGGTCAGCCCATACGTAACACTTTAGAGCAACATCCGGCCACACCCACAGCAAGATCCCTCGTGTAGACCCGACGCGTCTGCTTCTCCCCTCCGGTGCGGCGGCGCCGTCCGTGAGGGGGCACACCCGAGACGCGTGCGCCTCTTCGGACATGCCACCACACCACCCTGCATGTATGAGGGGCGGTGCGACGCCCGGTGGCATTACTACGCCCCCAAGGCCCGCCCCGCCTAACCCTGGAGCGGTTGACCACGAGATCTACCCCTTTGACTTCCCACGGACGGGCTTTGACCAGTGGACCTCTCCACCCGGTTGTGTCAGTTCGGCCCATAGGGACACCCGGGAGCAACATCCGGGCCAAACCCACAGCTACATCCACTCCGTGTAGACCCGACGCGTCCGTTTCACCCCTCCAGGTGCCGGCGGCGGCGCCGTCCGTGAGGGGGGGGGGGGGACACCCCGGAGACGCGTGTCGGGCATTTGCAACCGCCACAACACTTCCAGACTTGTGAGAGGCCGCCTACGCAAGATTTGACGGTATGCTAGCCCCGGAGACCGCCGCCACAGTCAGAGCGCGCAAGAGCAATCCGCGAGAGGGAAGTGTTCAGATACTTCTCCATCACGAAAAATTATGAAAAATTACCATTGGTCCTATAGCACATGTGCCCACGCCATGTAAAAACTCATGATTTTATCGCGCCCGAGTATTTAATAATATTCACGCCGCATCGCTTCCGCAGAACGCCTACTACCGTGTCATCGCCGTCCGTGAGGGGGGCCACACCCCGGAGACGCGTGCCGCCTCTTCGGACATGCCACCACACCACCCCGCATGTATGAGGGCCCGATGCGACGGTCCGGTGGCATTGCTACCCCAGGGCCCCCGTCCCGCCTAACCCTGGAGCGGTTGACCACCGGATCTACCCCTTTGACTTCCCACGGACGGGATTTGACCAGTGGGCCTATCCACCCGGTCATGTTAGGTCAGCCCATACGAACACTTTAGAGCAACATCCGGGCCACACCCACAGCAAGATCCCCTCCGTGTAGACCCGACGCGTCCGTTTCCCCCCTAGGTGCCGGCGGCGGCGCCGTCCGTGTGAGGGGGCACACCCCGGAGACGCGTGCCGCCTCTTCGGACATGCCACCACACCACCCTGCATGTATGAGGGGCCGGTGCGACGCTCCGGTGGCATTGCTACCCCCCAGGGCCCCCGTCCCGCCTAACCCTGGAGCGGTTGACCACGAGATCTACCCCTTTGACTTCCCACGGACGGGCTTTGACCAAGGACCTCTCCACCGGTTGTGTCGGGTTCCGCCCATAGGGACACCCGGAGCAACATCCGGACCAAACCCACAGCTACATCCACTCCTGTAGACCCGACGCGTCTGTTTCCCCTCCAGGTGCCGGCGGCGGCGCCGTCCGTGAGGGGGGGGGGGGGGACACCCCGGAGACGCGTGCCGGGCATTTGCAACCGCCACAACACTTCCAGACTTGTGAGAGGCCGCCTACGCAAGATTTGACGGTATGCTAGCCCCCGGAGGCCGCCGGCCACAGTCAGAGACGCCAAGAGCAATCCGCGTAGAGGGAAGTGTTCAGATACTTCTCCATCACGAAAAATTATGAAAAATTACCATCGGTCCTATAGCACATGTGCCCACGTCATGTAAAAAACTCATGATTTTATCGCGCTCCGAGTATTTAATAATATTCACGCCGCATCGTTTCCGCAGAACGTCTACTACCGTGTGTCATCGCCGTCCGTGAGGGGGGCCACACCCCGGAGACGCGTGCCGCCTCTTCGGACATGCCACCACACCACCCCGCATGTATGAGGGCCCGATGCGACGGTCCGGTGGCATTGCTACCCCCCAGGGCCCCCGTCCCGCCTAACCCTGGAGCGGTTGACCACCGGATCTACCCCTTTGACTTCCCACGGACGGGATTTGACCAGTGGGCCTATCCACCCGGTCATGTTAGGTCAGCCCATACGAACACTTTAGAGCAACATCCGGGCCACACCCACAGCAAGATCCCCTCCGTGTAGACCCGACGCGTCTGCTTCTCCAAAGCCGGTGCGGCGGCGGCGCCGTCCGTGTGAGGGGGCACACCCCGGAGACGCGTGCCGCCTCTTCGGACATGCCACCACACCACCCTGCATGTATGAGGGGCCGGTGCGACGCTCCGGTGGCATTGCTACCCCCCAGGGCCCCGTCCCGCCTAACCCTGGAGCGGTTGACCACGAGATCTACCCCTTTGACTTCCCACGGACGGGCTTTGACCAGTGGACCTCTCCACCCGGTTGTGTCGGCCGCCCATAGGGACACCCGGAGCAACATCCGGCCAAACCCACAGCTACATCCACTCCGTGTAGACCCGACGTCCGTCTGCTTCTCCAGGTGGCGGGGCGCCGTCGTCGTGAGGGGGGGGGAGGGGACACCCCGGAGACGCGTGCCGGGCATTTGCAACCGCCACAACACTTCCAGACTTGTGAGAGGCCGCCACGCAAGATTTGACGGTATGTTAGTTCTCGAGGCCGCCGCCACGGTCAGAGACGCCAAGAGCAATCCGCGAGAGGGAAGTGTTCAGATACTTTCCATCACGAAAAATTATGAAAATTACCATCGGTCCTATAGCACATGTGCCCACGCCATGTAAAAACTCATGATTTTATCGCGCCCGAGTATTTAATAATATTCACGCCGCATCGCTTCCGCAGAACGCCTACTACCGTGTGTCATCGCCGCCCGTCCGGGGGGCCACACCGAGACGCGTGCGCCTCTTCGGACATGCCACCACACCACCCCGCATGTATGAGGGCCCGATGCGACGGTCGGTGGCATTGCTACCCCCCCAGGGCCCCGCCCCGCCTAACCTCGAGCGGTTGACCACCGGATCTACCCTTTGACTTCCCACGGACGGGATTTGACCGGTGGGCCTATCCACCCGGCCATGTTAGGTCAGCCCATACGAACACTTTAGAGCAACATCCGGCCACACCCACAGCAAGATCCCTCCGTAGACCCGACGCGTCTGCTTCTCCAGTGCGGCGGCGGCGGCGTCCGTCCGTGAGGGGGGCCACACCCCGGAGACGCGTGCCGCCTCTTCGGACATGCCACCACACCACCCTGCATGTATGAGGGGCCGGTGCGACGCTCCGGTGGCATTGCTACCCCCCAGGGCCCCCGTCCCGCCTAACCCTGGAGCGGTTGACCACGAGATCTACCCCTTTGACTTCCCACGGACGGGCTTTGACCAGTGGACCTCTCCACCCGGTTGTGTCAGTTCGGCCCATAGGGACACCCGGGAGCAACATCCGGGCCAAACCCACAGCTACATCCACTCCGTGTAGACCCGCGCGTCCGCTTCTCCCCTCCGGTGCGCGGCGGCGCCGTCCGTGAGGGGGGAGGAGGGGACACCGAGACGCGTGCGGGCATTTGCAACCGCCACAACACTTCCAGACTTGTGAGAGGCCGCCACGCAAGATTTGACGGTATGTTAGCCCTTGAGGTCCGCCGCCACAGTCGAGACGCCAAGAGCAATCCGCAGAGAGGAAGTGTTCAGATACTTCTCCATCACGAAAAATTATGAAAAATTACCATCGGTCCTATAGCACATGTGCCCACGCCATGTAAAAACTCATGATTTTATCGCGCCCGAGTATTTAATAATATTCACGCCGCGATCGCTTCCGCAGAACGTCTACTACCGTGTGTCATCGCCGTCCGTGAGGGGGGCCACACCCCGGAGACGCGTGCCGCCTCTTCGGACATGCCACCACACCACCCCGCATGTATGAGGGCCCGATGCGACGGTCCGGTGGCATTGCTACCCCCCAGGGCCCCCGTCCCGCCTAACCCTGGAGCGGTTGACCACCGGATCTACCCCTTTGACTTCCCACGGACGGATTTGACCAGTGGGCCTATCCACCGGTCATGTTAGGTCAGCCCATACGAACACTTTAGAGCAACATCCGGCCACACCCACAGCAAGATCCCTCCGTAGACCCGACGCGTCTGCTTCTCCAGTGCCGGGCGGCGGCGCCGTCCGTGTGAGGGGGCACACCCCGGAGACGCGTGCCGCCTCTTCGGACATGCCACCACACCACCCTGCATGTATGAGGGGCCGGTGCGACGCTCCGGTGGCATTACTACCCCAGGCCCCCGCCCCGCCTAACCTCGAGCGGTTGACCACGAGATCTACCCTTTGACTTCCCACGGACGGGCTTTGACCAGTGGACCTTCCACCGGTTGTGTCGGTTCGCCCATAGGGACACCCGGAGCAACATCCGGCCAAACCCACAGCTACATCCACTCCGTGTAGACCCGACGTCGTCTCCCCCCTCCAGTGCCGGGCGGCGCCGTCCGTGGGGGGGGGGAGGGGGACACCCCGGAGACGCGTGCGGGCATTTGCAACCGCCACAACACTTCCAGACTTGTGAGAGGCCGCCACGCAAGATTTGACGGTATGTTAGGCCTTGAGCCGCCGCCACAACAGAGACGCCAAGAGCAATCCGCGAGAGGGAAGTGTTCAGATACTTCTCCATCACGAAAAATTATGAAAAATTACCATCGGTCCTATAGCACATGTGCCCACGCCATGTAAAAACTCATGATTTTATCGCGCCCGAGTATTTAATAATATTCACGCCAGATCGCTTCCGCAGAACGTCTACTACCGTGTGTCATCGCCGTCCGTGAGGGGGGCCACACCCCGGAGACGCGTGCCGCCTCTTCGGACATGCCACCACACCACCCCGCATGTATGAGGGCCCGATGCGACGGTCCGGTGGCATTGCTACCCCCCAGGGCCCTCGTCCCGCCTAACCCTGGAGCGGTTGACCACCGGATCTACCCCTTTGACTTTCCACGGACGGGATTTGACCAGTGGGCCTATCCACCCGGTCATGTTAGGTCAGCCCATACGAACACTTTAGAGCAACATCCGGGCCACACCCACAGCAAGATCCCTCCGTAGACCCGACGTCCGTCTGCTTCTCCAGTGCCGGCGGCGGCGCCGTCCGTGTGAGGGGGCACACCCCGGAGACGCGTGCCGCCTCTTCGGACATGCCACCACACCACCCTGCATGTATGAGGGGCCGGTGCGACGCTCCGGTGGCATTGCTACCCCCAGGGCCCCCGTCCCGCCTAACCCTGGAGCGGTTGACCACGAGATCTACCCCTTTGACTTCCCACGGACGGGCTTTGGCTTTGACAGTGGACCTCTCCCACCGGTTGTGTCAGTTCGCCCATAGGGACACCCGGAGCAACATCCGGCCAAACCCACAGCTACATCCACTCCGTGTAGACCCGACGCGTCCGTCTGCTTCTCCGTGTGTGCGGCGGCGGCGCCGTCCGTGCGGGGGGGAGGGGGACACCCCGGAGACGCGTGCCGGGCATTTGCAACCGCCACAACACTTCCAGACTTGTGAGAGGCCGCCTACGCAAGATTTGACGGTATGCTAGCCCCCGGAGGCCGCCGCCACAGTCGTAGAGACGCGAAGAGCAATCCGCGTAGAGGGAAGTGTTCAGATACTTCTCCATCACGAAAAATTATGAAAATTACCATCGGTCCTATAGCACATGTGCCCACGCCATGTAAAAACTCATGATTTTATCGCGCCCGAGTATTTAATAATATTCACGCCGCATCGCTTCCGCAGAACGCCTACTACCGTGTGTCATCGCCGTCCGTGAGGGGGGGCCACACCGAGACGCGTGCGCCTCTTCGGACATGCCACCACACCACCCCGCATGTATGAGGGCCCGATGCGACGGTCCGGTGGCATTGCTACCCCTGTGGCCCCGCCCCGCTAACCCCACGGGCGGTTGACCACCGGATCTACCCTTTGACTTCCCACGGACGGGATTTGACCGGTGGGCCTATCCACCCGGTCATGTTAGGTCAGCCCATACGAACACTTTAGAGCAACATCCGGCCACACCCACAGCAAGATCCCTCCGTAGACCCGACGCGTCTGCTTCCCCCTCCAGTGCGGCGGCGGCGCCGTCTGTGTGAGGGGGCACACCGAGACGCGTGCCGCTTCTTCGGACATGCCACCACACCACCTGCATGTATGAGGGGCGGTGCGACGCCCGGTGGCATTACTACCCCCCCAGGCCCCGCCCCGCCTAACCTCGAGCGGTTGACCACGAGATCTACCCTTTGACTTCCCACGGACGGGCTTTGACCAGTGGACCTCTCCACCGGTTGTGTCGGGCCGCCCATAGGGACACCCGGGAGCAACATCCGGCCAAACCCCAGCTACATCCACTCCGTGTAGACCCGACGTCCGTCTGCTTCTCCAGTGTGGCGGGCGCGCCGTCCGTGAGGGGGGGGGGGAGGGGGGACACCCCGGAGACGCGTGCCGGGCATTTGCAACCGCCACAACACTTCCAGACTTGTGAGAGGCCGCCTACGCAAGATTTGACGGTATGTTAGTTCCCGAGGCCGCCGCCGCCACAGTCAGAGACGCCAAGAGCAATCCGCGAGAGGGAAGTGTTCAGATACTTCTCCATCACGAAAAATTATGAAAATTACCATCGGTCCTATAGCACATGTGCCCACGCCATGTAAAAACTCATGATTTTATCGCGCCCGAGTATTTAATAATATTCACGCCGATCGCTTCCGCAGAACGTCTACTACCGTGTGTCATCGCCGTCCGTGAGGGGGGCCACACCCCGGAGACGCGTGCCGCCTCTTCGGACATGCCACCACACCACCCCGCATGTATGAGGGCCCGATGCGACGGTCCGGTGGCATTGCTACCCCTGTGGCCCCGGCCCCGCCTAACCCCGAGCAGTTGACCACCGGATCTACCCCTTTGACTTCCCACGGACGGGATTTGACCAGTGGGCCTATCCACCCGGTCATGTTAGGTCAGCCCATACGAACACTTTAGAGCAACATCCGGGCCACACCCACAGCAAGATCCCCTCCGTGTAGACCCGACGTCTGCTTCTCCCTGCCGGTGCGGCGGCGCCGTCTGTGTGTGGGGCACACCCGAGACGCGTGCCGCCTCTTCGGACATGCCACCACACCACCTGCATGTATGAGGGGCGGTGCGACGCTCGGTGGCATTACTACCCCAGGCCCCCGCCCCGCCTAACCTCGAGCGGTTGACCACGAGATCTACCCTTTGACTTCCCACGGACGGGCTTTGACCAGTGGACCTCTCCACCGGTTGTGTCGGGTTCGCCCATAGGGACACCCAGAGCAACATCCGGCCAAACCCACAGCTACATCCACTCCGTGTAGACCCGGCGCGTCTGCTTTCCGGTGCGGCGGGCGCCGTCCCGGGGGGGGGGGGGGACACCCGAGACGCGCGTGCGGGCATTTGCAACCGCCACAACACTTCCAGACTTGTGAGAGGCCGCCACGCAAGATTTGACGGTATGTTAGGCCCGGAGGCCGCCCCACAATCAGACAGACGCCAAGAGCAATCCGCGAGAGGGAAGTGTTCAGATACTTCTCCATCACGAAAAATTATGAAAAATTACCATCGGTCCTATAGCACATGTGCCCACGCCATGTAAAAACTCATGATTTTATCGCGCCCGAGTATTTAATAATATTCACGCCGATCGCTTCGCAGAACGCCTACTACCGTGTGTCATCGCCGTCGTGAGGGGGGCCACACCCGAGACGCTGCAGCCTCTTCGGACATGCCACCACACCACCCCGCATGTATGAGGGCCCGATGCGACGGTCGGTGGCATTGCTACCCCTGTGGCCCCCATCCCGCCTAACCCTGGAGCGGTTGACCACCGGATCTACCCCTTTGACTTTGCACGGACGGGCTTTGACCAGTGGGCCTATCCACCCGGTCATGTTAGGTCAGCCCATACGAACAATTTAGAGCAACATCCGGCCACACCCACAGCAAGATCCCTCCGTAGACCCGACGTCCGTCTGCTTCTCCAGTGCCGGGCGGCGGCGTCCGTGTGAGGGGGCACACCCGAGACGCGTGTCGCCTCTTCGGACATGCCACCACACCACCCTGCATGTATGAGGGGCGGTGCGACGCTCGGTGGCATTACTACGCCTGTGGGCCCCGCCCCGCCTAACCTCGAGCGGTTGACCACGAGATCTACCCTTTGACTTCCCACGGACGGGCTTTGACCAAAGTGGACCTCTCCACCGGTTGTGTCGATTCCGCCCATAGGGACACCCGGAGCAACATCCGGCCAAACCCACAGCTACATCCACTGTAGACCCGACGTCTGCTTCTCCAGGTGCGGCGGAGGCGCCGTCCGTGAGGGGGGGGAGGGGGACACCCGAGACGCGTGTCGGGCATTTGCAACCGCCACAACACTTCCAGACTTGTGAGAGGCCGCCACACAAGATTTGACGGTATGTTAGCCCCCGAGGTCCGCCGGTCAGAGACGCCAAGAGCAATCCGCCAGAGGGAAGTGTTCAGATACTTCTCCATCACGAAAAATTATGAAAAATTACCATCGGTCCTATAGCACATGTGCCCACGTCATGTAAAAAACTCATGATTTTATCGCGCTCCGAGTATTTAATAATATTCACGCCACATCGTTTCCGCAGAACGTCTACTACCGTGTGTCATCGCCGTCCGTGAGGGGGGCCACACCCCGGAGACGCGTGCCGCCTCTTCGGACATGCCACCACACCACCCCGCATGTATGAGGGGCCGGTGCGACGCTCCGGTGGCATTGCTACCCCCCAGGGCCCCCGTCCTGCCGTGTAGACCTCACGGGCGTGGCTGCCGCCATGTCCCGGAGGGGGGAAACGGCCACGTCGGGCCGAGGGTGGGTTGGGCCGGAATGGTGTTGGGGGGTGCAGCTATGGTCTGGGCTATGACAACCATGTGAAAAGGTCCACCGGCCAGACCCAGTCCGGCGGAAGTCAAAGAGCTAGATCCGGCGGTCGTCTGTGTTAGGGTTAGATGGGACGGGGTACCGGAGGGGGGTAGCAATGCCGCCAGGTGTTACGGTGGGCCCTCCTATGCTTGTCTTTGGGCGAGGTGGGACTATTTTTTACAGTGTGCTGAGAGTCACACATATGTCGTAATAAAAAAAATAAAAAATGCAAAGTATCTATGCCGACGGCTTAGCCGTCGGCATAGCAGCGCACATGTCCACGGATCGATGACGTGGCAAAGGGCCAGGCCTATGCCGACGGCCAGGCCGTCGGCATAGGGCCGACCTTATCTCCTTGCGGTTCGCCCCCACCACCCATTCGCCATCTCCCCCTTCCTCCCCGACCCACACCGCGCGCCGCCCACCACCTCCGCCGCCCGCCCTGAGCACGCCGCCACTGGCCCCGAACCCGCCGCCGCCACAAGACCTCCCGCCCGAGGTCGCGCCGCCCCGCTTGAGCCCGCCCACCGCCCGCCCGCCCGCCTCGACTCGCTCTGCCTCCGACCCCTCGCGGTCGCCCAGACCGACCCCGCCGCCCGCCCGACCCGCGCCTCCCGCCCGACCTCACGCCCGCCGCCCCGCCCCAACCATGCGCTGGTCGCCAGACCGACCTCAGCTGCCCGCCCGACTCCGGCCGCCCGACCCGCGCCTCCCGCCTCGACCTCACGCCGCCCCCGCCCCAACTGCAGGCGCCGCCCCGCCCCTACCTACCGCCGCCCCGCCCAACTCCGCCGGCCCTCTCAAGGTGATTTTTTGTAGTTTTAGTGTTTTTAGTAATTTTGTAGCTAGTTAGATATAGATAGTAAGATAGGTATTTAGGTAGGTATTTAGATAGGTATTTAGATAGTTAGATTCATAGTTAGATAGATAGTTAGATAGGTAGATAGTTAGATAGATAGTGAGATAGGTAGTAAAAAATTTGGTTAGATGAGATGCTATATGTTGCATACCTTGAAAAAAATTGGTCACGATGATGAATATGTGATGGCGATGATGAATATGTGATGACGATGATGAATATGTGATGGCAATGATGAATATGTGATGACGATGATGAATATGTGATGACGATGATGAATATAGGTAGTAAAAAAATTTGGTTAGATGAATAGGTGATAATGATGATGATGAATATGTGATGACGATGATGAATATATTGTTAATGTTGTTAGTTTTTTGCCTACATGATGCAAAAATAAATGAATGCATGTTTAAATGTTTTAAATATGCTCTATGAGTTGTGATGTTCTAATTTTTGTCGCGATGGAATTTGCAGGCTTTGTGGTTTAGCATTTCATTGGAGTGACCGTTATCCGACGTGGTTGGTCCCTTGAGCATCCCTCGCTGTTCGACTACTTCCTCTACAGCCGAGGGTGAGCTACAAGTCCATCTCCTCCAATTTTTCACATCACTAGATTTCATTCTCAAGTCAACTCGACGTAACCTAGGCGTCTCCGTCCGAAAGGGTTGCATCGATAAATATGCATTCAATTGCATATTTATCACCGCAGCTCTTCGGATTGTCCAGCGTTTTCCATGGATAGCCGAGGATGTGTAGATTGGGTATGTTCTCCATGTTCTACCCGCTCGAGACAGGATTTTGGCGCGCTCTCATTGTTCTCCGAGCACATTCTCTCGGCTATTTGCCGAGACGTATCCGGAGAACATCGGGAGGTGCTGCCGAAATTTTGTCTCGAACGGGTAGAATGGAGAACATACTCAATCTACACATCCTCGGTGGGATTAGGACCCATCTTTACCTATTAGAGATGTAGGTGGATTAAACGCGTAGAAACTGAAAATTTGATGTGATTAATTTGAGTGAATCCTTAATTATGTTGTGTGGGTTGCAAAAAGCAGAGGATGGCAGATAATCAGTGGATGTACAGTGGTTTTATCCGTCGGAATCGAGTAACATCAGAGTGGATCACGAAAACCGATGTGTATTTGAAGGAGATATTCCATCGTCCAATGAGAATTATCCCACCATGCCCCTGTGCGAGATGTGCCAGACGTCACCGTAGAAATCAGACGGACATGAGTGAGCACCTTCAAGACGCACGGATATATGCCAAACTTTGACATGCCGCCGATAAACATAGCCGATCAGGACCGTGGCATAGAGGAGGTGATGCGACAACGCATCGATGGATATGAGGACGACGGGTCAGGGACATGCTAGATGATGTCATTGTTGCAGAAACGGCAAATGTGACACCTTCAGAGAATGAACCGAGGAGCGGAGGCAACCGCAAAGGCCTTCTTGGAGGTCTTGGCCTCGTCGAAGAAACCTCTTTATGCGGGTGCGAAAGTATCTCAGCTGGATGCCATCTCGAATCGATTGCAGTCAAGGCTGAGTACGGTTGTAGCCGAAATGCTTCGAAGCATTCCTGGGAGTATGGGCTAACAGCCTCCCTGAGGGTCATGAACTGCCGAAAAGCATGTACGATACAAAGAAAATCATGAAGGCACTCTCTATGGATTATGAGAAAATAGATGTTTGCCCGAAGAATTGCCTTTTGTTTAGGCACGAGTATGTGGATGACAAGTACTGTAGGAAGTGTGGTTCGTCTCGGTACATTGAGGTGGTCGGTGAGGATGGTGAGAAAAAGCAGCTAACCATCCCCGTTAAGGTTATTCGGTATCTTGATTTCATAAAAAGACTGCAGCGCCGTTTCATCACGAAGGAGTCTGCCAAAATGATGAAGTGGCACAAGGAAGGTATAAGGTACAATCCAAAAAAAATCGTACATCCATCGGGAGGGGAAGCATGGAAGTCATTCGATGAAGAATACCCGAGGAAGCAGCCGAGGCTGGGAATGTCGAATAGCCATATCGGTGATGGGTTGAATCCATATGGTATGTCGTCCAATCCATACAGCTGCTGGCCTGTGTTTGTAATTCCGCTCAATCTTCCTCCCGTGCCCTAATGCAACGGAAGACCATGTTCTTGTCGCCATCATTCCGGGCCTGACTACCCGGGAAGCAATTGGGTGTGTTTATACAGCCGCCAGGATGCTTTGCACCATTCTTGGTACTTTCCGAGGTTGACATACGACCGGGATCTGCAGAGAAATTTCTTGATGAAAGTTTGGTTGCACTATTGCATGCATGACTTTCCCGGCTATGCTCTATTCTGCGGATGGTGTACAAGTGGTAAGATGCCATGCCCAGTGTGCATGCAGGCTCTGCGAATGATTTGGCTGAGTAAGGGTGGCAAGTATGTAGCCTTTGACCTGCATCGACAGTTCCTCCCTCTAGACCATCCAGACAGGGAAGACAAGAAGAACTTCACGAAAGGTCGGGTTGTTCATGAAGTAACCGAGATTCCAACATTTTCGGGGGCAGATGTTCTTGCTCAGCTAAAAGCTCAAGCCTAAAGTCAAAGGCAAAGGAAAAGCTAAAGACAAAGGCTTCGAGGGATATGGTGAGACGCACAACTGGACTCACATTACCCCCTTCTCGCAGCTTCCCTATTTCAAGGACCTCAAACTTCCTTACAATATTGATGTGATGCACACCGAAAAGAATGTGGCAGAGTCCCTTTTCCACACGATCCTCAACATTCCTGATAAGACGAAGGATAACGTAAAAGCTAGAGCCGATCAACAGAGAATTTGTGATAGACCACGCCTGAACATGAAGCCTCCCACAGGCGGTCGAAAAAACTGGTTCAAGCCAGATGCTGACTTTGTCCTTAAACCGCCAGAAAAAAAAGAAGTACTTATCTGGCTGAAACAAATTTTGAAGTTCACCGATGGTTATGCATCGAATATAAGTAAGGGAGTCAATCTTTCAACGGGCAAAGTGACCGGTCTGAAGAGTCATGACTACCATGTATGGATTGAGCGGATAATGCGGTGATGGTTCGAGGCTATGTCCCCGAGCATGTCCGACGAGTGCTTGCCGAGCTTAGCCATTTCTTCCGCACGCCTGTGCTAAAGAAGTAAGTAAAGAGGTGATTGAAAAATTGCATAAGAAGGCACCGGAGTTGATAGTCAAGCTAGAGAAGATCTTTCCGCCAGGCTTCTTTACTCCGATGACACATCTCATTCTGCACCTCGCGAACGAGGTATTGTTGGGGGGCCCTGTGCAAAATCGGTGGCGAGACGCCCCGAGAGGCGAACAAGCATCTCCGACGGAAATGTGGAAACAAAGCTAAGATTGAAGCTTCCATAGCTGAGGCAGTTATCCTAGAGGAGGTGTCGACCTCGTGACATCATACTATCCGCACCACGTTCCCCATCTTCATAACAAGGTGCCTCGATACAATATAGAATAGCCCAAGTATCAACCCAGGCTCGATCTATTCAACACGCAAGGTGGGAGGGCTGGGGCCTCAAATCTTATAACATGCCACGACAAGAGTGGGAGGACCTCATGTTCTATATCTTGCACAACATCAAGGAAGTTGAGGAAGTGTGGATGAGGTAATACCACTACACCATTCCTTTATGTCTTCCACATCATCATGTTTCATGTTCACTTAGTCCCGGTCTAACACCGCTTATCTTTTTTAGTGATTTCGCTCAAGAGGAATGGACGGGAGTGAATCCTCCCTCCGAGGCGGAGGCACTTACTCTTCTCCGTCATGGAAACCCCGGACGTAAAAATTTTGTTGCTTGGTTCATGGAGAAAGTAAATTTCACACTCCCTATTGAATACCTACTTCAACATTTATTAGTTAACCGAACTAATGCACGCAACAATTTCCATTATACTTGTAGGAAAAGATCCCAACATATCTATGGATGATGAATTGAGATGGGTTTCATGGGTTTTGACCCGCCGTCATGACATGTACAAAGTATGATGTGAATGGGTATCGCTTCCATACAGAGGAGCACCAAAACAGCCGCCCCGATCCGAAAACTATAAATATTGGAGTGTACACTCCCGGTCAAAATTCACTAGACTACTACGGAAGGGTACAAAATATATACGAGGTTAAATTCCGCCAGGGGCGTGAGACCCTAAGTCTGCCTGTGTTCAAATGCCGATGGTTCGATCCACGGGAGGGTGTAAAACATACGCCTTCCATTGGTTTGGTCGAAGTTAAACCATCAACCGTCTATGCCGGAGCCGATCTCTTCATTACGGCTACCCAAGCTACACAAGTATATTATCTGCCTTACACATGCCAGAAAGTGTATCTAAAGGGTTGGGAAGTTGTGTTCAAGGTGTCGCCACATGGTAAGCTACCAGACCCGAATGAAGACGATTACTACAACATTAACCCCATGACATACGAGGGAGTGTTCTATCAAGAGCAACCTGATGATGATGATGATGATGATGTGGTTAGAAACGATGACGCTAGACCATTGGGTGATGATGATGTGGACCCAAACGTCGACGATGCACGGAATGATGGTGAGACCATTGTCAATGAAAATGACATACTTATGCTAGAAAAGTTAAACGAAGACGCTGACGAGGAGGAAGAGCCTCCACCTCCGTCGGACAACGAAGATGATATGATTGATAGTGATGATGAGACGGACCGAGAAAGAGGTTACAACAGTGATGATTCTGAAGGAAATATGCCCTAGAGGCAATAATAAAAGTTATTATTTATTTCCTTATATCATGATAAATGTTTATTATTCATGCTAGAATTGTATTAACCGGAAACATAATACATGTGTGAATACATAAACCTACAGAGTGTCACTAGTATGCCTCTACTTGACTAGCTCGTTAATCAAAGATGGTTATGTTTCCTAACCATAAACAAGGAGTTGTTATTTGATTAACGGGATCACATCATTGGTTGAATGATCTGATTGACATGACCCATTCCATTAGCATAGCACCTGATCGTATAGTTTGTTGCTAGTGTTTTTCTTCATGACTTATACATGTTCCTATGACTATGAGATTATGCAACTCCCGTTTGCCCGAGGAACACTTTTGGTGCTACCAAACGTCACAACGAATCGGGTGATTATAAAGGTACATTACAGGTGTCTCCGAAGGTACATGTTGGGTTGGCATATTTCGAGATTAGGATTTGTCACTCCGATTGTCGGAGAGGTATCTCTGGGCCCTCTCGGTAATGCTCATCACCTAAGCCTTGCAAGCATTGTAACTAATGAGTTAGTTATGAGATGATGTATTACGGAACGAGAAAAGAGACTTGCCAGTAACGAGATTGAACTAGGTATTGGATACCGACGATCGAATCTCGGGCAAGTAACGCATCGATGACAAAGGGAACAACGATGTTGTTATGCGGTCCGACCGATAAAGATCTTCGTAGAATATGTAGGAACCAATATGGGCATCCAGGTCCCGCTATTGGTTATTGACCGAGAGGTGTCTCGGTCATGTCTACGTAGTTCTCGAACCCGTAGGGTCCGCACGCTTAACGCTTCGATGATGATTACTATGAGTTTTATGATGTTGATGTACGAAGGTTGTTCGAGTCCCGGATGAGATCACGGACATGACGAGGAGTCTCAAATGGTCGAGACATAAAGATTGATATATTGGAAGCCTATGTTTGACTCGGAATCACTCCGGGTGAAATTGGGAATTTTATCGAGTACAGGGGTTACTGGAACCCCCGGGGTCAATGGGCCTTGATGGGCCTTAGTGGGAAGAGAAAAGGGGCCCTATAGCTGGCGCAGCCTTCCCCCTTCCCTAGTCCTATTAGGATTAGGAGAAGGGGTGGCGCCTCTCTCCCTCTCCCTTGGTCAAACCCTAGTTGGACTAGGATTTGGGGGAATCCTACCCTAGTAGGAGTAGGACACCTGGTGCGCTCCCTCCTGGCCGGCCAGCCCTCCCTTCCCTCCTTTATATACAGGGCAGGGGCACCCCATGACACACAAGTTGATCGATTAGATCGTTCCTTAGCCGTGTGCGGTGCCCCCTTCCACCAGATTACACCTCGATCATACCGTAGCGGAGCTTAGGCGAAGCCCTGCGTCGGTGGAACATCATCATCGTCACCACGCCGTCGTCTTGTGAAACTCTCCTCAACACTCGGCTGGATCGGAGTTCGAGGGACGCCATCGAGCTGAACGTGTGCAGAACTCGGAGGTGCCGTGACGCTCGGTACTTGGATCGGTTGGATCGGGAAGAAGTACGACTACATCAACCGCGTTGTTATAACGCTTCGCTTTCGGTCTCACGAGGGTACGTGGACAGATACTCTATACTCTCGTTGCTATGCCATCACCGTGGTCTTGCGTGATCGTAGGAAAATTTTTGAAATTACTACGTTCCCCAACAGTGGCATCCGAGCCTGGTTTTATGCGTTGATGTCATATGCACGAGTAGAACACAAGTGAGTTGTGGGCGATACAAGTCATACTACCTACCAGCATGTCATACTTTGGTTCAGCGGTATTGTGAGATGAAGCGGCCCGGACCGACATTACGCGTACGCTTACGCGAGACTGGTTTCACCGCTGTGAGCACTCGTTGCTTAAAGGTGGTGGCGGGTGTCTGTCTCTCTCACTTTAGTTGAACCGAGTGTGGCTACGCCCGTCCTTGAGAAGGTTAAAACGGAGTCTATTTGACGAAGTATCGTTGTGGTTTTGATGCGAGGTAAGAACGGTTCTTGCTCAGCCCGTAGCAGCCACGTAAAACTTGCAACAACAAAGTAGAGGACGTCTAACTTGTTTTTGCAGGGCATGCTGTGATGTGATATGGTCAAGACATGATGCTATATTTTATTGTATGAGATGATCATGTTTTGTAACCGAGTTATCGGCAACTGGCAGGAGCCATATGGTTGTCGCTTTATTGTATGAGATGCAAACGCCATGTAATTGCTTTACTTTATCACTAAGGAGTAGCGATAGTCGTAGAAGCAATAGTTGGCGAGACGACAACGATGCTACGATGGAGATCAAGGTGTCGCGCCGGTGACGATGGTGATCATGACGGTGCTTCGGAGATGGAGATCACAAGCACAAGATGATGATGGCCATATCATATCACTTATATTGATTGCATGTGATGTTAATCCTTTATGCATCTTATTTTGCTTTGATTGACGGTAGCATTATAAGATGATCCCTTACTAAATTATCAAGAAGTGTTCTCCCTGAGTATGCACCGCTATAAAGTTCTTCGTGCTGAGACACCACGTGATGATCGGGTGTGATAGGCTCTACGCTCAAATACAACGGTGCAAAACAGTTGCACACGCGAATACTCAGGTTATACTTGACGAGCTATGCATATAAGATATGACCTCGAACACGGAGACCGAAGGTCGAGCGTGAATCATATAGTAGATATGATCAACATATTGATGTTCACCATTGAAACTACTCCATCACACGTGATGATCGGTCATGGTGTAGTTGAAATGGATCACGCAATCACTTAGAGAATTGGAGGGATATTTTTCTAAGTGGGAGTTCTTAAGTAATATGATTAATTGAACTTAAATTTATCATGAACTTAGTACCTGATAGTATCTTGCTTGTCTATGATGTGTAGATAGATGGCTCGTTTGTTGTTCCGTTGAATTTTAATGCGTTCCTTGAGAAAGCAAAGTTGAAAGATGATGGCAGCAATTACACGGACTGGGTCCGTAACTTGAGGATTATCCTTATTGCTGCACAGAAGAATTACGTCCTGGAAGCACCGTTAGGTGCCAGGCCTGGTGCAAGGGCTGCGCCAGAAGTTGTGAACGTCTGGCAAAGCAAAGCTGATGACTACTCTATAGTTCAGTGTGCCATGCTTTACGGCTTAGAACCGGGACTTCAACGTCGTTTTGAACACCATGGAGCATATGAGATGTTCCAGAGTTGAAGTTAATATTCCAAGCGTAATGCCCGGATTGAGAGATATGAAGTCTCCAATAAGTTCTATAGCTGTAAGATGGAGGAGAATGGTTCTGTCGGTGAGCATATACTCGTAATGTCCGGATATAACAATCACTTGATTCAACTGGGAGTTAATCTTCCGGATGATTGCGCCATTGACAGAATTCTCCAATCACGCCACCAAGCTACAAGAGCTTCGTGATGAACTATAATATGCAAGGGATGACCAAAACTATGCCCGAGCTCTTCGCGATCTTTGAAAGCAGCGGAGGTAGAAATCAAAAGGAGCATCAAGTGTTGATGGTTAACAAAACCACTAGTTTCAAGAAAAGGGCAAAGGAAAGAAAAGGAAACTTCAAAAGAGCAGCAAGCAAGTTGCTGATCAAGAGAAGAAACCCAAGTCTGGTCCTAAGCCTGAAACTGAGTGCTTCTATTGCAAGCAGGCTGGTCACCGAAGCGGAACTGCCCCAAGTATTTGGCGGATAAGAAGGATGGCAAGGTTAACAAAGGTATATGTGATATACTTGTTATTGATGTGTACCTTACTAATACCGCAGTAGCACTGGTATTTGATACTGGTTCTGTTGCTAATATTTGCAACTCAAACAGGGCTACGGATTGCGAAGATTGGCTAAGGACGAGGTGACGATCTTGCGCGCTGGGAAATGGTTCCAAAGTCGATGTGATCGCAGATCGGCACGCTACCTCTACATCTACCTTCGGATTAGTATTAGACCTAAATAATTGTTATTTAGTACCATCGTTGAGCATGAACATTATATCTGGATCTTGTTTGATGCGAGACGGTTATTCATTTAAATCAGAGAATAATGGTTGTTCTATTTATATGAATAATATCTTTTATGGTCATGCACCATTGAAGAATGGTTTGTTTTACTCAATCTTGATAGTAGTGATACACATATTCATAATGTTGAAACCAAAAGATGCAGAGTTGATAATGATGGTGCAACTTATTTGTGGCTTTGCCGCTTAGGTCATATCGGTGTAAAACGCATGAAGAAACTCCATGCTGATGGACTTTGGAGTCACTTGATTATGAATCACTTGGCACTTATGAACCGTGCCTTATGGGCAAGATGACTAAAACACCGTTCTCCGGAACTATGGAGAGAGCAACAGATTTATTGGAAATCATACATCTTGATGTATGTGGTCCAATGAATGTTGAGGCTAAATGGCGGATATCGTTATTTTCTCACCTTCACAGATGATTTGAGCAGATATGGGTATATCTACTTAAATGAAACACAAGTCTGAAACATTTGAAAAGTTCAAAGAATTTCAGAGTGAAGTGGAAAATCATCGTAACAAGAAAATAAAGTTTCTACGATCTGATCGTGGAGGAGAATATTTGAGTTACGAGTTTGGCCTACATTTGAAACAATGCGAATAGTTTCGCAACTTACGCCACCGGAACACCACAACGTAATGGTGTGTCCGAACGTCGAATCGTATTTTATTAGATATGGTGCGATCTATGATGTCTCTTACTGATTTACCGCTATCATTTTGGGGTTATGCTTTAGAGACGGCTACATTCACTTTAAATAGGGCACCATCTAAACCGCTGAGACGACGCCTTATGAACTGTGGTTTGGCAAGAAACCAAAGTTGTCGCTTTTGAAAGTTTGGGGCTGCGATGCTTATGTGAAAAAGCTTCAACCTGATAAGCTCGAACCCAAATCGAGAAATGTGTCTTCATAGGATACCCAAAGGAGACAGTTGGGTACACCTTCTATCACAGATCCGAAGGCAAGATTTTTGTTGCTAAATTCGAAACTTTTTGGAGAAAGAGTTTCTCACGAAAGAAGTGAGTGGGAGGAAAGTAGAACTTGATGAGATAATCTGTATCTACTCCCTTATTGAGAAGTAGTACATCACAGAAAACAGTTTCGTGACACCTACACCAAATAGGAGGAAGCTAATGATGATGATCATGAAACTTCAGATCAAGTTTCTACAGAACTCAGAGATCAACCAGAACAAGATCCGCACTGAGTGGTACGGTAATCCTGTTTTGGAAGTCATGTTCTTGGAACATGATGAACCTACGAACTATGAAGAAGCGATGGTGAGCCCAGATTCCACAAAATGGCTTGAGGCCATGAAATCTGAGATGGGATCCATGTATGAGAACAAAGTGTGGACTTTGGTTGACTTGCCCGATGATCGGCAAGCAATTGAGAATAAATGGATCTTCAAGAAGAAGACTGACGCTGATGGTAATGTTACTGTCTATAAAGCTCGACTTGTTGCAAAAGGTTTTCGACAAGTTCAAGGGATTGACTACGATGAGACCTTCTCACCAGTAGCGATGCTTAAGTCCGTCCGAATCATGTTAGCAATTGCCGCATTTTATGATTATGAAATTTGGCAAATGGATGTTAAAACTGCATTCCTGAATGGATTTCTGGAAGAAGAGTTGTATATGATGCAACCAGAAGGTTTTGTCGATCCAAAGGGAGCTAACAAAGTGTGCAAGCTCCAGCGATCCATTTATGGACTGGTGCAAGCCTCTCGGAGTTGGAATAAACGTTTTGATAGTGTGATCAAAGCATTTGGTTTTATACAGACTTTTGGAGAAGCCTGTATTTACAAGAAAGTGAGTGGGAGCTCTGTAGCATTTCTGATATTATATGTGGATGACATATTATTGATCGGAAATGATATAGAATTTCTGGATAGCATAAAGGGATACTTGAATAAAAGTTTTTCGATGAAAGACCTCGGTGAAGCTGCTTACATATTGGGCATTAAGATCTATAGAGATAGATCAAGACGCTTAATAGGACTTTCACAAAGCACATACCTTGATAAAGTTTTGAAAAAGTTCAAAATGGATCAGGCAAAGAAAGGGTTCTTGCCGGTATTACAAGGTGTGAAGTTGAGTAAGACTCAATGCCCGACCACCGCAGAAGATAGAGAGAAAATGAAAGATGTTCCCTATGCTTCAGCCATAGGCTCTATCATGTATGCAATGCTGTGTACCAGACCTGATGTGTGCCTTGCTGTAAGTTTAGCAGGCAGGTACCAAAGTAATCCAGGAGTGGATCACTGGACAGCGGTCAAGAACATCCTTAAGTACTTGAGAAGAACTAAGGATATGTTTCTCATTTATGGCGGTGACAAAGAGCTCGTCGTAAACGGTTACGTCGATGCAAGCTTTGACACTGATCCGGATGATTCTAAATCGCAAACCGGATACGTATTTACATTAAACGGTGGAGCTGTCAGTTGGTGCAGTTCCAAACAAAGCGTCGTTGCGGGATCTACATGTGAAGCTGAGTACATAGCTGCTTCGGAAGCAGCTAATGAAGGAGTCTGGATGAAGGAGTTCATAACCGATCTAGGTGTTGTACCTAGTGTATCGGGTCCAATGAAAATCTTTTGTGACAATACTGGTGCAATTGCCTTGGCAAAGGAATCCAGATTTCACAAAAGAACCAAGCACATCAAAAGACGCTTCAACTCCATCCGGGATTTGGTCCAGGTGGGAGACATAGAGATATGCAAGATACATACGGATCTGAATGTTGCAGACCGCTGACTAAGCCTCTTCCACGAGCAAAACATGATCAGCACCAAGACTCCATGGGTGTGAGAATCATTCTTGTGTAATCTAGATTATTGACTCTAGTGCAAGTGGGAGATCAAGGAAATATGCCCTAGAGGCAATAATAAAAGTTATTATTTATTTCCTTATATCATGATAAATGTTTATTATTCATGCTAGAATTGTATTAACCGGAAACATAATACATGTGTGAATACATAAACCTACAGAGTGTCACTAGTATGCCTCTACTTGACTAGCTCGTTAATCAAAGATGGTTATGTTTCCTAACCATAAACAAGGAGTTGTTATTTGATTAACGGGATCACATCATTGGTTGAATGATCTGATTGACATGACCCATTCCATTAGCATAGCACCTGATCGTATAGTTTGTTGCTAGTGCTTTTCTTCATGACTTATACATGTTCCTATGACTATGAGATTATGCAACTCCCGCTTGCCCGAGGAACACTTTTGGTGCTACCAAACGCCACAACGAATCGGGTGATTATAAAGGTACATTACAGGTGTCTCCGAAGGTACATGTTGGGTTGGCATATTTCGAGATTAGGATTTGTCACTCCGATTGTCGGAGAGGTATCTCTGGGCCCTCTCGGTAATGCTCATCACCTAAGCCTTGCAAGCATTGTAACTAATGAGTTAGTTATGAGATGATGTATTACGGAACGAGAAAAGAGACTTGCCAGTAACGAGATTGAACTAGGTATTGGATACCGACGATCGAATCTCGGGCAAGTAACGCATCGATGACAAAGGGAACAACGATGTTGTTATGCGGTCGACCGATAAAGATCTTCGTAGAATATGTAGGAACCAATATGGGCATCCAGGTCCCGCTATTGGTTATTGACCGAGAGGTGTCTCGGTCATGTTCACGTAGTTCTCGAACCCGTAGGGTCCGCACGCTTAACGCTTCGATGGCGGTTACTATGAGTTTTATGATGTTGATGTACGAAGGTTGTTCGAGTCCCGGATGAGATCACGGACATGACGAGGAGTCTCGAAATGGTCGAGACATAAAGATTGATATATTGGAAGCCTATGTTTGACTCCGAATCACTCCGGGTGAAATTGGGAATTTTATTGAGTACCGGGGTTACGGAACCCCGGGGGTCAATGGGCCTTGATGGGCCTTAGTGGGAAAGAGAAAGGGGCCCTATAGCTGGCGCAGCCTTCCCCTTCCCTAGTCCTATTAGGATTAGGAGAAGGGGTGGCGCCTCTCTCCCTCTCCCTTGGTCAAACCCTAGTTGGACTAGGATTTGGGGGAATCCTACCCTAGTAGGAGTAGGACACCTGGTGCGCCTCCCTCCTGGCCGCCAGCCCTCCCTTCCCTCCTTTATATACAGGGCAGGGGCACCCCATGACACACAAGTTGATCGATTAGATCGTTCCTTAGCCGTGCAGCGGTGCCCCTTCCACCAGATTACACCTCGATCATACCGTAGCGGAGCTTAGGCGAAGCCTGCGTCGGTGGAACATCATCATCGTCACCACGCCGTCGTCTTGTTAAACTCTCCTCAACACTCGGCTGGATCGGAGTTCGAGGGACGCCATCGAGCTGAACGTGTGCAGAACTCGGAGGTGCCGACGCTCGGTACTTGGATCGGTTGGATCGGGAAGAAGTACGACTACATCAACCGCGTTGTTATAACGCTTCCGCTTTCGGTCTACGAGGGTACGTGGACGGATACTCTATCCTCTCGTTGCTATGCCATCACCGTGGTCTTGCGTGATCGTAGGAAAATTTTTGAAATTACTACGTTCCCCAACAGATTCATATGGGTTCTAGAAGATGTACGTTTCAAGTTTAGGAATATGCCTTTTTATGCATTTTTATTAGTGTGTTTATTATCATGCCTTTTTCTTCATTTCATTAATTTACTAATTGATTTTTCTCTTTTCAATGCAGGTTCGTGGAACATGGGCAAGGGGAAGGCCGACGGCGTGGGTTTCCTACGCAAGGTCGTCGGCCTGCCTAGTCGGAGTGGTCGAGCACGTAATCCTCCCCCTCGGCTACTTGACGATGACTCCTCACAGGGAGGTCGAGGGAGAGGTTCCCCTAGAGGAGGAGGGGGCGGGGGGAGAGCCTCTAGAGGACGAGGTGCTGGGGGGAGAGCAACTACAGGGTGTCGCGGCCAGAAAGAGCGCACCCTCACCGACTTAGGGGTGTTGTCTTCGAGGCCCTCCTCTAGTGAGGTACCCTCCTCTAGTGAGGTACACTCTAGGGAGGAGGAGGAGGAGGAGGTGGAGGAGGAGGAGGAGGAGGTGGAGGAGGAGGAGGAGGAGGAGGAGGAGGAGGAGGAGGAGGAGGAGGAGGAGGAGGAGGAGGAGGTTGGGGAAGGAGAGGCAGGCGAGGAGGGGGGTGGTGGCAGGGATGATGGTGGTGACGGGAAGGGGGTTGACAACAAGGGATGGCTGCGTGGCAACATAAAGCTACTAAAGCAGGTTCCTGCTACTGAGGAGCGAAGTGGCTCATTGAGCCCACGGGAAAAGAGTAAGCGGTTCCTTATTTTGCTTGTCACATGCATATTCTGGTTGTTATTTATTTTGCTTGTCACATGCTAATAGTTCATTCTTTTGCAGCAACTGGATATATTCTAAAGGGGTCCGTATTCCCAACGGCCTCATCACCGTCTTGCTGAAGTTATACTGGCCGGGGTTGTACTGTCCGGATCCAGTCAGGCAGCCGGACCGTCGGGTTTTGGCCACGAGCTGGGACCACTGGGAAGCGGCCCTCCACGCGGACCATGAGACCCATGCCAAGGCCGTAACCACTACTTTCTGGTGAGTTCTGTTCGAAGCACAAGTCCATTCTAGTTTCATGAATGATTTAACTCATGGCTTCTTCCATTCTTGTTTCATGCATGATTGTAGAAATTCTATCGAAGTTCTTCCGAGCATGAGGGCTAGAGCGGACCAGATCGTGTTGCGCCAATGCAAGAAGAAGGCCCGCCAGATGCAGAAGACGAGTGCGCTATGTGGCTATCTCGACATACTACCACGATGTTCTTGGTGTGAAGATGACCAAGGAAGAAAGCGGAGGATGGGCATTACCTTGGAGAGGCACGAGTACTTGGCGGTAAGTATAAAAGATTTTTCATTATGCTTTCATTACCATGTGGTACATTTCACCGTTTCATGTTGACATGCCATTATGCTTTTATTATGTAGGTGTGTCCAAATTGGTGTTATGGAAAAGACGAGTCCTGGGCGGCATTGGTGGATCTTTGGTGTGATGGGGCTGGAGCCTGGGCGGCTATGAGAATAAAAAATAAGGCTAACCGAGGGAATGAGGGAGTACATGCTCAGGGAAACCGAAACCACTATCTCCACAAGGCAGTTAATGTATGACTAACCCCATTAAACATTCTTCTTCTTCTATTTACCATCACTTTCTTATGTATGACTAACATCTGTTTGGTGGTGCAGGAGGAGAAACTGAAGCGGCCGCTCTCAGACATGCAGGCGTGGGAGATCGCCCATACGCGGAAGGACCCCAAGCCTGGCGAGCCCAAGTACTACGGCAAGAAGACCGCGTGGAGGAAGGAGGCCTACTCCGCAGCCTATCTGAAGTTACATCCTGACACACCTGACCCCATTGCGGCGGATCTGGACGACAGGGCGGTGGTGAGCATGGGGCCCAAGGAGCACGGTCGGGAGGCGGTTCTCGATGCTGTGGTCACTCCGACTATCTCCTACACACAGCTTCGTCGGATCGACCCGAGCCTGAGCCAGCGCATGAGCCAGCCAGTGTCCAGTTCACAGTCCCTCTTTCAGGAGCAACAGACTGTAAGTATTTTCCCTCTTATCTTCATTGCTCACTTTATTTTCCGCATCTAGTAGTTTTATGAGTTCCATCATGTCATACCGTAGGCCTACCTGGAGTACACACGCCAGGAGACCATGGCGTGGCATCAGAGGCTTCATGAACACCAAGTGCAGAGGGATCGCCAGCTGGAGCAGGCTTTTCAGGAAATGGCGGCCGGCAGGTGTCCTCAGTTGCAGCCAGCACCATGCCCTCCAGCACAACCAGTGCTGCTGACCTTTGAGGAGTTTGTGGCACAGAACGCTGGCCCCTCGCCGGTTAGTTCATCCCCAATCTATTCACCCCAAGCATGTCATGCCTTTCAACACAGTCATATATCCCATTAATATGTCTTTTCAACATCCAGGGAACAGATGGATCTACCGTTGGCGGTGGTCTTCGCAGCACTCCGGAGACACGGAGCCCGACCACTCCGATCCACGGAGGCGGAGGTGGAGGCGGTCTTGGCGGTAGCGCTGCCGCTAGCAGTGACGACCTGGGCTTCGGCGGTCTTGGCGGTGACGACCTCCGCGGTGCTCGACGTCCTGGCGCTTAAGCCTAGTGTGTGGTGATGATGCTTGAGATGACTTGTGTGTGGTGATGATCATTTAGAGACTTGTGTGTGGTGCTTTTCTATATGCTTATGCTTATGTTGGTTGTGATGATGATCATTTAGAGACTTGTGTGTGTGATGATGCTTATGCTTACGTTCTTTGATATGTGCTGCTGATATGTGCTGTTATATATGTGCTTTTATTTGAATTGAACTGATTTGAAAACAAACAGAAAAAAGAAAAAAAAATCAGAAGCAAACTATGCCGACGGCTATGCCGTCGGCATAGGACTGGCGTGAGCTCCCAGTTGCTGACACGTGGCAGGTCTATGCCGACGGCCTGGCCGTCGGCTTAGTTCTGCCCCAGGAGTGCCCAGTTGCCGACACGTGGCATGTCTATGCCGACGGCTCGCCGTCGGCATAGTTCCAAACTAAGGCGACGGCGGGGCCGTCGGCATAGGCAAGCACCAGGAGCAACGGCTTCTCGCCACGTGGCATGTCTATGCCGACGGCCTCGCCATCGGCATAGTTCTAAACGAAGCCGACGGCCAGGCCGTCGGCATAGACACGCCCGCGTGGCGAGCCGCCGTTGTTTCAGCGATTGACGGCAACCGCCGTTAGGCGATGGCGTTGCCGACGGCCGATGCCGTCGGCATAGATGTACGCCACCGTCGGATAGGGTCTATGCCGACGGCCGTTCTATGCCGACGGTCATCCGGCTACGCCGACGGATATGTTGCCGACGGCCCTATGTCGACGGGGCCGTCGGCATAGGCCTGTCCCGACAACTAGTCAGGGCTATGCCGACGGCCCCGCCGTCGGCATAGGGTGCGATTCCAGTAGTGCAAGGGTAGCTAGCTGGTGCACTCCAACCCCGCGTTTGATATGTAGATGTTTAATCATGCCACAAACAACACACCAATCAGGAAGTTGTTCGGAATTAACCCAAAAATGGCGCTTGCAATCTTTCACCATAGAGACATGGTTTTTCGGGGGCTTTAGCCCGATAGAAGTTCCCAGAGAAATCATTCAAATTTGTTACCACAACGTCAAACTCCCCCACCTTTGATGCCAAAACCTTCACCATAGAACTATATCCACAAGGCAAATTGTGGATCCGCACCCAAATCTAGAACTTGAACAACTCGATCATAGATGGCTTAGAGAACTAGAACTCACAATATTCTCATATTTTCACGTGCTAAATCTCACACAATTATCATTATTTTAAGAACTAGAACTAACTGTATAATTGATCTATGTCAAGACGGATGATGCCAGCCAGCAAGGCAAATTGATGTTGTTGGGATGTTACTCAACAGTCAATGATGGTCTGATGTTACGATGACGGTTGATGGTGTTGCGATGTTATAGTGAAGCGAGGACCAGTGGGGTACACGGCGAATACTGCGACCAGGCCGCTGGTTGGAGTGGGTATGCACGAAGCGAAGGCGATGTTGGAACTGCTCAATGCGTCCGATCAAATGATTTGGCGTGCACGGCATAATTTTTAGTTAAGTCATGATCGATATTTGTTGCAATTATCGGATAGGCTAATTTACCTTGCATGTGGACTAGTCATGATGTACACTAGATCATTGATGGAGCGCGTTGCCGCGCCCGTCTATTTTTGCTCTTAGTTGTTCAGGATTAATGTGTTTGTGAAAGCACAAGTGCTCCCTAGGTGGTATTGGTAATTAATGTCAACATATCTCTTGTTGGACTAACACTTTTATCTAGTATGTTTCAGATAAGTTCAACAATGGAGTGGCATGGACTAAAAGATGTGGGAACTCCTTCAAGATGCTAAGGACAAAGGATTGGCTCAAGCTTCGAGCTCAAGACTCTTCATTTTATATTTTAGTGATCCAAGATCACATTGAGTCTATAGGAAAAGCCAATACTATCAAGGAGGGATGAGGTGTTGCTTAATGAGCCTCTTGCTTCATGTGCTTAGTGATATGCACCAAAATCCTCCACTACTTTCCCACTTCCACATATGACCTAAACCTAAAGTCAAAATCGGTCATACCGATTCTTTCTATCCGGCGGCACCGAGTTCAAATGTCATAGCCACTGCCACAAACCCTAGGCAAATCGGTTTCACCGATAGGGATCTCGGTCTCACCGAGATGGGATTGTAATCTCTCTGTGTATGTCCATTACCAAAAATCGGTCTCACCGAGTTTGTGTAATCAGTACTACCGAGATTACAATGCAAACTCTCTAGTTAACTTATTACCAAAATCGGTCCCATCGAGTTTGAGTAATCGGTCCCACCGAGTTTGCCTGACCAACTCTCTGGTTAGCTAATTACCAAAATCGGTCTCACCGAGATTACGTTATGCCCTAACCCTAATCATATCGGTCCTACCGAGTTGCATTTCGGTCCCACCAAAAATCCTAATGGTCACATTATTTACTAAATCGGTCCGACCGAGTTTGTTGATTCAGTCCCACCGAGATTGGTAAATTGTTTGTAACGGTTAGATTTTGTGTGGAGGCTATGTATACCCCTCCACCTCCTCTTCATTCGTGGAGAGAGCCATCAGAACACACCTATACTTCCAACTTACCAGTTCTGAGAGAGAACTACCTACTCATGTGTTGAGGCCAAGATATTCCATTCCTGCCATATGAATCTTGATCTCTAGCCTTCCCCAAGTTGCTTTCCACTAAAATCTTCTTTCCACCAGATCCAAATCCTATGAGAGAGAGTTGAGTGTTGGGGAGACTATCATTTTAAGTACAAGAGCAAGGAGTTCATCATCAACGCACCATTTGTTACTTCTTGGAGAGTGGTGTCTCCTAGATTGGCTAGGTGTCACTTGGGAGCCTCCGACAAGATTGTGGAGTTGAACCAAGGAGTTTGTAAGGGCAAGGAGATCGCCTACTTCGTGAAGATCTACCGCCAGTGAGGCAAGTCCTTCGTGGGCGACGGCCATGGTGGGATAGACAAGGTTGCTTCTTCGTGGACCCTTCGTGGGTGGAGCCCTCCATGGACTCGCGCAACCGTTATCCTTCGTGGGTTGAAGTCTCCATCAACGTGGATGTACGATAGCACCACCTATCTGAACCACGCCAAAAACATCCGTGTCTCCAATTGCGTTGAATCCTCCAAAACCCTTCCCTTTACATTCTTGCAAGTTGCATGCTTTACTTTCCGCTGCTCATATACTCATTGCATGCTTGCTTGCTATATGTTGTGAATGTTAAACTTGTGCCTAAACTCCACTCAAACTTAAAGAAGTTAAAAAATGCAACTTTGGTACTTAGTGTCTAATCACCCCCCCCCCCCTAGACACCTCTTCTCAAGGTTCTACAAGTGGTATAAGAGCATTGGTCTCCGTTGCTTTGGTTTAATCACCATTGGAGGAAGATGGATGAGTCTACTTTGGGGAGTCTTAGACATTGAGTGCCTATTCTTGATGGAGAGTATTTTCATGAATGAAAAAATGAGATGCTTGTAATTTTCAATCAATATCATTTGACAAGTACATTGCTAGCCCTTATGCACCTTGTGTTGATCCTATGCATCCTACCCTTGATGAGTCGATTGACATGATTAGAAATGTTAGAACTGTTAATCTTATCACTAGAGGCTTGCCTAGAAACTTGATTGGAAAACTGCCTACTCTTGAGTGTGCCTACACTATATGGAAATTTCTTGAGGAACGGTTTCCAAATTATTCCTTGAAAAATCTGGATGAAATTCTTCATAAGTCTATTGCCTTGAGTAAGATGAATTCCAGTGATCCTATGTTTGGTGATCGTCTATTTGAACTTACAAATCTTATTTGTGCCAAAGGAGATGTTGGAATTATTAGCGATATCATTTCCGAAGCTACTAGAATTCATAGAGGAGATTATTGTCAAACTCATACTAATGAATCACCCTCTCTAGGACTTGATCCACCACATGATGATGTTGAACATGGATACTATGATGAGGATGATGATAGTGACTTCGATCTTGATGATGCAATGAGACACTTTGGTCTTATGGCAAATCTTCGGGGATATATGGCAGGAGGAAAGGAATGGGTTCTTGACAGTGGATGTACCGATCACATGACCGGAGATAAAGACATGTTTCGTGAGCTTGCTGGAAATGATAGTCCTCGAAAGTATGTCACCTCCGGTGACAACTCAAAAGGTAAGGTGGTTGGCCTCGGTAAGGTGGCCATATCACATGATAGCTCCATACAAAATGTCATGCTCGTTGAATCTCTTGGCTACAACTTACTTTCAGTATCTAGACTTGCTGATTTCGGTTTCAATGTCCTATTTACTGAAGTAGATTGCCAGGTGTTTCGTAGAGATAATCATAAAATGGTCTTTACCGGTGTGCGTAGAGGTGATATTTACATTGTTGATTTCACTAAAAAGGCTCAACCTAAAACTTGCTTCATTGCTAAATCCTCAAAAGGTTGGTTATGGCATAGACGACTAGGTCATGTTGGCATGAGAAACCTTGACAAGCTTATTAAAGGGAATCATATCCTTGGTGTTAATGATGTCATCTACTACTACTATTAAAGAATCGAGTTGTGGCAGAAACATTACATCTCAGCCATACATCCGCCATCTCTCAATGGACCGGATTGTCTCAATGTTGTATCACATCATTTACCAAAATCAATTACCAATAACATTTACCAAAATCAATTACCAATTATTGCCATGATCTATGCTATCATAATTACGCAAAACTTACCAACCTGAGCCTATTTTAATCATAATCAATTAGCAATAATCAATCATAATCAATTAGCAATAATTACCATGATCTAATAATTACGCAATAATTACCGCGATCTCGCTCCGACTGGAGACCTCCACCTTGGGCCGTCCGGTCCTCGCTCAAACCTCTCGATTCGAATTTCTCAGGCAGCCCTCCTCATGCCGGCGTCGACCTCCTTCCTCCAACCCCTATCTGTGTTGTACACGTACATATCTCTTCTCTACTACTATTAAACAAGCAAACATTTTCTTTCTAAAAGATACCCTGTTAAGTGTACATCGATTAATTATCACCGTTTGATCATCTAAATTAATGAAAGCTAACAGATCAGACTAATCTGATCAGATATCAAAGGGTGCAATTAGCAATTACTGAAGGCGGACGCCGTGGACCACTCCATCGGTGGACGAAATTTTTCTATGCCTGCTTCGACAACTTCCGCTCAAGCATCCCACCAAATCTTCGATAATTACTACTCCTATACCATATATAATTGCCATCTAATTATTATTATCCTTTTTTGTTGCCGGAGCATCTAATTATTAGTATCAACTAAAAGAGGAAGCCACTCAACCTAATTGATCTCTTCCTACCCCGCGTCTGATGCTATCAGCGTCTAAACATGCCCCTTCATCCCTCCCTGTGCCCTCCCTATCTACGTCATTGTCCCTTCCTGTTATACCTCGGCTGAAAACATATCTTCTCTAATCCCTCGCATTATCAGCCATTGCCTCTGCAATGCAACACACACCACCTCTGTCGCCGCCGTCTGGGACACCGGAGTTGCCGCGACCTCCGATTCGACGCGCTACCAGATCAGGGTGGAGACGGTCCGTGCCGGTCTGACCAGCCTGGCAGTCCTGTTTTCTGTGACTAGAACGCCTACGCTCCAGACCGGGCCGGATCGAGCGGATCGAGCAGACCGGTAAGTGGCGACGACGATTGGCGGCAGGAGACCATGACGAGCGCGCACGACGGCAGGAGGCCATGGCGATTGTCGCGGCGGTGCATGGCGGCAGGAGGCCATGGATGGCCCCTGCAGGAGACGTCTACGACGTGGACACCGGCAACGGCGAGGACGACGAAGGAGCCATCGTGCCGGCCAGCCACAGCAACTCTGGTGTGCTCCTGCACTCGCTGACGTTGTCCATGGGCTCTGGGTCCCTCTCCACCTGGGTCAGCGTGCAGCAGGCGCCCGCACGCGCCCATTCCTATGGCGCTGCCGGCGGCGAGTACATCGGACAGAAATAGGAGGATGCACACAACTTCGATGCATTGACTATATAACCTCTTATTTTCGTGGATGTCTCCTGCGCGCACGCACATGCATTGACTGTATGGATGGAGCGAGGTTTGGTTTTTCTTCAGTTTTCTATAGGGACATGCAACATGAGACATGACGACCTTTTCACGTGCATGGAATCATTTTCTGTGGGCGAAGCGAGCGCGGCGGCGACGACATGTTCAATTTCATCGTCAGAGAAATAAGGACGAAGTGGGCGCCTGAGCCAGTTCTCTGCAGAGCAGAAGAACCGTCCTTGGGACCTGCCATACCTTGCTCGGAATACATAGAGAGTGTCGCTCCTCTCCAAACAATGCCGAACATTTTCACGGTTCTTTCTTCTACTTCCTTACAAGCATTCCTGTTTTTACAACTTGGGTTTGTAAGGACGTGTTTTGCTTAATACTCAATAATCCAAGGCCTTTCGCAATAAATAAATAAATTGAATGAAGTCTTTTTTTTTGTTCACCTTCTCAACTACAACGAGACTGAAGATGCCTACGCTTTATAACAATTGATTAAACATATAAAAGACTGAGATAATTAGGTGCCAGTGCTCTATGCATACGATGATTCATTTAAATGATAGGTCGATTTGTAATATCTTTATTAGTATTAGAATATCTTCTCTATGGGAATTCTTATTTTTGTCGGTGACCAAGGTGGGCAAAAGCGGACCTGTATTATTTTCATTACCATTTATTTAAAAAACAGAAGGTGAAACAATCAAGCATCCTCGTTGACCGGAGTGGAGATCTGAGTCTGACCAACGCCTGCCTACCTCCGCCAAACCATCACTTCCAGACACACCAATGTCGCCTCACCCACCAGACGCGGATCCAACCTGCGCGAGAAGAAGCAGATAGCCGCCAATGGGCGTCCTGACGGGCACCACTGGGGCTAAACCTTCCTGGGACTGCGCCCCCACATACAACATAGGTGCTGCCACGACCCTCCCACATGGAGCTGCGCAACCACCGCCGCCGCCCATCATTGTCTAGGGGTGGCACTGTTGCTGAGAGGGACACCTCCCTATGAGCAGCACGCGGCACACACCATCGGACCGCCACGTTCCACCCATCACCTGAGACCTGTGCCAAAATAACAGCCTGCGAAAAAGGATGCCCTGCCTCCACCTTCCCTGGGGCACAGGTGGCTTTGTCGGCGCCCCCTCCGACAGCGGTGAAGCGAGGGAGGAGGGTGTGGTCTTGCGGTGCAGGTAGGGTTTTTTCCAGGTCACCCGAATAGAGTAACGCGAATATAATATTAGTCGAGACGTGCGTTGCACGTGCACGCTTACTAGTTACCCAGCACTGCCATTGGTTATAAACACGTTTTGACTCAACGCTATCTCTTCAAATCTGTCATGTAATTAATATCCTACCATTCCCGTGAAAAAGTAATTAATATCTTACCAAATACCAATATACAACAGATATATCTTACCTAATATAACGTGCAATTAATATCCTACCTAATATAAACGTGCATTGCACGTACATTATTACTAGTATTTGATAAGGATAGACTTTGCAGTGCTTGTCAAGCAGGTAAACAGGTTGGAGGAAGGCATCCCGTGAAGAACATTATGACCACAAGGAGGCCACTCGAGCTACTTCACATGGATCTTTTTGGTCCCAACGCTTACAAAAGCCTCGGTGGAAACTCTTTTGGTCTAGTTATAGTTGATGATTTTTCAAGATTTACGTGGTTTTTTTTCTCGATGATAAATCGCAGGTCCAAAAGATCTTCAAAAACTTCGCTAGGAAGGCCCAAAATCAATTTGAAGTGAAGATCAAGAAGGTTCGCAGCGACAACGGAACGGAGTTCAAGAACGCAAATGTGGACACCTTTCTTGACGAAGAAGGGATTTCACACGAGTTCTCGGCTACGTACACACCTCAACAAAATGGAGTTGTTGAGAGGAAGAACCAGACGCTCATCGAAATGGCGAGAACGATGCTTGATGAGTACAAGACACCGAAGCACTTTTGGGCAGAAGCGGTTGAGACAGCTTGTCATGCAACAAATCGCTTGTATCTTCACAAGCTACTCGGCAAGACGGCATACCAGCTCCTCACCGGTAACAAACCCCAAGTTGGATACTTTCGAGTATTCGGCTCAAAGTGCTACATTCTTGATAAGCATCATCGTTCTAAATTTGCTCCTAAATCACATGAAGGTTTCCTACTAGGTTATGGCTCAAACTCTCACACTTACCGTGTCTACAACAATTTCACCCGAAAGGTTGAAGAGACGGTAGATGCGAAGTTTGACGAATCTAACGGCTCGCAAGTAGAGCAATTGCCAATTGATGTAGGAGACAAAGATCCTTCGGAAGCAATCCAAGACTTGTCTATTGGCAAGGTTCGTCCAACGGAGGTGAAGGAGAGTACCTCGTCTGTCCAAGTGGAAGCTTCTACTTCACGACAAGGTGAACCAAGAGTTGATACGGAAGCATCCACAAGTGGGACACACCAAGATGGAGAAAACGAGGAAGTGCATCAAGATGAACGTCAACAACCTCCTTCTACACCACGACAAGAGAACGACAACGCCAACAATGAAGAAGGCCAAGAAGAAGAACAAGATGAGGAAGAAGTTCAACCAAGAACCAAGCAAAAGCTTTCACGAGTTCGAGCAAGAATTGCTAAAGACCATCCCGTCGAGAAAATCTACAATGATATTCAAACCGGGAGAATCACTCGCTCTAAAACTCGTTTAGCTAACTTTTGTGAAAACTATTCTTTCATCTCTAGCATTGAACCTATGAAGGTCGAAGAAGCATTGGAAGATCCGGATTGGATAAAAGCTATGCATGAAGAGCTACACAACTTTGAGAGAAACCAAGTTTGGACATTGGTTGAGAAGCCCGACAACAACCACAACATCATCAGTACCAAATTGGTGTTTCGCAACAAGCAAGATGAAGATGGACAAGTAGTTCGCAACAAAGCACGTCTCGTCGCCCAAGGCTACACACAAGTCGAAGTTTGGGAAGCTAATGTCGGAGAAGTTTGAGATGTCTATGATGAGTGAACTCAAATTCTTTCTTGGGTTGCAAATCAAGCAAACTAAGGAAGGTACTTTTGTCTCTCAAACGAAGTACACTAAGGACTTATTCAAGAAGTTCAATATGCAAGAATGCAAAGGTATGTCTACACCCATGCCTACTAGTGAACATCTTGACTTGGCCAAAGATGGTGAACCGGTTGATCAAAAAGTTTATCGCTCTATGATTGGTTCATTGTTATACCTATGTGCTTCACGTCCCGATATTATGCTAAGTGTGTGCATGTGTGCAAGATATCAAGTTGCTCCTAAAGAGTGTCATCTTAAGGCCGTGAAAAGGATAGTGAGATACTTAATTCATACACCAAATTTTGGCATTTGGTATCCTAAGAGGGCCTCTTTCGATCTTGCTGGCTACTCCGACTCGGACTATGCCGGAGACAAGGTTGATAGAAAGTCCACTTCGCGTACTTGTCAATTTCTTGGTAGATCTCTTGTGTCTTGGTCCTCCAAGAAACAAAACTCGGTATCCTTATCCACCGCCGAAGCGGAGTACATTGCCGCTGGTACATGTTGTGCTCAATTACTTTGGATGACCCAAACTCTTAAAGATTATGGGATATATGTGAAACATGTTCCATTGCTTTGTGACAATGAAAGTGCTATCAAAATTGGTCATAATCCCGTGCAACATTCTCGAACTAAGCACATTGAAGTTCGTCATCACTTCATTCGAGATCATGTTGCTAAGGGTGACATTAATCTTAAGCATGTTCGCACCGAAAAGCAATTGGCAGATATTTTCACTAAACCTCTTGATGAGAAAGTGTTTTGCAGGTTAATAGGAGAATTGAACATCATTTATGCTTCAAACTTGGAGTAGAAACTCCATTCGATACATGCAAGACATGAGCTTATGACTAATCCTTGATATTTATCTTATGATGAAAATCTTATGTCATGGATATATTTGTATCTTGCATGTTATCTAACCCATGTAGGTACTTGGTTGAATCAAATTTCATGAGATTGTAATCTACTCACATCTTGAGCAATCTCTACATCACCGAGTTTCTACACTATGGTGGTTGAAGACAAGGAAGCACGGAACAATTCAAACATATCCTTTGACAAATTCTATGTTGAGCTTCCTGATTGTCATTTTTGGATACACAAGTGCTACTCCTTGCAAGAACTAACCCATGTAGGTAGATGGACTCAAATTCCAAGTGGTGCTCCCAACTCTTAATGAGCTACATCAACCTTGAGCAACCCACACAAGTTCAACTACATGGTCAACACCACCAACCAAGGTATGTTATTCCATCTTAGAGAAGCTTTACTCCGAGTCATGAGCTAAAGCAACTCGACAAGATGTGAATACATCAAGATGCTTAAACAAAAAATGGTAACCCCATTTTGAGCTTAAACGATGAGTATGACCTATCATCAAGTGATCTCACTTGACTCCTAAGTCAATATACTCTAACATAGGTGACTTTGTCGCCGACCATCTCTAGATGAAGTTCTCTCGTGTTCTTTTCTGAGTTTTTGCATTTTTTTTCTCATGCATATTTGTTCCCCCTTTCAAAGAAAAACAAAAAAAACTTCATCTAGATTTCTTTATTTTCTTTTCTGTTGCTCTGCATTTTCTGCATCAAATTCATTGCATATCATTCAGTAAATTCCTTGCAAATCTTTGTGAGATCCTACTAGTCTAGTGAGCTGAGGTGACAAGTGTTTTCTCTGCGATGAACTCGGTCTCACCGATTTGTTGTTTTCGGTCCAACCGAAGCATACCACACGGTGCCACCGATTTCCCAACAGGAAAAACAGTTTGCCGCTTATTCCGTGTTTCTTCTGATCCAGCTCCACTCAATGAATCTTGTCCTCTACAAGCATCACATTTTTATTAATGCTTCGTGCTGTGACTCAAGGATCAAACCCATTCACGAAAAATTCAAGAAGCCCTTCTTGGAAATTGATGTCAAAGGGGGAGAGAGAGATCATATCAAAGCTTATCACTTAGAGAGATCACATCAGAGAGAGAGTATCACCTCCTCAGGGGGAGAAAGAGATCTCCAGGGGGAGAGAATACTCAAGTAGAAAGTATTTCTCAAGGATCCCAGATGCTTGGTGTTCAAGAGGAGAGATGCCACATGTCTTATTGAGGGGAAAAGACATGTTCATATGTGCTTATTTGCATTAGCTTGCATTAGCTCTGTTCTTTTATATCTTTCAGCTTTGATTTTCTGTTCCCTATCTTCTCCCAGTATCTCATGCTAGATTCAGGGGGAGCAAGACATCTAAGGGAAAGAAATCATTTAAATTCATTGCATATCTTTACTCTTGGGGACATGTCTAATCCAATGTGGTACTTAGTACTCACTCTCTACATGTCATCCCAGTCTTGGTATTCTTGTGGTTTCTTCTGTTTGCTCTAGTTAGTAGATGTATCTGTGTTATCTAACCTTGTTTACGCAGGTTCATTCCACCCAAAGCCAACTCAAGACTACAAGGTAAGTATATGCATCACACTCATGTGTATGAGGAATTCTTGCTGATGTACATATTGTTTGCAAGAAGGACTCATGAGCATGAAGGTATTTATTTTAATATTCTTTGCTCTGATGCATATGGCCAAGATACATGTAACACATTGCTTACTCTGTTATGTTCATGCATTCACATGCTTCTACATTCCATATTCACATGATTGCATACATGTAGGGGGAGCCTATGTCTGTTACATGTCTTTCCAAAGCTTTACTTGCTATTATTTATATCTTTATCTAAAGCTTTGATGTATGTTGTCATCAATTACCAAAAAGGGGGAGACTGAAAGCACAAGTGCTCCCTAGGTGGTATTGGTAATTAATGTCAACATATCTCTTGTTGGACTAACACTTTTATCTAGTATGTTTCGGATAAGTTCAACAATGGAGTGGCATGGACTAAAAGATGTGGGAACTCCTTCAAGATGCTAAGGACAAAGGATTGGCTCAAGCTTCAAGCTCAAGACTCTTCATTTTATATTTTAGTGATCCAAGATCACATTGAGTCTATAGGAAAAGCCAATACTATCAAGGAGGGATGAGGTGTTTCTTAATGAGCCTCCTGCTTCATGTGCTTAGTGATATGCTCCAAAATCCTCCACTACTTTCCCACTTCCACATATGACCTAAACCTAAAGTCAAAATCGGTCATACCGATTTTTTCTATCCGGCGCCACCGAGTTCAAATGTCATAGCCACTGCCACAAACCCTAGGCAAATCGGTTTCACCGATAGGGATCTCGGTCTCACCGAGATGGGATTGTAATCTCTCTGTGTATGTCCATTACCAAAATCGCTCTCACCGAGTTTGTGTAATCGGTACTACCGAGATTACAATGCAAACTATCTAGTTAACTTATTACCAAAATCGGTCCCACCGAGATTGAGTAATCGGTCCCACCGAGTTTGCTTGACCAACTCTCTGGTTAGCTAATTACCAAAATCGGTCTCACCGAGTTTGTGTAATCGGTCTCACCGATATTACGTTATGCCCTAACCCTAATCATATCGGTCCTACCGAGTTGCATTTCTGTCCCACCGAAAATCCTAACGGTCACATTATTTACTAAATTGGTCCGACCGAGTTTGTTGATTCGGTCCCACCGAGATTGGTAAATTGTGTGTAATGGTTAGATTTTGTGTGGAGACTGTATATACCCCTCCAACTCCTCTTCATTCATGGAGAGATCCATCAGAACAAACATATACTTCCAACTTACCAGTTCTGAGAGAGAACTACCTACTCATGTGTTGAGGCCAAGATATTCCATTCCTACCATATGAATCTTGATCTCTAGCCTTCCCCAAGTTGCTTTCCACTCAAATCTTCTTTTCACCAGATCCAAATCCTATGAGAGAGAGTTGAGTGTTGGGGAGACTATCATTTGAAGCACAAGAGCAAGGAGTTCATCATCAACGCACCATTTGTTACTTCTTGGAGAGTGGTGTCTCCTAGATTGGCTAGGTGTCACTTGGGAGCCTCCGACAAGATTGTGGAGTTGAACCAAGGAGTTTGTAAGGGCAAGGAGATCGCCTACTTCGTGAAGATCTATCGCTAGTGAGGCAAGTCCTTCGTGGGCGACGGCCATGGTGGGATAGACAAGGTTGTTTCTTCGTGGACCCTTCGTGGGTGGAGCCCTCCGTGGACTCGCGCAACCGTTACCCTTCGTGGGTTGAAGTCTCCATCAACGTGGATGTACGATAGCACCACCTATCGGAACCACGCAAAAAACATCCGTGTCTCCAATTGCGTTTGAATCCTCCAAAACCCTTCTCTTTACATTCTTGCAAGTTGCATGCTTTACTTTCCGTTGCTCATATACTCTTTGCATGCTTGCTTGCTATATGTTGTGAATGTTAAACTTGTGCCTAAACTCCACTCAAACTTAAAGAAGTTAAAAACTGCAACTTTGGTACTTAGTGTCTAATCACCCCCCCCCCCCCCCTTCTAGACACCTCTTCTCAAGGTCCTACAGTTTGCAACTTCAAAAATTATCGTGCTTTCTCATAGCTTGTGCTTGACTCCAATTTCTGGAATTAATGGTTTGTAATTGAAGAGAGGAATTCAATTAATCTACAATAGCGGCCTGCAACCAAAGAGATAAATTTGGTTGATCTGCAAGAAAGTGACATATGTTGAGCAATTTTCAGGCCTAACAGATTTATTTGTGAAATCAAACATATGGGATTTGAATTAGGATGGTTGATCGATACATGTTTCATGATCGACTGTGACTTTTTTCGCTCTAAAAAAACTCTCACAAATACTCCCTTCATGAATCTAAAAATAGAAATATTTAGGAAAGGCATTAGGAATATTTGAGAAGCTAAAAATAAAAATAAGCCATACAAACATTTTAGATATATTGGACAACATTTACTATTTAAAAATCACAATACATTTCGGACATTACAGCCAGCCTGCAATAAAATTCTAGTGTAGGGCGTACATAAATATAAGTGAATCCATCATCAATAAGTGTAAACAAAAGGATTATTTGCAGGGTATCTGCAACAATCATAAGGCTGGTTGTAATGGGGAGTATCATATACTAGTATCATGCATATGATACTACTGTATGATACTACATCTGTAATGCAAAGTATCATATGTTGGTATCATAGAGTACTATATTTATTGCCATGCATGACACAAAGTAGCGCATCATTTAATATTATACGGTATCATGATATGATACTCAAGCATCTCTTTCTCCATTTAATTCTATGTCATCTCATCAAAATTGCTTAGTTGGCATGCATAATACTACCTATGATACTGCCACTACGGGCAGCCTAAAGAGTTCCTGTCCAAGGACACAAAGGACATGGAACACAGATACTCCCTCCGTCCGAAAATACTTGTCACCAAAATGGATAAAAAAAGATGTATCTCGAATTTCGAGATACATCTTTTTTTATCCATTTTGGTGACAAGTATTTTCGGACGGAGGGAGTACATTCTAAGCACAAAGAGTGGAAAGGGAAGGCAATAAACTGAGAGGAACATCCAATTGAGCACAAGAGCAACAAGCAATAAAGTACACGAGGCCAAATGGGAAACCTTAAACGTAATAAGCATCATTTCTAAATGGGTACGCTAACAGCTACATGCAAGTTGGTGCACACTTTCTACCTGGGAAAAGCAAAGACTTTTTAGTTGGTTGTAGGGGCACCAACTTGGATAAATCAAAGCCAACAAATCCAGTGTTCAAATGATCAATTTTAGAATCAAAATATTCTTGGGCTCAATCGTTCATAAGATATTCAACTTTTCCATTACTAACAAAAATAGATATCTTGTTTCATGAAAATTTAACTATTACCTTGCATACCTCCATGTATTTTACTGGACGGCTAGCAAATAGGTATTGATTAGCATATGCGAATTATCAAAGCTTGAAACTAAGAAAGACATACAATATGGCTTTTCGGAAAGATGGCAACACTCCCATTTCATTGATAATGAGGATCACTTGTCGGTTCCATAACTTTTCACAATATATATTGAAGGAATCAACAAACTTTTTTTATCTAAAACAATAATTCATCACTTTGTCAGCAATGATAAGATGCTACCAGACATTGACTACAAAATTCTGTGGACATCCTACATTTTTTCTAAAGTAAAAATCAGATCACCTGGTTGACATAGCGCCTGCATGTATCATTCTTCTTTCAAGTGCAATAGTTTTTCATCTGGGAATGCAGTATGAAACATTGGTTCAAAATGAATCATAGTACCACATCTATTCTTGTTTAATCTCTTGTTTGGATTATAAAGCACCAGCATACAAAGCACGCGCGCGTGAGTTAATCTAGGAAAAATATCATGAATAAACTACAGGCCGATGCACTAAATATCCATCGGGCATAAAGTCAGAAATCATTGACGACATAAATGTAAATAGAAGGACACTGAGCCGTGCTGCTAGTCAGGTAGGAGCTACGTCCTGCCTCATACAACAGTCCTTCAGAAGCAAATATAGAGAACATTCCTAATACTTCCATTCGGCTTTATCTATGCCTATCTAACAACACACAATCTGAGACATAAACTTTCACAAATGATCCAGTAATAACAAACAATACTATGCTCCAGCCCCATTAAGAAAACTAGTCGCGAACACGTGCATTCGCACGGGCTAGCAAAATATAAATATGCATCATATAGAAGGTTGCATAGGCTCTTATAGAAATATAAAAAGTAAAAGTGATTTGTTTTGAAAATTCTTAAAAATTTATTTGGCAATGAAGTTTTTGTTAAAATCTCATGTTATTATACTATTCACGCAATGGACACAGTAAAGATAAATATAGTTTTGTCTAGTATTAACATATGTTTATATTAGCAGATGTAGACGTCGAAAGACTTTTGGAATAATATGATAGATTTTTTGTCCACTTGAGTTACTATGAGCTGGGTCCATCGAATGGACACATTGAAGATAAATATAATTTTATCTAGTATTAGCATATGTTTGTATATGTTCTTAGCGTTTACATTTTTAATGCAAAATTTGGACATTTTGAATCTTAGTCATTACTCATGAGCCTGTGTACCCTCTCTTCTGTATGAATTAAATTTTTTAATATACTGAGATAGAAAAATATTGACATAATTTCAAAGAACATTAGCACTAAAATATGGCTAGCAGTTTGAGTCACGCTATGGCTAGAAACAATTATAACCCTACGGATGTAATCTTCAATGCACAATTTGATAGATGCACAATTTGATAGCGGTCACCGTTATCACATACCAAAAAATTTGCGCTCTGACATGAAGGGATGCTTAAAATAATATATTTGAAAATCTTACATGATTAAAAACATATTTTATTGAGCAACGTAACGAAAACTCAGAAATCAGAGGAGCTAGTGAGCTTCAGATGGTCATATCACATACATCTTACAACACTTCAAGATTTTGCACTCCTTATTTAACCTAAAAAATATATTATTAAATATCCCCCATGCCACTCCTAGCTTACAAATAGATGCGTATGGTAGTATGCAATTTTTTTACAGATCTTGATTTAATTAGTGTAGATTTCTGCAATAGTATCTTTACGAAAGGGAGTACTTGCATTGTGTATAATCCATGAAAGCGCACAATTGGATGCACCCTCATCGTTGGTGGCTATTGGAGGCCCTTCTGAAGACAACATATGGAAGTATGACAATGGGACTCAGCTTGAAGCTTGTCCTAGTGAAATGAAGGACAAAGACAACCTCACAATAAATGTATTGATCCAAGGTACATTATTCTGCTGGATACATTGCTAACACAACAACATATGTTGAGTGGTTCATATCACCTAAGAAATTAATAAAAAATAATAACAGACTAAACCTATATGGTTGTACATGGTGAATAGCTAACATACCACGATATTGGGTGGAAAATGAAACTTGATGATCTTTAACATATAACAGATAAGATATTCTTGGTGTAGATGGCAAATTGTACAAACCCAGAAATCATAACTGAAGATAATATTACACAATATAGATAGCGGAACCCTCATGATACATTAAGTAAACTTGGGAGGAGATCTCGTAATGCACATGTGAAGTTTCACGTTGTAGGGGTTGTCAATCATACCGCAGTTATAATAATGTATAATTAAATTTCAAACTATATCATAAGAATTTACAGCACATATAAATGGAAAGGTTCAAGTATATAGGGTCTAAATGTTCATCCGAGTTGTGTGCACATCATGATTTTCATGGCGGCAAGGCGACCTAAGGCGAGCTCCCAAAGCTCTAACGCCTAAGCGCCGAAAGCGAGCGTAATTGCAAGGCGCTTCCAGGGCGTCTTGCCACCTAAGCGTCACCTTAGTGTCCACGGCAGGATGCCTTATAAAAAATGGTGCCATCTAGGAGAAGGAATATGATCATGTAATATAGTACCTAGCCACTAAATACTCGAGGCACATATACATAAGAACCCTTGCCATGTCCTTTTCTTGTTTGCTTACCAAACCAAGAACTTCTAGGTATCAATTAATGCCTTTACTTAATATTACAAAAAGGCAGAATAAGTAGATACATAGTGCGGTGCATAGAATTAGAGATTTATCAAACATTATAAAACCATGTAGCATCCAAATCCTCTATAGGAAAACAGCAATTAATTCTTCGGCGATCGTAGAGAACGTACTCATTGTCCGTATATGCTTCCAGCCGGACCTTCGGATTTGGCTTGATGCCATACATGCACATGTTTCTCATGGATGCGTGATATCAACATGACACCAGAATAGTGACCAGCGGGCATCGCGCTCTATGGCATTGCATCGTAGTACATCCCTTAAATCTGTTGGCTAACCTTCAATAAGGATTTTCAAGAGACAATGTCGTCACCCCAACTGAATCTGGCCGGCTCCTATCCGTACAACTTAATCAAGTCCTGAAGTAATAATTGGATGGGCATGTACGTGGTGAATTTCTTCTTCATTCGATACTAGGTATGAAGATAATTTATTGGGTTCCTCATGAGTCCAACGTACTGAAAACAAAGCAGAAAATTTAAGATAATTGAAGATAGATTACTTGCCTATGGACTTGGAAACGGACAACCAAGCATGAACTCGATGACATCAGAGAGGCAAACCGTTGTGCCACAAGTTCTTTGCAGGTTTCAATGGGAAACGCGTTCGTAAGAGCCGTGAAGCTCTGTTGCTGTCGATGGTTCCCCAGCTACAACCATTCATGCCTCTGCTACACAACATCTTTCACGGATATGCATGCAGTTGCACGTCCATCCTGGCTTCTGCACAAAGTATGCCCACTTGATGCTGAACATTGATCTCGTACGTTCACGTACAGCTACAAACGCAACAGATCGAGATAGGCGCTGAAGGGTAGGTGGAAGGAGATGTGAGCGAGGAGCTGCAATTTGGTGATCAGCTGAACGGACGATGGGCTCATGACATCGCAACCTTCCAACAGATTTGGTACCTAGGGATTTTTCCGCTGCCAAATCTGGGCAATCCAATATGCCTCCTCCTCGATCCTTTGTCAAACTTCGCCCGAGCTGCTGTTGTGCTAGACGCCAGATTCATCAAAGCAGGAGCACAATTATGGCTTGTGATCGATAGAAGATACACTTCTGGCAAAAAGTCAGCTACCATCATTGGGTTGCAGTGTAATCGTAATCTGGTATATTACGTGTGAGGCAGACGATTAGGAACATCGATCACCGCTTGAAATCACTCGGAGACGCGGTGTTGCGAAGGTACCTAGGGGAGATCTGTTTTCCACAATGGGTTGGAGAGATGCATCCACGTACGTGGAGAGGGCATGAGTCCATCCGGCTACAGATATGACACACGCGAATCTGGGCAGGAGTTACGTAAATCTGTTTGAGTCAGGTTTTTTTTTCTATTCATGAAACCATGAACGTGCATCTGTTTGAGTCATGTTGGCCTTTTTTTTCTATTTCTAAAACCAAGAAAGGATTGTGGGCCCTTTAAGTAATTTTTTTGTGAAGGATTAGATAGGTTAATCTACACCGTAATAACTCGGTCCCACCAGATGAACGGCTCGTAAAATCTAATTAACGTGAGAATTTTTTGGAAGTCACAAATTAGTATAGGTATAGATATGGAGAACATGCATTGTAATTTCATTTCGCTATATTTATAACAAATATCTGTCGACAAACAACACACGAAGAAAATATAACTAAGCCTCGCAGGAAATGAAGGTGGCTGTGCACAATGAGCGAGGATGACATGCCTTATTATTGCTCAAGCATCATTATAAAATTACGTGCCTCATTAAGAGAAAATGTCAATGGTTGGATTGGTCAGAGTGACTTATCCGGGCATCATTTAGAAGCAAATTTGTCCACGCATCATTAGATATAGTACTGTATACATTCTCAAGTATCTTGAAATGCAGATCCAACTGGCAAGCAATAAAAAAAGGAATAACTTCGGATGGGACTGGCTTGCTATCCATGTGCCAGAGCCATGAGTTGGTCGTAAGATTTTATGGGTTTCACCTCTAGCCTACTCCAACTTGTTTGGGACTAAAGGCTTTGTTGTTGTTGTTGTTGTTGTTGTTATAAAAAAATCAACATACATTCAGTAGAAACTTGGTCAGAAAGTCGTCTTGCCATTCAATCAGGAAGTTATGTCAATCTAGGAGGACAGAAGGGAATTTATGCAAAGTCTACTTGCTAGATTTCAAAAAGGAAGAGTGGACATGCATGAGATAAGTCAATCCTATTGCCATGGTAGATAAGCCCCAATTAATACATAGGAATGATTACCATGAAATCAGAGTGAGCTATGGCCAATGGACTGCATATCCCCATAGAGTAAATTTGCCTGAATGCATGTACCTGGAACTGGAAGTATCGAATAACCTTAACTCATTGGCCATAAAACAGAAAGAAAGAAAAGATATTCCAATGGGGATATATGACATTCCAATGAGAACACGGGTTCACATGCATGCAGTCAAAATGATTAGGTAATAGGGAGATCCTTGGGAAACTTAATTTAAATAAAATCACACTTCTAACAGAATGATTATTTGACAATTTACCTTTCAACAAATTTCCAGAAAGTATAGTTAAGATTCAACATAACTTTTCATCCGCATCTTGTGTATTAGAAGTTGCTTTGTATCGGTGTGTGCTACAACGGACAATTGTCCAAATATAGATCAAGAATTAGAATTAGGGAAATGGGTGAGCAAGTAAATGAGGCATGAAAGGAACCTGAAAGGGCAGAAGCCAAGATAATTTTCTCCCTAACGCATACTCGACCATAAGCATTTACTCCAGCATCCTATAGCCTGCTAAAACACCTAAAATGCAGAGTGGTAGAATAATAAAGAAGAAATTGAAAACACCATATTTTCACTTGAATTGTTGCTTGAAGGTTTTCTTGCCAAAGTACAAATAAAAATAAAAGGCAACCTAAGTTTGTATGCAAGTAGATTCATGTCTCAGGAAACCATAAGTGAAGACTCCTCCACTGGTTGGTGTCGTCCACCTGCTGCTACTTTCAAACCCAGCGGAGTAGTTTCGTTCAGCTGAGCAGCCATGGAGCAGGCCTGCATCGCCTCGACGGCACTGGCCTCTCCATTCGCTCGCCTCTTCTCGCCCTAAATTATGGGATCGATCGATCCATCCCATTCTCTCTTTCGCAGCGATGTCCCCTATCTCACAATGATGGATCACCACCCTCTCTCCCATCGATGGATCCAATTACCCATGAAGTAAAATGCAACAACTACCAATTAGTGCCATCCATGGTACACTGTATATCTAATACATATCTCTAACACACTACAAGCATGTACTCCGTAGAATGCAATCTTGTTATTTAATTTGTACAGAACATATCTAATGCGTACCGCTTACACACTACAAACATGTACTACAGGAGTATAATGCAATCAAACTACTCACTCGGATCCAATCATGAGATCTGAGTTCAATAAAGAAGTAAGAAAAAAAATACTTATGCAACCTGGTTGGTGGCGTCCAGGAGGGCCCCGGAGGGCTGCACGCGTTGGGCGTCGGTAGGGGCGGACGGAGGAGTGGTCGGTCAGTGTTGTGAGGTGTTGGACGCCATGGGGTTGGGTTGGAGGAGCGCTGTGGAGGAGCACATGGAGGACCTCGGCGGTGGACTGAGATGATGCTGGTGGCTCAGCCCAATCTGGTCCGTCGGGGTGGGGAAACCGGGAGAGGAGCGGGAGCCATGGCGGCGGCATGTCCAAGATCCCCATTGTCAAGCGATGGAATGCGAAACAGACCAGCGTCGCTTCCCACTTTTGCGATGGACAGGAATCTAGCATAGGCCCATTAAGCCAGTAGGAACAATTGAATGTCAAATGCCCAAAAAAGTCACCGGAGCAGCGGCCCGAGAAGCATAGCGCAACGTGTAGCCACGATCTAGCTTGTACATGCGATTTAGGTGGGATTAAGTGCAAATCGGACGGCCAAAAAAAGGCTAAAAGTGACAATCCAAGGGTTAGAAATGCTGATGGTTTGAGAGGGCTGGAAAAATGCTCAGTTATAATGTATTTAAATTATGGTTTGTTTGCTATCAGCGTGTAGGTACGTGAAGCAAAATGTAATGGCTAGTAAAAAGATATATATAGCAGATATCGGAAGAAAAAGAGTAAAAACATATAGTGTGTACTGTTCATGGGGCCCATGTAAGTTGAGAAGGTCGGGAGCAGCCGGTTGAATGGACGGATCAGACGGCTAGAGAGCATTCACTAGTGCAGAACCGGGCAATAGCACCGGTTCGTAAGGCCCTTTAGTGCCGGTTCCACAACCGGCACTAAAGTGTGGTCACTAAAGCCCCCTCCCCCCCTTTAGTACCGGTTCAGCACGAACCGGTGCTAAAGGCCAACCACGTGGCACGAGGCAGCTCCGGGGGCAGGGAGCCCTTTAGTACCGGTTGGTAACACCAACCGGTACTAAATGTTTGTGGGTTTTTGTTTTATTTTTTATTTTTCAATTAAATTTGTGTTACCAATTTAATTTAGGATTGCTTTACGTTATAATGAGTTGTAGTGGTCATCATCATCATCATCATCATCGCATATTAATAAATAAATAAACTTTAGCTAGCTAAAAATCATCATAGTCGTCATTAGTTACCACTATTTAATCATCATAATCATTACCGCTAGCTATCTAATCACCAACATAATCATCGAGTTCACTTTGTAACAGAAGCAAAGATATCATCGAGTTCAACATAATCATCACCAACATCGAAGTTCAGGACAATACGAACATGCATGAGAGAGGACAAGTACTAATTAATTAAGAGCATGAACTAGCTACTCCTGCTGCTCCCTCTCAGGTATAGCATAGAACATGTATAGCTCTCCTGATTCATCATACTGGAGCATGCAGATGGATCTGTCTCCTAATCTTGGGTTGCACTTCTCCTTGCTGCCCCCTAGTACTTCTCTGCGATCGTTTACAATTTTGCTCCAATCTTTCACTATTAAGCATTCTTCGCTTTCAGAAATCCTGAATGCACTCATGTGTAATGTAGAAAATCTTGGTCGTAAGCTAACCATTGACATGCGACCTTTTGTCTCGATCCACTGAGGCACAACTGTCATCAGAAGTCCCTGTTGATGAAAGAACATCGTATAGTAATTAATATACTAAGCAATGAAAGTTCAGCTTCACAAATAATGTATGCAAAAGATGCACTAATTAAGGACAAGATAGTTAAAATCTTATCATCTTTCGATTATAGATGTGACCGTAGTTCAATACGATCACCATTGGTCGCACGTTTTGAGTACTAACATTTCTAAGTTTAGGAAAAAAATTTGTCTTGACAGTATTAAGATCCTCAAGCCATGAAACATAATGACTTATTTCCTCGCAGTTTAGTTGAGCCCCGGGGCAGTAGTAGGTCCTATCTACCAAGCGCCGGACATGTTTGCTTGAACCGAAATAAGCTGACAATACAAATAAGCTGACATAAACATATGCATCCATAGTTGAGAAAAACTCACATAATGGTAGAACTGGAGGCGTTTGCACATCGACCCAGATGTCTATATTACCTTCAATATCATCTTCCGGACGAATATCAAAGGTGATAACCATATCAGGCTCAAATGCATAAGCCTTGCATAGTGCTTGCCAAGTTTTGCATTCAAAATGGGTGTATGTGTCTCCATTATATAATTTGACGTTGAAAGTATACCCATGCTCCGTCTTCAAGTAAACTCTCTTTACCTCCATATCATCTATAGCACTAAAGCCTATCTTATTCAAGACAAAAATTCTTACATGACAGAGGATGCGCTAGTAGAATAGTGAAAATTTAAAATTATAAGTTGAAGCAAATGAAGCATAAGTCATGCTTTAAAATTATAAGTTGAAGCAAATCAAGCATAAGTTTTGCATTTAAATAATAATTGCCATTGTGACTTACCGTATCCATTTCGAATGTCTCATTCAGCTTGATGCTGAAGCGCCTACCATCAACAAGGAAATTTCTGTCGCACAGGCCGCATTGGTCTTCACAGTGTTCGCACATAATGAAATCTTTTTCGTCATCAGATGACATTTCCTATATGTTCATATAGGTGAAACATTAAACACTTATTACTATCTATCATTAATTAATATCTAGCCAATTCAAATATATATCTAACTATATATATTTATCTCTAACAATTGACATTACTATATATTTAACTTTTCTATCTAATTCATCTAACATTGGACATTAATCTAATATTTATATAAACTCAAAATATATAAAACATTAAATAAACAGAAAAACTCATTAACAAATAATATTTTAATTAGATCATCAAATCTCAGATACGACAATTTTCTTACTAAAATAAACTAGTTATATTAATTATTCAACTAGTTCAAATCTCAAATACCTAAAATAAACTACTTGACAATTTTCTTACTAAAATAAACTAGTTATATTAATTATTCAACTAGTTCAAATCTCACATACCTTGCTAATTAATATCTAATTAAATTTTCTAAAAACATAAAACAGAAAATAAGTAAAAAATATGTGTGTGTATGTGTGTGTACATGTGTATGTGTGTATGTGTGTACGATATCGTACAATGCTGGCTGACGACGACGATGGCGCTGCTGGCGATGGATGGGCGGATGGCGACGGCGGCGGCGGCGATTGGCGGCCATGCTGGCGACGACGGACGACGACGCGGCGGCGGGCGACAGGCGACGGGCGACGGGCGACGACGGCAACGACGGCGGCTGGGCGACGGTGGCGGGCGGCGGCGGCGAGAGAGGACGACGCGAGAGGTTGAGAGACGCCAAGAAGTAGGAGATGTAACTGAAATTTTCGTAAGTGTTGTATATATAGAGAGGCCTTTAGTACGGTTGGAGCCACCAACCGGTACTAAAGGCCAACTTTGGCCAGGCGAAGAGGCGTTGAAGGCGAGGGTTTTAGTACGGTTGGAGCCACCAACCGGTACTAAAAGCTCGCTGCCACCCCAAAGTTTAGTCCCACTCGCGGGCGAAGGGCAGCCGCACTGGTTTATAAACCCAGCCGCGGCTACCCCTTCGAACTCCTCTATATAGCAGGCTTGTGGGCCTAAACTCTGCGCGCTGCCCTGTGAGTCTGCTGGGCCTTTAAGGCCTGTAATTACACACCTGTGGCCAGGCCCACAGGGCAGCGCCCCAATTTTTTTTATAGTTTTTTTCTTTTCTTCTTTATTTTCTTCTATTTATTTCATGTAGTTTTTGTATAGTTTTTCTTTTCTGTTATATTTATTTTCTTCTATTTATTTGTGAGTAGTTTTTCATCTAGTTTGCCAAAATTCAACATTTTCAGAGTTCATTTTGTAGTGATTTTAAATTTCACGGTCATTTTGTAAACGATTGAAAAATAGCAAATATAATTTTTTTCTTTTCTGCTTTATTTTTCTTCTATTTATTTCTAAGTAGTTTTTTCTTTTCTGCTATATTTATTTTCTTCTATTTATTTCTGAGTAGTTTTTATATAGTTATTTTCTTTTTAGCTATAGTTTTTCTTCTTTTCTGCTATTTTTCTTTTCTGCTATTTTTTCTTTTCTGCAAAACTTGATGGTCAAAGTCTGGAGTTATAACTTAAAAAAAAGAAATGTCGACGTGCAATTAGTTTTTGCCATAACAGAAGAAGTCCGGAGTTGTAATAAGTTATTGAAAATAAAAAAGAGGTGCAATGCTCGTTAATTTGCTTCAAGCCTTTCGGAATAGTGTAAACTGCACTGCGCATAGCTCCGTGCAGTCTACCGTATTCCTGAAGGCTTGAAGCTAAGCAACGTGAGCATTGAGTCTCTTCTTCATCGTCTCTGCACTAAGGGCTTATAAACCGCTCCTAGTCCCTCTCACTTTGCGAGGTGGGACTAAAAAATAGCTTACGTCTGGTTCATCCATGAACCGGTACTAAAGGTGCTCGTGGGGCCCCAGCCTTACCTGACACAACCTCATTAGTACCAGTTCATGGCACGAACCGGTGCTAAAGGTTCGCCACGAACCGGTACTAAAGAGCTCCTCCCGCCTAGCAGTTGGAACCGGTACTAAAGAGCTCCTCCCGCCTAGCAGTTGGAACCGGTACTTAAGAGCCTCCCGCCTAGCAGTTGAATGGTGCATACTGAATGCACAAAAAGTCTGGACTTGTAATAAGTTTAAAAAAAATGAAATGCCTTTGTAACAGATGAGTTTAATTTCGTCATAAACCCGAATACTTCGAAAGAGATTGTCCAGTTTGTAAACGAAGTGCATCAAGTTTTGCCGTAACCCTCTCTACTTTTTTGAACATGATATGTGGGTAAAATGATGATACCATGCCAAGTTTCAACTTTTTCAGAGTTCATTTGTAGTGCTTTTCAATTTCCAGGTCATTTAGTTCTCAAAACAAATCATTAAATGCATGAAAATAGCAAATGAAGGCATAAACGGTTGAAAGTTGATGGCGCCGCTTTGAATGGTGCATACTTAACATAAAAAATATAAGAGCATTTAGATCATGATCTTATATTTCTTTACGATCTAAATTGTCAATATGATCTTATAACATCAAAATACTTTGATCATCAATGATCTTTGTGTGTGCAATCTGAATTGTCAATATGAGTCATCAACGATTTATAAACCGATGAAGACTCATATTGCGGCCGCAAATTCCACACATAGAGTTCAATGAAGACCAAGTGCTTGTGATAGTTTGAGAAATAACATATTTAAGGTGGTAAAAGGCTTGTTAGGGGAGCGAGGTGGGACTAAAAACAGCTTGCCATAACCTCATTAGTACCGGTTCGTGGTACGAACCAGCACTAAATGGTGATGGTGGGGCCATAGCCTGACCGCAGGCTGGCACAGCCTCTTTAGTACCGGTTCGTGGCATGAACCGGTACTAAAGGTTCGCCACGAACCGGTGCTATTGATCGCCGCCACGAACCGGCACTAGTGTACACATTAGTGCCGGCTGAAATTCCAACCGGCACTATTGTGCTTCACATTTGACCCTTTTTCTACTAGTGATTCCCTGCAGCTCACTGAAACTTGGTGCGAGAGACTTGTGATACGGACGGATCAGACGGCCGCGGACCCGGCTGATCTTTGGCTGAGATCATCGACCAAAGATTATTACTACTTCACGTGATTATGACATTTGAAGTAGCTGATGGGTTCACCGAAGCTCTATCATCCAAGCCATTTGAAGCATTCAAGAACAATCTTAATCTAGGATAGGTGGTTCAAATTAAGGGGGGGGGCAGGGGGTGTTAGAGATAGAGATATTTGAGTCTTGTAATCTTAACTACTTCCTTTATCTATTTCTCTCCCTTGTAACCTCTTATCCTAATCCTACTGGATCCTAGCGATCGGTAGGTTACTTGTAAACCACGGTAGGCATTATTCCTGCCCTCAATCAATATAAACTCGCGGCTCCTCTACGGAGGAGTAGGAACGCTTCGTCGATCCAATCTAACATGGTATACAAAGCCAAGTCTCTTCCTATCGTCTAGCAAAACCAAAACCCTAAACACCCTTCCATCGCCATGGCTACGAGCTTAAGCGCCGTCGGCCTCAACCTAGGTGCTCCACTAACAGAGAAGCTCGCAAGGGGGAACTACCTCCTATGGAAGGCGCAGGTCATGCCGGCACTGCGAGGCGTGCAACTGACCGGCCTCCTCGACGGCAGCGACGCCGCACCGCCGAAGACAGTAGAAGTCACCAAGGCGGACAAAGCAACAGCGATCGAGCCCAATCCTCTATATGGTCTGTGGTTGTCGAAGGATCGGCAGGTTCTGAGCTACCTGCTGAACTCTCTCACTCAGGAAATCCTTGCACAAGTCATCGGTAAGGACAACACCTTCGACCTATGGACTGCTCTTACCACATTATTCGTTGTGCAGTCGCTATCCCGCATAACCAATCTACGGATGGCCATCTCCAACACCAAGAAAGGCAACACGTCAAGCAACGCCTTCATCGCCAATATGAAGAACCTCGGGGACTAGCTAGCTGCGGCTGGGCATCCAGTAACCGATCCATAGATGGTGGACTACATCCTGGCTGGCCTTGATCGGGACTATGATCCCATCATGGCAGCGGTCGACGCCATCAAGAACTCCATCACCATCGATGGCCTCTTCGTGCAGATCTCTGCGTTTGATCAGCGGATGGAGATGTTGAGGGACGGACTAGCAGGCTTTCACTCCTCTGCCAACACCGTCTACAGGGGGCGCGGGCAGTCCCGTGGCAGGGGAGGCCGTGGCCGAAGCAACATAGGAGGACATGGTCGAGGGAACCGCTCCTCTTCGTCTCCTGGTCGCGGTGGTGGTGGCAGTCATCAGCAACAAAGATTCCACCCCCAACCGCAACAACAAAAACATCAAGAAGGAGACTATCCAGAGTGCCAGATCTACTACAAGTTTCATGCTGGTGGGGCAAGAGCCTGCTGGCATAGGTACGATGATGACCATGAAGAAAAGAAACCAGCCAACCTCGTCACCAACAACTACGGCATCGACACCAATTGGTACGCAGACTCCAGCGCCACTAAGCATATCACCGGGGAACTTGTTAAGCTGACGATGCGGGAAAGGTACCACGGCGGTGATCAGATACACACGGCAAGTGGAACTGGTATGGACATTACTCATGTTGGAAAATCAATTGTTAAAACCCCCATAAAAGATTTACATCTTAATAATGTCTTACATGTTCCACATGCCTCCAAGAATCTCATTTCTGTTCATCGTTTAGCCCTTGACAATACTGTTCTCATAATATTTTATCCCTACTCTTTTGTGATCAAGGACTTGGCAACGAGGAGAGTCATCCTTAGAGGAAAGTGTGAGGGAGGCCTATATCCACTCATATCATCTTCATCTTCATCATGGTCAAATAAACAAGCGTGGAGTGTCTATTGGAAATATGCCCTAGAGGCAATAATAAAATGGTTATTATTATATTTCCTTGTTCATGATAATTGTCTATTGTTCATGCTATAATTGTGTTAACCGGAAACCGTAATACATGTGTGAATACATAGACCACAACATGTACCTAGTGAGCCTCTAGTTGACTAGCTCGTTGATAATTAGATGGTTATGGTTTCCTGACCATGGACATTAGATGTCGTTGATAACGGGAGCACATCATTAGGAGAATGATGTGATGGACAAGACCAAATCCTAAGCATAGCACAAGATTGTGTAGTTCGTTTGCTAAGAGCTTTTCTAATTCAAGTAACATTTCCTTAGACCATGAGATTGTGCAACTCCCGGGTACCGTAGGAATGATTTGGGTGTACCAAACGTCACAACGTAACTGGGTGGCTATAAAGGTACACTACAGGTATCTCCGAAAGTGTCTGTTGGGTTGGCATGAATCGAGACTGGGATTTGTCACTCCATATGACGGAGAGGTATCTTTGGGCCCACTCGGTAATGCATCATCATAATGAGCTATATGTGTCTAAGAAGTTAGTCACGGGATCATGCATTACGGAACAAGTAAAGAGACTTCCCGGTAACGAGATTGAACGAGGTATTGGGATACCGTCGATCGAATCTCGGGCAAGTAACATACCGGTAGACGAAGGGAATTGTATACGGGATTGATTGAATCCCCGACATCGTGGTTCATCCGATGAGATCAACGTGGAACATGTGGGAGCCAACATGGGTATCCAGATCCCGCTGTTGGTTATTGATCGGAGAGATGTCTCGGTCATGTCTGCATGATTCCGGAACACATATGGTCTATACACTTAAGGTTCGGTGATGCTAGAGTTGTTATGGAAATTAGTATGTGGTTACCGAATGTTGTTCGGAGTCTCGGATGAGATCTCGGACATCACGAGGAGTTTCAGAATGGTCCGGAGATAAAGATTTATATATGGGAAGTCCTTATTCGGTCGCCGGAAATGTTCGGGGGTTTATCGGTACTGTACCGGGACCACCGAAAGGGTTCCGAGGGTCCACCTGCCCCGGAGGGCCCTATGGACTGAATAAGGAGGGGAACCAGCCCCTAGGTGGGCTGGGTGCCAACCCCCCTAGGGCCCATGCGCCTAGGGTGGGGGGGGGAGGAACCCTAAAGGGGGCGTCCCCCCCCCCCCTTGGCTTGGGGGGCAAGCCTCCCCCCTTGGCAGCCGCCCCCCTCTAGATCCATCTGTAGGGGGCCGGCCCCCCTCTCTCCCTTGCCCCTATAAATAGAGGGGAGGTGGGAGGGCTGCCACACCCTTCCCCTGGCGCAGCCCTCTCCCTCCCCAACACCTCCTCCTCCTCCGTAGTGCTTGGCGAAGCCCTACCGGAGAACTGCAAGCTCCACCACCACGCCGTCGTGCTACCGGAGCTCTCCCTCAACTTCTCCTCTCCCCTTGCTGTATCAAGAAGCACTACAAGAAATATGTCAACTTGTGACCTTCTGTCAATGACCCTGGAAGAATTGGTCATAGATCTATGACCATTTCAGACCAATTGGTCAAAAGCTGTTCGGGGGGCTCCAAACCCTAAACTATAACGACCATTTTGGTCAGAAAGGTCGTAATTTCCTTACACGAAATGGTCATAAAGCAGATAGCACTGGTCTGCTGCCTTATTTCTAGCTGATCATGACCAATATAGATGGTCATAACCTTGTAAATTGTGGTGGGTTGCTATGACTAGGAGCCACCTCATCAATTTTGCCTATGTGTCATGTCCATGTGGCAGTTTTTGCCCTAGGTTGTGAAGCAACCTATATTTCTGTCATTCCCAAAATTCCCAAAAAAATCTCATAAATTCTTTGGGTCATATATTCATCAAATATGTAAAAAACCTTCCTTGCCTAGTTCAAAAATAATTCAAAAATATTCATTTTCCTATTCTGTTCAGAACAACAGTTTGTGAAGGAAGTACCACTTTGGCATGTCCAAATAGTATCCATTTTCTACAGTGCTTTCCTATGCCCAAATAACCATCCTCCACCAAATGCCAGCTCAATCCATTCATTATTTTGAGCCTAGCTTCAACATTCGTATTTATGGCCAGTGCGGTACTTTGCAAAGCAAGTACCACCTAGGCTCCTCCTTTTGAGCTGAAAATTTGTGAAGACGGTCTTCTTAGTAACTGATTATCCTCAGCCAAAACTCACGCCCATTAGCCATGTACATTTGCCGTACCGTTAATCAAACACTTGGCTGCTAATTCATGTTTGAGCATCGATCGGTCTCCTCGTGAGAATCTTATGTTGTAATTTTCTTCCTAGCACCTACCTGGGGAGTGCCCAACCCACTAGACATGCCTAGGCCGCCCAGAACACATGGCAACGCCACGGCCACGCGGTGACCTCGCGGCGGGCATGCGAGTTTACGCACTCTAGAGTTGGGGCCCTAGGCCACCGCCCAAACCTCGACGTATCGCCATCAAACTATGAGGCAGCCGCAGTTCAAATTTGACCCGCTTCCAACTGAATCGGCGGGAATTTGTCTTTTTCACCAGAGGTGGATCAAAACTTTTTACACCAAACCATTTTGTCAATTGTGCATTAAATATGTCCTATTATTTTAGAAAATTGATTTGGTCCAATTTTGCAACAATTATTTGGGAGGTCCTTCACAAAAAAACCTCCTTTTGGGCACTCGAAAAATGGAAAATGGTTTTTTCGTCCAAAGAAAATGAAAACTTCCTTAGGCAACATTGTTTGCCATTCCAATATGCACCCTTGTGCACAATATGAGCTCATTTGAACAAACTATGGTATGAATGTGGCCATAAGATTGATCATTTGGCTTGAAATTCATTGATCTCCACACGTGATAGCTCGTTTCTGAGAACACTTTTTTAAAATAATTGCCGTATTACAAGTTTATTATTTTTCCTGGGAGCTTGGCCACATATAATGACACAATGCGAAGGTTTCCCAATTTTTTGATTTTTATTTGAATTTTTGATGCCCGTTTCGAAATGCGGTCAAAACGGCGGGAATGACCGTTCCTAGCTAGTGGTTGAATCTTGGAATTTTTTTGGTGTTTCTATGATTGAATAGATACTTATGTAGCTAGAAATTATTTTTGGAAAAAATAAAGAGAAAACTACAAGGCAGCTACAGTTCAAATTTGACCCGCTTCCAGGCTCCAGCTGAATCGGCAGAAATTAGTATTTTTCACGAGAGGTGGATCAAAACTTTTTACACCCAACCATTTTGTCAATTGTGCATTAAATATGTCCTAGTATTTTATAAAATTGATTTGGTCCAATTTTGCAATAATTATTTGGGAGGTCCTTCACAAAAAGAACTCATTTCGGGCACTCGAAAAATGGAAAATGGATTTTCTGTGCAAAGAAAATGAAAACTCCCTTCGGCAACATTGTTTGGAATTCCAAGATGCACCCTTGTGCAATATATGAGATCATTTGAACAAACTATTCCATGAATGTGAACATAAGATTGATCATTTGGCTTGAAAGCCATGAATCTTCACGCATGACAACTCATTTCCGAGAACACTTTTTTAAAATAATTGCCCTATTACAATTTTTTTATTTTTCCTACCAACTTTGTCACATATAATGACACAATGCAAAGGTTTCCCAATTTTTTTATTTTTTTTGAATTTTTTATGCCCGTTTCAAAATGCGGTCAAAACGCCGGGAACGACCGTTCCCAGCTAGTGGTTGAATCTTGGATTTTTTTTTGGTATTTCTCTGATTAAATAGATACTTATGTACCTAGAAATGATTTTTGGAAAAGATAAAGAGCAAACTGTGAGGTAGCTACAGTTCAAATTTGACCCGCTTCCAACTGAATCAGCGGGAATATGTCTTTTTCACCAGAGGTGGATCAAAACTTTTTGCACCCAGCCATTTGGTCAATTGTGCATTATATATGTTCTAGTATTTTATAAAATTGATTAGGTACAATTTTGCAATAAATATATGGTAGGTCCTTCACAAAAAAAACCTCATTTCGGGCACTCGAAAAATGGAAAATGAATTTTTCGTCCAAAGAAAATGAAAAGTTCCTTAGGCAACATTGTTTGTCATTCCAAGATGCAACCTTGTGCACGATATGAGGTCATTTGAACAAACTATGCCATGAATGTGGCCATAAGATTGATCATTTGGCTTGAAAGCCATGAATCTTCACACATGATAGCTCATTTCTGAGAACACTTTTTTAAAATAATTGCCGTATTACAAGTTTATTATTTTTCCTGGAAACTTGGCCACATATAATGACACAATGCGAAGGTTTTCCAATTTGTTGATTTTTTTTATATTTTATGCCCATTTCAAAATGCGGTCAAAACGGCGGGCTTGACCGTTCCTAGGTAGTGGTTGAATCTTGGAAATTTTTTGATGTTTCTCTGATTAAATAGATAGTTATGTACCTAGAAATGTTTTTTGGAAAAAATAAAGAGATAACTACGAGGCAGCTATAGTTCAAATTTGACCCGCTTCCAGCTGAATCGGCGGGAATTTGTCTTTTTCATGAGACGTGGATCAAAACTTTTTACACCCAACCATTTGGTCAATTGTGGTTTAAATATGTCCTGGCATTTTAGAAAATTGATTTGGTACAATTTTGCAACAAATATATGGTAGGTCCTTCACACAAAAAACTCATTTCGGGCACTCGGAAAATGGAAAATGAATTTTTCGGCCAAAGAAAATGAAAAGTTCCTTAGGCAACATTGTTTGTCATTCCAAGATGCACCCTTGTTCACGATATGAGGTCATTTGAACAAACTATGCCATGAATATGGCCATAAGATTGATCATTTGGCTTGGAAGCCATGAATCTTCACACATGATAGCTCATTTCTGACAACACTTTTTTAAAATAATTGTCGTATTACAAGTTTAATATTTTTCCTGGAAACTTGTCCACATATAATGACACGATGCGAAGGTTTTCCAATTTTTTGATTTTTTTTGAATTTTTTATGCCCGTTACAAAATGCGGTCAAAATGGCGGGCTTGACCATTCCTAGCTAGTGGTTGAATCTTGGAATTTTTTTGATGTTTCTATGATTAAATAGATACTTATGTACCTAGAAATGTTTTTTGAAAAAAATAAAGAGATAACTGTTGGGGAACGTAGTAATTTCAAAAAAAAATCCTACGCACACGCAAGATCATGGTGATGCATAGCAACGAGAGGGGAGAGTGTAATCTACATACCCTTGTAGACCGAAAGCGGAAGCGTTAGAACAACGCGGTTGATGTAGTCGTACGTCTTCACGGCCCAACCGATCAAGCACCGAAACTACGACACCTCCGAGTTCTAGCACACGTTCAGCTCGATGACGTCCCTCGAACTCCGATTCAGCCGAGTGTCGATGGAGAGTTCCGTCAGCACGACGGCGTGGTGACGATCTTGATGTTCTACCGTCGCAGGGCTTCGCCTAAGCACCGCTACAATATTCTCGAGGAGGACTATGGTGGAGGGGGGCACCGCACACAGCTAATAGATCTCAAGGATCAATTGTTGTTGTGTCTCTGGGGTGCCCCCTGCCGCCATATATATAGGAGCAAGGGGGGAGGCGGCCGGCCTATGGAGGAGGCGCGCCAAGGGGGGAGTCCTACTCCCACCGGGAGTAGGACTCCTCCTTTCCTTGTAGGAGAAGTAAAGAGGAGGAGTAGGACTCCTCCTTTCCTTGTAGGAGAAGGAAACAGGAGGAGAGGGAGAAGGAAAAGTGGGCTGCCCCCTTTGTCCAATTCGGACCAGAGGGTGGGCGCAGGCCTCCTTCCTTTTGGCCTCTCTCCTCTATTCCCATATGGCCCAATAAGGCCCATATACTCCCCGGCGAATTCCCGTAACTCTCCGGTACTCCAAAAAATACCCGAATCACTCGGAACCTTTCCGAAGTCCGAATATAGTCGTCCAATATATCGATCTTTACGTCTCGACCATTTCGAGACTCCTCCTCATGTCCCCGATCTCATCCGGGACTCGAACTCCTTCGGTACATCAAAACTCATAAACTCATAATATAACATCGCATCGAAACCTTAGCGTGCGGACCCTACGGGTTCGAGAACAATGTAGACATGACCGAGACACGTCTCCGGTCAATAACCAATAGCGGAACCTGGATGCTCATATTGGCTCCTACATATTCTACGAAGATCTTTATCGGTCAAACCGCATAACAACATACGTTGTTCCCTTTGTCATCGGTATGTTACTCGCCCGAGATTCGATCGTCGGTATCCAATACCTAGTTCAATCTCGTTACCGGCAAGTCTCTTTACTCGTTACGTAATGCATCATTCTGTAACTAACTCATTAGCTACATTGCTTGCAAGGCTTATAGTGATGTGCGTTACGAGAGGGCCAGAGATACCTCTCCGACAATCGGAGTGACAAAACCTAATCTCGAAATACGCCAACCCAACATGTACCTTTGGAGACACCTGTAGTACTCCTTTATAATCACCCAGTTACGTTGTGACGTTTGGTAGCACCCAAAGTGTTCCTCCGGTAAACGGGAGTTGCATAATCTCATAGTTACAGGAACATGTATAAGTCATGAAGAAAGAAATAGCAACATACTAAACGATCAAGTGCTAGGCTAACGGAATGGGTCAAGTCAATCACATCATTCTCCTAATGATGTGATCCCGTTAATCAAATGACAACTCATGTCTATGGCTAGGAAACTTAACCATCTTTGATTCAACGAGCTAGTCAAGTAGAGGCATACTAGTGACACTATGTTTGTCTATGTATTCACACATGTATTATGTTTCCGGTTAATACAATTCTAGCATGAATGATAAACATTTATCATGATATAAGGAAATAAATAATAACTTTATTATTTCCTCTAGGGCATATTTCCTTCAGTCTCCCACTTGCACTAGAGTCAATAATCTAGTTCACATCATCGTGTGATTCAACACCAATATTCACATCTGTATGTGATTAACACCCATAGTTCACATCGTCATGTGACCAACACCGAAAGGGTTTACTAGAGTCAATAATCTAGTTCACATCGCTATATGATTAACACCCAAAGAGTACTAAGGTATGATCATGTTTTGCTCGTGAGAGAAGCTTAGTCAACGGGTCTGTCACATTCAGAGCCGTATGTATTTTGCAAATATTCCATGTCTACAATGCTCTGCACGGAGCTACTCTAGCTAATTGCTCCCACTTTCAGTATGTATCCAGATTGAGACTTAGAGTCATCTGGATCAGTGTAAAAAGCTTGCATCGATGTAACTCTTTACGACGGGCTCTTTTATCACCTCCATAATCTAGAAATATTTCCTTAGTCCTCACTAAGGATGTTCTTGACCAATGTCCAGTGATCTACTCCTAGATCACTATTGTACTCCCTTGCCAAATTCAGAGCAAGGTATACAATAGGTCTGGTACATACCATAGCATACTTTATAGAACCTATGACTGAGGCATAGGGAATGACTTTCATTCTCTTTTCTATTTTCTGCCGTGGTCGGGATTTCAGTCTTACTCAATTTCACACCTTTGCAACACAGGCAAGAACTTTTCTTTGACTGTTCCATTTTGAACTACTTCAAAATCTTGACAAGGTATATACTTATTGAAGAAACTTATCAAGCGTCTTGATCTATCTCAATAGGTCTTGATGCTCAATATGTAAGTAGCTTTACTGAGGTCTTTCTTTTTAAAGAACTACTTTCAAATACTCCTTTATGCTTTCCAGAAAAAATTCTACATCATTTCTGATCAACAATATGTTACTCACATATATTTATCAGAAAGGCGGTAGTGCTGCCACTCACTTTACTGTAAATACAGGCTTCACCGCAAGTCTGTATAAAACTATATGCTTTGATCAACTTATCAAAGCGTGTATTCCAACTCTGAGATGCTTGCACCAGTCCATAGATGGATCGCTGGAGCTTGCACATTTTGTTAGCATCTTTAGGATTGACAAAACCTTCTGGTTGCATCATATGCAACTCTTCTTTAATAAATCCATTAAGGAATGCAGTTTTGACATCCATTTGCCAGATTTCATAAAATGTGGCAATTGCTAACATGATTCGGACAGACTTAAGCATCGTTACGAGTGAGAAAATCTCATCGTATTCAACACCTTGAACTTGTCGAAAACCTTTTGCAACAAGTCGAGCTTTGTAGATAGTAACACTACTATCAGTGTCCGTCTTCCTCTTGAAGATCCATTTATTTAACTTGACTTGCTGATCATCGAGCAGGTCAACCAAAGTCCACACTTTGTTCTTATATATGGATCCTATCTCAGATTTTATGGCCTCAAGCCATTTCGCGGAATCTGGGCTCATCATCGCTTCCTCATAGTTCGTAGGTTCGTCATGGTCTAGTAACATGACTTCCAGAACAGGATTACCGTACCACTCTGGTGCGGACTGTACTTTGGAAGACCTATGAGGTTTTGTAGTAACTTGATCTGAAGTTTCATGATCATCATCATTAGCTTCCTCACTGATTGGTGTAGGAATCACAGGAACTGATTTCTATGATGAACTACTTTCCAATTCGGGAGAAGGTACAATTACCTTATCAAGCTCTACTTTCCTCCCACTCACTTCTTTCGAGAGAAAACTCCTTCTCTAGAAAGGATCCATCTTAGCAATGAATATCTTGCTTTCGGATCAGTGATAGAAGGTGTACCCAACAGTTTCCTTTGGGTATTCTATGAAGATGCACTTCTCCGATTTAGGTTCGAGCTTATTAGGTTGAAACTTTTTCACATAAGCATCGCAGCTTCAAATTTTAACAAACGACAACTTTGGTTTCTTGCCAAACCACAGTTCATAAGCCGTCGTCTCAACGGATTTCGATGGTGCCCTTTTTAATGTGAATGTAGCTGTCTCTAATGCATAACCCCAAAACGATAATGGTAAATCAATAAGAGACATCATAGATCGCACCATATCCAATAAAGTGCGGTTACGACGTTCGGACACACCATAATGTTGTGGTGTTCCAGGTGGCGTGAGCTGTGAAACTATTCCACATTGTTTTAATTGAAGACCAAACTCGAAACTCAAATATTCGTCTCCGTGATCAGATCGCAGAAACTTTATTTTCTTGTTACGATGATTTTTCCACTTCACTCTGAAATTCTTTGAACCTTTCAGTTATTTCAGACTTATGTTTCATCAAGTAGATATACCCATATCTGCTCAAATCATCTGTGAAGGTCAGAAAATAATGATACTTGTCGCGAGCCTTAATATTCATCGGACCACATACATCAGTATGTATGATTTCCAACAAATCTGTTGCTCGCTCCATTGTTCCGGAGAACGGAGTCTTAGTCATCTTGCCCATGAGGCATGGTTCGCAAGCATCAAGTGATTCATAATCTAGTGATTCCAAAAGTCCATTAGCATGGAGTTTCTTCATGCGCTTTACACCAATATGACCTAAGCGGCAGTGCCACAAACTAGTTGCACTATCATTATTAACTTTGCATCTTTTGGCATCAATACTATGAATATGTGTATCACTACGATCGAGATCCAACAAACTATTTTCATTGGGTGTATGACCATTTGAAGGTTTTATTCATTTAAACAGAACAACAATTATTCTCTGACTTTAAATGAATAACCGAATTGCAATAAACATGATCAAATCATATTCATGCTCAACGCAAACGCCAAATAACATTTATTTAGGTTTAACACTAATCCCGAAAGTATAGGGAGTGTGCGATGATGATCATATCAATCTTGGAACTACTTCCAACACCCATCGTCACTTCCCCTTCAACTAGTCTCTGTTTATTCTGTAACTCCTGTTTCGAGTTACTAATCTTAGCAACCGAACAAGTATCAAATACTCAAGGGCTACTATAAACACTAGTAAGGCACACATCAATAACATGTATATCAAATATACCCTTGTTCACTTTGCCATCCTTCTTATCCACCAAATATTTAGGGCATTTCCACTTCCAGTGACCATTTCTTTTGCAGTGTAAGCACTCAGTTTCAGGCTTTGGTCCAGCTTTGGGCTTCTTCGCAGGAGTGACAACTTACTTGTCTTTCTACTTGAACTTCCCTTTCTTTCCCTCTGCCCTTCTCTTAAAACTAGTGGTATTGTCAATCATCAACACTTGATGCTCTTTCTTGATTTCTACCTTCGTCGATTTCAACATCACGAAGAGCTCGGGAATCGTTTTCGTCATCCCTTGCATACTATAGTTCATCACGAAGTTCTAGTAACTTAGTGATGGTGACTAGAGAATTCTGTCAATCACTATCTTATCTGGAAGATTAACTCCCACTTGATTCAAGCGATTAAAGTACCCAGACAATCTGAGCACATGCTCACTAGTTGAGCGATTCTCCTCCATCTTTTAGCTATAGAACTTGTTGGAGACTTCATATCTCTCAACTCGGGTATTTGCTTGAAATATTAACTTCAACTCGTGGAACATCTCATATGGCCCATGACGTTCAAAACGTCTTTTGAAGTCCCGATTCTAAGCTGTTAAGCATGGTGCACTAAACTATTAAGTAGTCATCATATTGAGCTAGTCAAACGTTCATAACGTCTGCATATGCTCCTGCAATAGGTTTGTCACCTAGCGGTGCATCAAGGACATAATTCTTCTGTGCAGCAATGAGGATAAACCTCAGATCACGGATCCAATCCGCATCATTGCTACTAACATCTTTCAACACAGTTTTCTCTAGGAACATATCAAAATAAACATATGAAAACAACACCGCGAGCTATTGATCTCTAACATAATTTGCAAAATACTACCAGGACTAAGTTCATGATAAAATAAAGTTCAATTAATCATATTACTTAAGAACTCCCACTTAGACAGACATCTCTCTAGTCATCTAAGTGATTACGTGATCCATATCAACTACACCATGTCCGATCGTCACGTGAGATGGAGTAGTTTCAACGGTGAATATCAATATGTTGATCATATCTACTATATGATTCACGCTCGACCTTTCGATCTCCGTGTTCCGAGGCCATATCTGTTATATGCTAGGCTCGTCAAGTTTAACCTGAGTATTCCGCATGTGCAACTGTTTTGCACCCGTTGTATTTGAACGTAGAGCCTATCACACCTGATCATCACATGGTGTCTCAGCACGAAAAACTTTCGCAATGGTGCATACTAAGGGAGAACACTTCTTGATAATTTTAGTGAGAGATCATCTTAAAATGCTACCGTCAATCAAAGCAAGATAAGATGCATAAAGGATAAACATCACATGCAATCAATATAAGTGATATGATATGGCCATCATCATCTTGTGCTTGTGATCTCCATCTCCGAAGAACCGTCGTGATCACCATCGTCACCGGCGCGACACCTTGATCTCCATCGTAGTATCGTTGTCGTTACGCCATCTATTGCTTCTACGACTATCACTACCGCTTAGTGATAAAGTAAAGCAATTACAGGGCGTTTGCAAGCGACAACCATATGGCTCCTGCCAGTTGCCGATAACTTCGGTTACAAAACATGATCATCTCATACAATAAAATATAGCATCACGTCTTGACCATATCACATCACAACATGCCCTGCAAAACCAAGTTAGACGTCCTCTACTTTGTCGTTGCAAGTTTTACGTGGCTGCTACGGGCTGAGCAAGAACCGTTCTTACCTACGCATTAAAACCACAACGATAGTTCGTCAAGTTAGTGATGTTTTAACCTTCGCAAGGACCAGGCGTAGCCACACTCGGTTCAGCTAAAGTGAGAGAGACAGACACCCGCCAGTCACATTTAAGCACGAGTGCTAGTAACGGTGAAACCAGTCCCGCGTAAGCGTACGCGTAATGTCGGTCCGGGCCGCTTCATCTCACAATACCGCTGAGCCAAAGTATGACATGCTGGTAAGTAGTATGACTTGTATCACCCACAACTCACTTGTGTTCTACTCGTGCATATAACATCAACACATAAAACCTAGGCTCTGATACCACTGTTGGGGAACGTAGTAACTTCAAAAAAAATTCCTACGCACACGCAAGATCATGGTGATGCAGAGCAACGAGAGGGGAGAGTGTAATCTACATACCCTTGTAGACCGAAAGCGGAAGCGTTAGAACAACGCGGTTGATGTAGTCGTACGTCTTCATGGCCCGACCAATCAAGCACCGAAACTACGGCACCTCCGAGTTCTAGCACACGTTCAGCTCGATGACGTCCCTCGAACTCCGATCCAGCCGAGTGTCGAGGGAGAGTTCCGTCAGCACGACGGCGTGGTGACGATATTGATGTTCTACCATCGCAGGGCTTCGCCTAAGCACCGCTACAATATTATCGACGAGGACTATGGTGGAGGGGGGCACCGCACACGGCTAATAGATCTCAAGGATCAATTGTTGTTGTGTCTCTGGGGTGCCCCCTGCCCCCATATATATAGGAGCAAGGGGGAGGCGGCGGCCTATGGAGGAGGCGCCAGGGGAGTCCTACTCCCACCGGAGTAGGACTCCTCCTTTCCTGTAGGAGAAGGAAAGAGGAGGAGTAGGACTCCTCCTTTCCTTGTTGGAGAAGGAAAGAGGAGGAGAGGGAGAAGGAAAAGTGGGCTGCCCCCCTTGTCCAATTTGGACCAGAGGGTGGGCGCAGGCCTCCTTCCTTTTGGCCTCTCTCCTCTATTCCCGTATGGCCCAATAAGGCCCATATACTCCCCGGCGAATTCCCGTAATTCTCCGGTACTCCAAAAAATACCGGAATCACTCGGAACCTTTCCGAAGTCCGAATATAGTCGTCCAATATATCGATCTTTACGTCTCGACCATTTCGAGACTCCTCGTCATGTCCCCGATCTCATATGGGACTCCGAACTCCTTCGGTACATCAAAACTCATAAACTCATAATATAACTGTCATCAAAACCTTAAGCGTGCGGACCCTACGGGTTCGAGAACAATGTAGACATGACCGAGACACGTCTCCGGTCAATAACCAATAGCGGAACCTGGATGCTCATATTGGCTCCCACATATTCTACGAAGATCTTTATCGGTCAAACCGCATAACAACATATGTTGTTCCCTTTGTCATCGGTATATTACTTGCCCGAGATTCGATCGTTGGTATCCAATACCAAGTTCAATCTCGTTACCGGCAAGTCTCTTTACTCGTTACGTAATGCATCATTCCGTAACTAACTCATTAGCTACATTGCTTGCAAGGCTTATAGTGATGTGCATTACCGAGAGGGCCCAGAGATACCTCTCCGACAATCGGAGTGACAAAACCTAATCTCGAAATACGCCAACCCAACATGTACCTTTGGAGACACCTGTAGTACTCCTTTATAATCACCCAGATACGTTGTGACGTTTGGTAGCACCCAAAGTGTTCCTCCGGTAAACAGGAGTTGCATAATCTCATAGTTACAGGAACATGTATAAGTCATGAAGAAAGAAATAGCAACATACTAAACGATCAAGTGCTAGGCTAACGGAATGGGTCAAGTCAATCACATCATTCTCCTAATGATGTGATCCCGTTAATCAAATGACAACTCATGTCTATGGCTAGGAAACTTAACCATCTTTGATTCAACGAGCTAGTCAAGTAGAGGCATACTAGTGACACTATGTTTGTCTATGTATTTACACATGTATTATGTTTCCGGTTAATACAATTCTAGCATGAATGATAAACATTTATCATGATATAAGGAAATAAATAATAACTTTATTATTGCCTCTAGGACATATTTCCTTCAATAACTACGAGGCAACTATAGTTCAAATTTGACCCGCTTCCAACTGAGTCGGCGGGAATTTGTCTTTTTCATGAGAGGTGGATCAAAACTTTTTACACCCAACCATTTGGTCAATTGTGGTTTAAATATGCCATAGTATTTTAGAAAATTTATTTGGTACAATTTTGCAACAATTTTTTGTTAGGCCCTTCCAAAAAAACTCATTTTGGGCACTCGAATAATGATTAAAAATAGCCACAAAGATAAAAAAATTGCATGCAAAGTGGCTATCATCCATAAGATATTGTCTAAATTGATAGAAAATTTTAGTTGTGCCATTTTGCAAAATACTTTTGATAGCTACTTCACAAAACGCTCCTAGTTTTTGTACTTAGAAACTATTCTAAATCATAAATTTTCTGAACCAATCAGAGCTCTTCACACGGATCACCCTCCTTAGCCGATCTGGACCGTCCACATCCGACGGATCCAACGTCTCTCAGGTCCCCTCTCAACCAACCCAACCCAAACCCTAGCAGCCCCCCTCTCCCACATCGTCGCCGCCACCCACCCCGATCCCATCCCTCCCCTCGTCTACCTCCCAAGCCCAACCCACTTCCTCTGCCCTCTTCCTCGATCCCGTGGCCGCCGCCGCCCCTCATCTCCACCGGCGCTGGGCTTCCCCGCTGGCGACCGCTCTGCCCTTCTCCCGCACCGCTGCCGCCCCCACCCTCGTGCACCGACGAACGGACCAATCCCAAATCCTCGAACCCTACCCGTCGCCCCGTCCCTCCGACCCGGATCCCCCTCCATGCGGCGGCACGACGGCGAGGACGACGGCGCCGGCGCCGGCGACCGCGACGAGCGCCTCTTCGTGGGCGTGCGCTTCGCGCTCGTCGGCTTCGACCCCGCCTCCGAGTCCCAGTGCGCCCGCCCACCCGCTTCGACGCGGTTCCCGCTGCCACGCCCCCCTTTTCATTTCGGTTCCGGCTGGTTCGGCCCGATTCGGCCCGTCTCACCGTGTGAGGTCCCCGCGTCGCGCAGTACCAGTCCGAGATGGTGCGGCGCTGGCGGCGCCGACGCCAGCGGGCACGCTGCGGCGGGTGCACTGCGTCGTCGTCTTCGGCCTCGTCTACGTGAGTTCCCACTTCCTCTGCTCTTCCGGGGGGTTTCGTTAGGGGCATTTCTCGCTGACTTGGTTCAATGGTGTTTGTTCTTCAACTGAAATGCGTGCAGGATGATAGCGGCGCGGGAGGGCGGGAAGAAGGTCGTAAGTGAGCTGTGGGTGGACGATAGCCTGGATGCCGGAGTGATTGCCGATGCCGATCTGGTCAGTTCTGCTACTGTACTAACTTTACCTGAACTAAGATGTGTGTTCTGAATAAGTTCACCAAGCCACTGTCTTAACTGAATAAGTTGCGCAACCGATCTCTGGGTGTGCATCCATCTCTGCTGCTCTCTTCGATTTCGGGAATAGATGCTAGTTTGTTTTACTCTATACACTCCAGATGTCTAATATGCGTTGTGGAGAAGGACTATTGCTATGTTGTAGAGGAAATAGCGTGCATGCTACTAATTGCAGTGTCGTTTAGCAATTTTGTATCTCTTCTCGTCGGAGCAATTTGCACATTCTGCTTGCATCGCTTTCTCCTTGCTGGTTCAGGTCTCATCAAATAAAAAGGGAAGTCGGTGGTGTTGTCTCTATGTACCATGCCAGCCAAGCTTACAATCTGTTTTTAAGACTAATATAACAGGGAGGCTAAGCTCAAAATATGTATCATCATCTTTCTCTTTGAGTAGAACTGAACTAGGACTTGGTATTTGCATCTCAACTAGGACTAGGACTTGGTATTTGCATCTCAACTATATTGCTTTGAGTTGGTTCGAATTTTAATGGTTCGCCATGTGTAGGTGTGATCTGAATTCTGAATGGGTCTTTTGGCAGGTACGTGGAGGCCGGGAGCGCCAAGGCGCACCTCACAGACGCGGACGTTGATCATAGTGTACCAGCTTTGCATGGGCGTTGCTTTTTGCCACGGACGCAGTGTCTGGCACCATGACCTCGAGCTACACAACCTGCAAATTGGTGAATGGGTTGGTATCCTCTGGTTTGATCCCAGAAAGAGGAAGTGTTCTCTTATCTTTATCAACCAAAGGCACTTTCTTCTCTCAAGGATGGATGGGACTCCATAAATTTAGTATCAGTTTAGGTGTTAGTATACTGTTGATGCTTGTGTTGATGCCATCCTTTTTGTCTTGTCATGTGCTGATATTAACTGGCAGCATCAGCTCCCATGATTGCTTGCTTGCTTACTCTATAACCTGTATTGCTAAAACATGTTATCCATGTTTGCTTGATTGCTTGATTGCTCCCATGATTGCTTGATTGCTTGCTTGCTTACTCTATACTCCATGATGCTGTATCATTTGCAAATACTCCTGGACATCAGCTCCCATGATGTTGCATTAGCTATAATCTGTACTGCTAAAAGAGGAGTATAAACTGGAGTAATTTTTTCAGCCATTATCTTTGTTTTCTTTTGGGGGGATGCTCTCCACTGGAGTACGGCTGGGTACTGCATCTCTTTTTGCATTCCTTTTTTAGTCAGTGCTTGAACATTTTTATAAAAGATGGATTGGAATACTCCTGGACAGCAGTACATGGAGTATAGCTGTAACTTCTTGCAGTATAGCTGTAGCAGTCCATTAGGAGTAGTTTTGCATCAGTAGCATTAGGAGTAACTTCTTGCAGAAACTCTTTGACACAAATATTGTCATGGATCAGTAGCATGTTTGCTTATTCCGGAGCAGCGATTAATTAGTTGTAATGTTTTTCTTGTCTGAGAAACATGTCGAGCTGCTTTCCAACCCTGTGGAATGTTGCAATCAAATATTCTCTGATGTCCTTGCTTTTTTAGCTTTGCAATCTTATTCTGGAAAATTATTTCAATCTGAAATTCTAAGTTTCAGAATATCTATTCAAATTTATTAATTCCTGGTTACTACTATCTGAGGGATATTCTTTATTAAGTGCCTTTGGAATGCCATGTTACACTGACACGACTTATTAGTTTGATCCTTGTCTGATTTAGTTGTTGCATCTTATCTTCATCTCCCCTGCCTCCCTCTGATTCCTCGTTTGTTTTCTTTGGGTGCAGGTTGCTTTGATCTGTACAAGCTGTTGCTGCTGCTGCAGGTGCACAAGGAAGCCCTCATGGTTGCTGCTGCACAACATTCTGCTTTTCATTTTTTGAACAAGATGTATTAATGTTAAGTTGACATTACTGTTGCCTTGAGCTGCATACACTTACTAACATAGATCCTGGTATCCTGTTGTTTACTGTAAGACTTGTTGTTTAGCAAGGCTTGAGTAATTTAGTGTACTGCATCTTTAGTTTCAATTGAAATTTTTATCATGCTACTGTGACATCTACTGAAAATTTCGAACAAATGAAAGGAGTACTGAAGTTACAAATGGAGCCTACAAATTCTGTACATCTACTGTACTCATTTTTAGTAATCTGTAGTTACAATGCATCAATTGTAAGACTGTAACTAAACATATCTTCTTATCCTCTTTGATTTTACTCATACACATGCTTATGATCCTGTTAACAACATAGCGTTTGTAATATGATCCTGTTTGTAATATGATTACAACAGCAGAGTTGACAACAGAGCGTTTGTAATGCGGCCTCGTTGTTGTTCTCTTTTTCATGTGCAGTGCTACTGTTATGTCTGTGATGCTCCAGCTCCATGCAAGCATTGGGGCAAAGGGCTCTGTCAAGCAGGTCTCCTGGTAAGCGTTTCGTTTCCGCTCCGTCCCCCATCCGCCTCTGTCTGTTCGTTCAAACTGGTGGTGCTACGAGATGGGTTTGCTTGTGGATGCTTGTAATAAATGTGTGGCCTATCTAGTGTGCTGCTGATAGAAATATAGATGTGTGGCCTATCTAGTGTGCTGCTGATAATCTGTTTTTACCTCACTGTACTATAGGAATAAATGTGTGGCCTATCTAGTGTGCTGCTGATAGAAATATAGATGGAAGATTAGTTGACCAGTTATGCAATCTATAATCCTTCATATATATTGTTGTTGTCTATGTGAGCTGCTGCTTCATACATGTTTAATAAAATCTATCAAGCAATTGTTGTCATGTCATGCTTGTTGTATTAATAGCCAGTTTAGTTGTGTATTGCCATTTCTATTTTGCTACTGAACACCTTCCAACTTCAATGTTGAATTGCCTTGTACACATAATTGTTTGTAATCTATGGGAAAGCCGTTAATAGTCAGCTGACCTTGTGAACTGTATAAATATATCAAAATCTTGTGTTGTTAAATTGAGCTTATCGTCAATTCTTGCTTATAAGCTATGTTTGATGCTGCCTACAGGTTCTTATTCTTCTTTTTTTTCATAGGTGAAGTATGAAGTGCGAAGTCGTGAAGCCTATCAGCAAGAGTAGCATATTGTGTATTGTAATATCAGGCAGAGTGTAATATTAGTCAGAGTAGCATATAATGTATTGTAATATTTAGTGTTGTTTTGGATGAATTTCATTCGCTCTAGTCTGTTTGAAATATTGATTGTGTATATAACTTCAATACTGTGAAATGGAAACCTGACCAGGGGGCTATATTTATGAAAATTGTTTGACAAATTTTGAAATTTCTGACGTGTGGGTCCAATTGTGATATCAACATGACAAGTGGGACCAATCTGACCTGTGGGGCCAGCACAAAAATAATATGGCTGAAAATAGAAAATTAATAGTAATGGCCTAGAAAATAAAAATGTTGAATTGTTGGGCCAGGCCCATGTATCTGACCAGAATTAAAAACAGAAATAACATTAAATGGGCTGAATTCTTGGGCTAGGCCCATGTAGAAAACCGAATTGGACCGGGCTGAATCTTGTGCCACATCAGCTTGCCACGCTGGATGCCTATGTGGCCTGGGGAGGTTGCTAGTGACCAAAACGCCACAGTGGACATATTTTGGTCATAAACATCTTCGACCATTCCAGAAGAAAGGTCGCTATAGTCAGTTTACGACCGCCAGCTTTGACCTTCTGTTTTTGGTCACAAAAAGGTCGCAAATGAAAAACCATGACCTTTCAGTCACCAATAGTGGTGGTCACAAGTTGACATATTTCTTGTAGTGAAGGAGGAGACATCCCCAGGCTGTACGTGTGTTGAACACGGAGGCGCCGTCCGTTCGGCGTTAGATCGGATCTTCCGTGATTTGAATCGCCGCGAGTACGACTCCATCATCCGCGTTCTAGTAACGCTTCTGCTTAGCGATCTTCAAAGGTATGAAGATGCTCGTCTCTCTCTCTCTCTCTCTCTCTCTCTCTCTCTCTCTCTCTCTCTCTCTCTTGTTGCTAGAATCTCCTAGATTGATCTTGGTGATGCGTAGAAAATTTTGAATTATTCCTACGTTCCCCAATAGTGTCACCAAACCTTCCTCGGCAAAGTGGCATAGTCGTCTGGGTCATCCCTCTTGAGTTATAGTTCAGCATGTCCTTAGCAAGAATAATCTTCCCTATGAGTCTAGTGTTGAGTCAATTTGTGATGCTTGCCAGCAAGCTAAGAGTCATCAGTTACCCTATCCTATCTCTACAAGTGTATCCGCTGCTCCATTGCAGCTAGTGTTTTCAGATGTATGGGAACCAGCTCCCACATCAGTTGGCAGATTTTATTTTTATGTTAGCTTCATTGATAATTATAGCAAGTTCACTTGGATTTATTTGCTAAAGAAACAATCTGATGTTTTCCAAGTTTTCATCAACCTCCAAAACCTTGTTGAACGACAACTAGACTGAAAGATTCTTGCTATGCAAACCGACTGGGGTGGTGAGTATGAGAAACTAAATTCTTATTTCCAAAAGATTGGAATTTCTCACCATGTCTCTTGTCCCCATGCTTATCAGGAAAACGGGTCGGCTGAACGCAAACATCGTCATGTTGTTGAGGTAGGACTAGCACTACTAGCCAATGCTTCCATGCCCCTAAAATTCTGGGATGAAGCTTTTCTCACTGCCACATATCTCATAAATATTCGACCAAGTAAAGTCATCAAATTTGAGAGTCCCATCACACATCTTTTTGGTGTCAAACCAGACTTCAAATCTCTTCGAGTCTTTGGTTGTGCATGTTGGACGAACCTAACACACGCAAACTTGCGTTTCGTTCGAAAAAATGTGTGTTTTTGGGCTATAGTCCTATGCACAAAGGAGTTAAGTGCCTAGATGTTCCCACATGCAGAGTTTATATATCCCGAGATGTTGTATTCGATGAATCAGTATTCCCTTTCGAATCTCTTCATCCTAATGCCAGCACCCTTCTCCGTCAAGAGATTCTTCTCCTTCCATCTACACTTCGAGATTTTGATCACGGGGGAAACAATTGCACTAACCAACATGATGATAATATCCCTGGTAGAACCAGTCCTTGTCATGTGCAGGTTCCTGAAGAAAACGAAGTTCAAAACAAGCAAAATGATCAAAATCCAGTCCAAAACGGCGCTATATTTCATGTAGAGGAAGAAGACGAAGCTGGCGCGGCATACGAGGATGATTTGGCGGCGCCTGCCACTCCCGCGCGTCAATCCTCCTCGGATCGGATCACGAGCCAGCCAGTCTGCATGACCAGTCGTGAGTGACGCTATCCGGGGCTGCCACATCTCCACGCGGGGAATCGTCCTCGAGCGGCCCGCGCATGCAGCCAATCATTGCGAGGCGCGGCTCGCGCGTGCGGCCGACAGGCCCGTCTGGCATGGGATCATCTGCGGCAATGGACGGTGCCACTGTGAACGAATCGGCCACACCCTCGGCCACTAGATCTGATGTGGTGATTTCTGGTTCTTCTCTGGGATCTTCTGCAATCAGCGGAGCTGTTCATCCGCGTGTACAGCAACATCCACCAGCCACATCAAGAGTTACAACTCGGCTACAAAAAGGTATTAAAAATCCAAAAAATAAGAACTGATGGAACTATATCATATGGCATGTTGTGCATTTTAGGAGAACCAACAAAATTAGATGATGCACTTGGAGATCAGAAGTGGAAAAATGCTATGGATGAGGAATACACGGCTTTGATGAGAAACAAAACATGGCACTTGCTGCCAAACCAAAAAGGTAAAAGCACCATTGATTGCAAGTGGGTGTATAGGATCAAGAAAAAGGCAGATGGCTCCATTGACAGGTATAAAGCACGTCTGGTTAATAAAGGTTTTGAATAGTGTTATGGTATTGATTATGAGGATACATTTAGTCATGTGGTAAAGGCTGCAACCATAAGACTCGTGCTAGCTATTGTTGTATCTAGGGGATGGAGCCTAAGGCAGCTAGCCGTACAGAACGTGTTTTTGCATGGTGTTCTGGAAGGGGATGTCTACATGAGGCAACCACCAGGTTATGAAAAAAAAAGCCTATCATGTATGCAAGCTTGACAAGGCTCTCTATGGTTTGAAACAAGCACCTAGAGCATGGTACTCTAGGTTAAGTATGCAGTTAAAACGTCTTGGTTTCATTGCATCAAAGGCTGACACATCCCTCTTCATATACAACAAGGCAAATATTGTTATCTTTGTGCTCAAATATGTTGATTATATAATAGTTGCAAGCTCTTCTCAAAATGCTACTGATGCTCTCTTGCGTGATCTAAGCTCAGAATTTTCTTTAAAGGATCTTGGTGATTTGAGTTTCTTCTTAGGAATTGAATTGAAGAAGGTTCAAGATGGTATAGTATTGAAACATGAAAAATATGCCACTAAACTCTTGGCTCGGATGGGAATGAAGGATTGCAAGTCTTCACCCACATCATTATCCTCATCAGAACAATTATCAGCATATGAAGGGGAGCCACTTAAGGATAAAGAAAAAACTAGATATAGAAGTGTTATTGGAGCCTTGCAATATTTAACCTTGACACGACCAGATATTTCATTTGTTGTTAACAAAGTATGTCAATACTTACATGCCCCTACTTCTGCTCACTGGATAGCTGTCAAAAGGATCATACAGTATGTTAAGCACACTGTAGGTTTGGGACTACATTTTAGACGTTCCAATTCTACACTTGTTAGTGCTTTCTCTGATGCAGATTGGGCAGGCTGCAGTGGTGATAGAAAATCAACAGGTGGTTTTGTTGTTTTCTTTGGTTCTAATCTTATTTCATGGAGTGCCAGGAAACAAGCAATATTGTCAAGGTCAAGTACTGAAGCTGAGTATAAATCACTGGCAAATGCTACTGTCGAAATCATTTGGCTTGAATCTTTGCTTGAGGAATTGGGGGTAAAGCAACATCGCACTTTGTGTCTATGGTGTGATAATTTGGGTGCTACATATTTAAGTGCCAATCCTGTCTTTCATGCTAGAACCAACACTAGTAGAAAAGGGGGCAATGGTCCAGGCCGGGTCAGCCCATTAGTCCCGGTTCAGTCCAGAACCGGGACCAATGGTGGCATTGGACCCGGTTAGTGAGCCCCGGGGGCCGGCCGGGCCACGTGGGCCATTGGTCCCGGTTCGTCCCGACCTTTTGGTCCCGGTTGGTGGGACGAACCGGGACCAATGGGCCTCGCTCCTGGCCCACCACCATTGGTCCCGGTTGGTGGGACGAACCGGGACCAAAGGCAGCCCATTAGTCCCGGTTGATGGCACGAACCGGGACTAAAGGGTTGGTCCTCGTTGCGGTCAGAGTTTAGTCCCACCTCGCCAACCGAAGGGCGCTCACACCCGTTTATAAGCCCCTCCCTCTCTGCCTTGTTGAGCTCCTCTCAAAGTGAAAATAGATGCCCTTATACAGGGAATTTGACTTAAGTTCATATTGAATTTCTCTGAAGTTAGTAGAAATTTATTATGAATTTAGGTCTAATTTTCTCTATAAGCGCATCTATTTTTAGTAAAGTTGATCACAACTATTTTTTCTTCTATTTATTTCTGAGTAGTTTTTTATATATTTTTTTCTTTTCTGCTATATTTATTTTTTCTATTTATTTCTGAGTTGTAATAAGTCTTTAAAAATAAAAATGAGGCGCAATGCTCGTTAATTAGCTTCAAGCCTTTTGGAATAGTGTAAACTGCACTGCACATAGCTCCGTGCAGTCTACCCTATTCCTCAAGGCTTAAAGCTAAGCAACATGCAGGTTAGCATTGAGCCTCTTCTGCATCGTCTCTGCACGCGGGGCTTATAAACCGCTGCGAGTGCCTCTCGCTTGGCGATGTGGGACTGAAAAACAGCTGCATAAAGAATCAACTAAAAAACTCTTTTACCAGTTCATGGCACGAACCGGTACTAAAAGGTGCTCGTGGGGCACCAGCCTTAAAACATGTACCAAATAAAATGCCTTTGTAACAGCCTTAGAACTGGTACTGAAGGAATCAACTAAAAAGCTTTTATAATCCTCTAGTATTATTGAAAATAAAATTATATAGAATTTTGTTACAAACTTTAATAGCAAAAAGGATTATCATAAAAATAGCAACAATAAGTATTTTGTTGTAAGTAGAAACAAAATAAAATAAATAAAGCAACAAAGAAAACAAAAAAACAAAAAAGTGTTTTCAAATTTGAAAACTAATGGCACTAACAGAAAGTTTATAATTTTTCTAAAACTAAAAGCAAAAAAGAATTAAAAAGAATGCAAAAACTAAAGAAAATAAATAATGCAGAAAACATAACAAAAAAACTGGAAAAAATAAATAAATAGCAACAATAAGTATTTTGTTGTAAGTAGAAACAAAATAAAACAAATAAAGCAAGAAAGAAAACAAAAAAAGTGTTTTCACATTTGAAAACTAATAGCACTAACAGAAAGTTTATAGAAACTAAAAGCAAAAAAAATATAAAATAAAGAAAAAAACAAAACTAAAAAACAAAAAAAAACTAAAAAAGCTGCCACCTATTGGGCCACCACGACCTTAATACGACTAGAAACCCAACCTGGGCCAGGATTCAGGCCCGCAGAAGGCCCAATAGGCCCACAGCAGCATAGTGTGAGATTAGGCCCGAAGCCTGCATTTCAGAGGAGCTCGAGAGGGTGGGCGCAGCAGCGCTTATAAACAACTCTCGAGCCCTCTCAACTAGCGAGGTGGGACTAAACTTTGGCCGCGATGCGGGCAGCACAGGGGCCTTTGGTTCCGGTTGGTGGCACCAACCGGGACTAAAGGGGGGCATTGGAACCGGTTCATGGCACCAACCGGTACCAATACCCCCCCCCTTTAGTCCCGGTTGAAGCCTCCAACCGGGACCAAAGGCCTCTGCTTCTCGCCCATTGGGCTGCTGAAAAGAGGCCTTTGGTCCCGGTTGGAGGCACCAACCGGGACTAAAGGGTTGCATTGGTCCCAGTTGGTGCCACGAACCGGGACCAACCACTGGTGGAAAAAAGGCCTTTGGTCGCGGTTACATAATCGCCATTAGTCGCGGTTGCGCAACCGCGACCAAATAAGCGACTAAAGCCCCCACCTTTAGTCGCGGCTGCTTAAGAACCGCGACTAACGGCCCGTCCACGTGGGCGCCAGTGACCGTCAGGCGGAGGACCTTTAGTCGCGGTTCTTCGCCAACCAGCGACTAAAAGCCGCCACAGGTTTAGGGTTTTAGCCCCCCAAACCTGTTTTCTGTTTAATTTGTATTGTTTTATTTCTTTTGTGCTTTATTTTAATTTTGAAGGAGTTTCATATATTCTACGGTACTACATACATGCATATGAATGTACAATTTCAAATAAATTTGAAATTAGAACCAAAAGAATTCAAGAGGAATATACAATATATATTCAATATCATCGATGACCATATACAATTTTGAACAAGTTTCCATACATGATTTAATGCATATAAAGTTCTACGTCCTCGTAATAGTGTTCTCCTTTAGGATGGAGGACTTCCTGCTGAACCATCCAGCTAGTTCCTCTTGAAGTGGTCGGAAGCGAGCTTCGGACTAAGCATCCACGGAGGTTATTCCTCGAGCATTGGTATCACTCGGAACCCGCTCAGAGGTGTATCTCGGATCATCTCACTGAACATAGTATCCACATAGATTGGTCTCCGGTGGCTGAATATCCCCAGCATTCTTAGCCTTTGACCTTTTGAATTCTAGCTCTTTTTTGAATTCACCGACCTTTGTATCTACGAACCGTCTCCAAACCCTACGAGGCAAAGAAAATTAAATGAACAAGAGAGTTATTAGTTACTTGATATTAGGAAATGAACGAAATAGGCCGATCGATATAGAGCGCAAATGAATGAAAATAATTACTTCTGCAGCATTCTTCTCATGCCGCCCCAAAGCTTTGGATCCATATTCAGAGAGTCGTGGACGAGACATTCGAGGTGTTAACTTTAATTACTAGCAGAATCCGGTGGAACCTGCGGACACGATACATGCACAAGACGTCATGCATAACTCATCGATTAGCCGCCACATACCATGCATGGAGTAAACAAAAGAGAATGTGCTCAAGACAGAAACACTCACCCAAAATGGTAAGGAAATAGAATATCACTTTTGAGTTCCTGCTTTGTAAGAAACTGCCACAGTCTGCCTCCACGTCGGCGGGTGACGCTCCAACACATGTCCATTAACGATGTGTGGGTCAATGAACCCAACATCATGGATGTTCCTTACTCTGCATTCCTTAATCTTCATTCTGCATGTATAATAGCGGACACAACAATATAGTTAGGACATATATATAGTGCAGGCAATATGAGCGAGATGGGGTAGAAATTAATAAATCACTTACGAGCGTAGCAACCGATGATAGATTTGTCGAGCTCGCGCAGATTGAAAAGCTGGAACAATTCACTCAGTTCAATTTGTACATAGTAATGTTTGAAGTGATGCTCATGTCTAACTTCCGCATAAATATATTCTTTGGCGTTTTATTTTTATGTAACCCTTGTACCATTTCAGCAGACCTTTCATTTGTGGAGGTAGATCCTTTTCTCGCAGAGCTCGACGAGAGGCCCATTCTTGACATATGTAATTACTACCTCCTTCATTGGTGCCTCATCAAGGCCTAACAGTTCACGAAGAGTAATACCTAAGTTGGCCGCTTGTTCTCGCTTTTCGTTATACTCAATCCTGTGCTGCCGCAGCTTGTATGATCTCGGGGCATCCGGACAGAAGGCTTCCACTATAAGCGGGCAATCGATTGTTTACTTTGTTCCCGAGCTGGGCAACTTGTTTCCGCTTTTTTACTTTCGCCTTCTCCGCTCTTTGTTCTCCTTGAACATGAGTGCCTGCCTGCAAGTTCACGTGCATAGTCGTTAGGCAGATTCTTGGCGGCTTGGGACGGTGTGCTCAAAATGACTTAGCCCACTTCTTTTGCTCATCAGAAAATACTGGCTTGGGCTCGGGCTCTCTTTTCTTCTTGCAGTCCGCCTTCCATTTCTCCAAATCAGCAGCCGCGGCCGCGTCGACTTCCTCGGCACTACGTTCCCAAGGCCTTGTGGGGAGAGGCTTCAGTGATGGCTCCGGTACCTTTGTGGTCTTAGGTACATAAGGGTCGGGTTAATAATCCAGACTGCTTCGCTTCTTTGCCGAGGTGGATTAGGGGCGGCGTCTGATCACCCGCCGGACGAGGATCGGGGCGGCGGATGATCACCCGCCGGACGTTGTGGACTGGGGGGCGGCGTCGGCTGACGTGACGGAGGTGTAGGTGAACCGCCACCACCACCACCACCACCACCACCGCCACCGCCACCACCACCACCGTAGGGGGGTGGACTTGTTGTCCTTGGCGCCTCGCCTGGAAACTTGATAAACTTCTTTTGCCATAGAATGAAATGGCGCTTGACATCTCCAAGTCTTTTCTCCCCTTCAGGTGTAGCAATGTCAATCTCCAGGTCCTCAAACCCTTGGACTATGTCCTCCACCGTGACACGAGCATAGCCATCTTGAATGGGGTTGTTGTGGTGGAGTGCTCCAGGTAAACATGGTAAAGCACTGCCGATGGCTACCTTCATGGACATGTTCCCGATAGGATAATACAGATGACATTCTTTCATCTCCTTTATATCATCCACGGGGTAGCGAGGAGGCTCCGGTGCAGTAATTTCGACCACCAGAGGCTCCGGTGCAGTAATTTCGACCACCAGAGGCTCCGGTGCAGTAATTTCGATCGTCGGTGCATCTGCACCAGCCGGTGGGGCCTCCGTGGAAGCCACGCTGCTTCTCCGCTGCTGGCTTCCGAGATCCGCTGGATGATCTTCATGCTGCACCCGAGCTGCATCTCTTTCGGCTACTAGTACACTCATGGTTTTCTTCATCACATCCATTTTCGTTGCCAACCGCGCCACAACATCTGCTTCCCGATCCATCTTTCTCTTACGGCTTCAGAATCAGACGGGTCATCGCTCGGGGAACCCTATTTTCCACGGAATGTGCCCCATGCCTCGTATACGTCCTCCGTGTTCAGGATTCCCGAGGGCTTTTGTCGGTAGCGTCGTTCTCTCTGTTGAACTTGATCTTCCCTGTTGAGCATCCTTCATTGCGTCAATAAGGGCTTGGGTGGGTTTAATTAATTTGCCCGGTAAACACACTCCCCTGTCTCGGGTTCAGCGTTCCCCATGCCCGTACCACCAGCTTTTGGCCCTTGGGTCCCATCCTCCGCACTGGACGGATTCTCGCGCCCTCAGCTCGTTCTCCATCTTCTCCAACCTAGGCACCCAAATGCGATACCCTCCTGGCCCCATAACATGATTGTACTCCTTCTTAGCCGCATTTTCCTTATTTTTTTGATATTTGAATGAACTGCTCCGATTTCTTTTGCTTCACAAATTCTGGCCAATCATGTTTCAGTTTCTCATATTGTCCTTTGAAATCGGAGTCTTGTTCTGCTTGACAAAGTCACGGGCTAGATTTTGCTTGAATTTCCGGAATGCGCCGCCATCTTATGAAGAGCGAACTGTTTGACTAGCCTCCTCCTCTCCTTGTTTTCCTCAATCTTGTTACCCTCCTCATCGAATTTGTTGTATTCGGAGGTAGAACGAAATGTTCCATAAGCTTCTTGAAGCAATCTTTTTGTTCTCTTATCGACAAAAGTGAAACCATCAATTCGTGCCTTCTTTGGCTCATTCCACTCTCGACGGTGATCGAGACGTTGTCTCTAACAATGGCTCCGCATTGGCTGACAAACTTGGTGGCGTTCTTGCGGGGCTCCAGCTGCCTGCCGGTTGCCTCGTCGACAACCTCGATGGTGCATGTTTCTCCTTGTTTCATCGTCTTGGTTGCGCCACGCTTTGACGACGTACTCGATTGTTTCGACGATCCGCCGAGGGCTAAAATAAGAAAGAGAGTCGCGCGTTAGTATACACATATTTATTCAAATCAGTTAGTTTGTATCACCGAGGCTCAATGTATATATATACCTCGCGCCGGAGGTGGTTGCTACTTCCATTTGAAGATAAATCGTTTATCGACGCTTGTTCGGCATCATCTTGTCGACGGCGCCTTCATCTTCACCGTCAAGGTTCAGATAAGAAGAGATATCATCTTCTTCTTCTCCGGTCGGCACATATAGAATATCGCCGTTTATGATGCCGAACATATGTGCTTCACCGTCCGGATCATAGTTGTCCATAATCGGTCAGCTCTATCGTCCGCCATTATGTCATCCTGAAAACATGTAGTAAAACAAATTAATTAAGTGAAGAAGGGGCGGTGGCGGTGGCGGTGGCAAAAGGCGGTGGCAAAAGGAGGCGAGGAAGGGGTGGGAGAGGGTGTCGCAGTAGAGCGCGAGACGGGCGGCAGACGACGGCGTCACGGAGAGGGAGGCGAGGACAACACACATGTATAACCTCGCCGCCTCTCGATCCCAAAAAACACCGCGCGCATCGCCGCCCCTCGCCGCCCTCGCCTCCCTCCATTTTATTTTTTGTTTTTCTTTGGCGGTTTTCTGTTGTTTTTGTTTTTCACTTTATATGTATTTTTTATTTTATTTCTCTTTCAAATTTCGTCAAATTTTCTTATAAAATTCTAATTTTTTTGAACTTCCCTTAAATTGACAAACTATTTCAAGCTGTGAACTTTTTCCGATTCCAGACACTTCGAGAAGAGTAGGCGATATCTGAAAACAGTAACATGCTATACTACTCTAATGCAAGCAGTATAGAGAAGAGTAGGCGATATCTGGTGATCAAGGGGGGGGCTTGCCTGGTTGCTCTGGCAAGAGAGAGGGGTCGTCGGTGACGTAGTCGATCACCGGCACATCAGCATCGGTCTCGGGGTCTACCGGAGAGAAGAGGGGGAAGAAACAGTAAATACATAGCAGGCAAGTGCATAACAGGTCAACAGACAGAGCTAGACGTGTTCTAATGCAGCGCTAGGCGATACCGGCGAAGGGGGAAACATCCGGGAAAGTTTTCCCGGTTCCGGACGTCTGTCAGACAGATGAACCGGAGAGGAAAGTTTGCAGGTTCGATAGGTTAGGGGTGTGTGGCGGACGAACGGTCTGCGTAACCGGATTCGTCTCGTCGTTCTGAGCAACTTTCATGTACAAAGTTTTTCCATCCGAGCTACGGTTTATTTTCTATGATTTTCTAAAGTTTTATTTATATATTGTAATTAAAACTAATTCGAGAATAAAGATTAAATTGCTACGTGCACACACAAAGTGTACACAGCAAAGCAGCATAGAGGCTGACAGGTGGGGTCCTGTTGACTGCCCAGACAGCAGTCAACTGAGGCTGTTGACTAGTCAAAGGGACAAGGGGACCCGCATGTCATTGACTCTGTTTAACTAACAGACTATTAGTGTTAACATAACAGTTTTAATTAGGTTAATTAAACTCAACTATTTAAGTTAATTAATTTAGTTAATTAATTAATTAATTAATTAATTAATATATTTTTTATTATTCTTTTTTATATCATTTTTAACATTTTGGGGTGAGACCCATTGTCATAGGCATAGGGGCCTATCGGGCGTCAGATTACGGGCGTGGCGCTGGCGCCACCGCCTAAGGCGCCGCCTGAGCCAACCGGGCGGGGGCGCTTGGCGTTAGCAAGACGGGCGCTGGCGGAAGAGGCCACGGCGGGCGGCAAACGGCCGCGCCCGAAGGCGAGGGCGAGCGGCGATGGCGAAACTAGCAGCAGCTAGTGGAGCCGCCCAGCGGCGGCGCAGAAGGGCAAGCGCGCCCGGGCGCTGGGACGTCAGGGAAACGCGACGCGGCGCCGCCATGCAGAGGAAGCGCGCGGCGAGGGCGGTGTCGAAAGCGCAGCGTTCGGAGGGGGGAGACGGACGGGCCCGATGGGAGCTCACCCGTTAGAAGAGGGCGGCGGCGCGCGGGAGGACCGACGGCGAGAGGCGGGACGGCAGTCCGCGCGACGAAGCGAGATGACGCAGTCCGCGAGGGAGGCGGCGCTGCAAGGTCGTGGGCGACCAGCGAACGACAGCGAGGGCGAGCGGCGAGCGGGCGCGCGGCGAGGGCGAGGGCGACGGCGGGGCGCGCCGAGGGCGCGGCGAGACGAGGCGAGAATCGAATCGGAGAAGACAAGAATCGGAGCCTTGTATTTATAGCCCCCACCTTTAGTCGCGGTTGGCGACGCGACCCGCGACTAAAGGTACCCTTTAGTCGCTGGTCGCCTGCCCATCCGCGACTAAAGGGTTTTAGCGAGTTTTGCGTGCCCGCCCCCCCTTTAGTCGTCGCGGTTGGGGAGGCGACCCGCGACTAAAAGGTAACCTTTAGTCGGGGTTGGTCGCCAACCGCGACTAAAGGCCGCCGCAGGTTTAGGGTTTTAGCCCCCCCAAACCTGTTTTCTGTTTAATTTGTATTGTTTTCTTTTTAATTTGTATTGTTTTCTGTTTAATTTGTATTGTTTTATTTCTTTTGTGCTTTATTTTAATTTTGAAGGAGTTTCACATATTCTACGGTACTACATACATGCATATGAATGTACAATTTCAAACAAATTTGAAATTAGAACCAAAAAGAATTCCACAAGTTCTTCCCGCCCTCTGTCTTCCCACAAGTTCTTCCCGCCAGTCTTCCCGCCATTCTTTCCGCCTATGTCTTCCGCCATTTCTTCACGCCTCTATCTTGGCACAGTCGATGCTCCTTTTATAGGCACGGCGCCGCTTCGCTTTGTCTTGTTCCTCCGACAGGCGTGTCAGGCGCTACCCACGCGTCTGTCTAACCTTTAGTCCGGTTGCACCAACCAGCCGGGACTAAAGGTTAGATGACCAACTCGATTCCTCTTCTTCCCGCCATTTCTTCCCTGTCTTCCGCCTCTTTCTTCCCGCCACTTTCTTCCCGCCTCCTGTCTTCCCGCTCCCATTTTTCCCGCCATTTCTCACTACATATATGTAGCCCGGCTTGGCCAGCATTATCACATCTCTACAATCTCTCATCACTCTCTCATGGCTTCCACCGCACCACTCTAACCTACCAGCAGGTGGAGGAGCTTTGCGCCTCGAACTACCCTTGTCCACCGGGCTACCACGTCCCCACCGGCTGGAGCCTAAGCGCCCGGCGGCGTGCAGTCCCTCCGTCCCTCGTGGTACATGCGCGGGCGGCCATCACGAACCACTACTACCTCGACCTCACGCCGGAGCAGCGGATGAATCGCCGGCATCCCGATAACCAGCATACTTGGGACGCCTTCTTCATCAATCGGCGTGAGAGGCGCCGCCAGTATGAGGAGGACGGTCGCCTCTGGGAACTTCCACGAGGCCGGCCGTCGGCTATGGTGGTATGGCGGACTCTGCAGAGCGTCATGGACTACATCACGGCCGGCAATATCCCCGCCTGCGCTACCCTCGATTCGAGCCACACGCGCCGCCCGACGACAGCGACGACAGCAGCGGCGACGACAGCAGCGATGACGACGGCGGCAACTTAGAAGCGGCGACTACCAAGACAACGACGACGGCGGCTATGAAGACTACTAGTATGCATATTATACGCCTAGGCAGGAGTATGACTAAATCACTCCAAATTTCATGTATCATCGGTGGTATCTCGAATCATTCAAAATGGACACCAAACACATCACGGGTAATATAATTCACATGATCCATTCAACAAAGTTTGGTACAATAAATTATTACACATCATTTCTTCCCTTGTGTCCCTGCTTGCTTACGATTGTGCCGTATCCATGGAGCATCCTCATCATTTAACTTAATGCTTGGGTCGGTGTTCACTTTGAAGGGCGGAATTTCAGCAAACATATTATAATCTTCGACATGTCTGTCTTGTCCTCCACTCCCACGATGTTTCTTTTCCCCGAAAGAACAATGTGGCGCTTTGAATCATCGCATGATGTCTTGATCGTTTTCTTATCTTTCCGTTTCCTCGGTTTGCTACTCATGTCCTTCACATAGAAAACCTGAGCGACATCTTTCGCTAGGACGAATGGTTCGTCAAGGTAACCAAGATTGTTGAAATCCACCATTGTCATTCCGTATTGCTGGTCCACCTTTACCCCACCTCCTGTTAGCTTGAACCATTTGCACGGAACAAAGGGACCTTAAAGGAGGGTCCATAGTCAAGTTCCCATATCTCCTCTATGTAACCATAATATGTGACCTCTTGCCCATTCTTGGTTGCTGCATCAAAGCGGACACCACTGTTTTGGTTGGTGCTCTTTTTATCTTGGGCGATCGTGTAAAATGTATTCCCATTTATCTCGTACCCTTGGAAAGTCGTTATAGTCGAAGATGGTGTCTTGGCCAACATGTACAGCTGATCTACAACATCATTGTCATTCATTAAATGTTTTCTCAACCAACTGCCGAAAGTCTCCATGTGGGCCTTCCTAATCCAGGATTCAGGCTTCCCCGGGTTGTCAGAACGTAAAATATTATTGTGTTTCTCAAAGTACGGAGCCACCAAGCTGGAATTGGTCGATCTGGTGTGGTGTGCTTCATCAGAGAATGGCCGTCCATACATATCGTTGATTTCCTTCCGATCGTGTTTTTCCACTTAGTCTCCCCTCGTGCGCGATCGAGGAAGACCAATCGGCTTAAGGTCGGAACAAAGTCAACACAAAACTCAATTACCTCCTCATTTCCATAGCCCTTGGCGATGCTTCCTTCCGCCTAGCACGATTACTGAACATATTTCTTTAATACTCCCATGAACCTCTCAAGGGGAACATATTGTGTAGAAATACAGGACCGAGAACGAAAATCTCTTCGACTAGGTGAACCAGGAGGTGCGTCATAATATTGAAGAAGGATGGCGGAACACCAACTCGAAACCGACAAGACATTGGATCACATCGTTCGTAACCGTGGTAGAACTTTGGATTGATTACCTTCGAGAGATTGCATTGAGGAATGCACATAGCTTCACAATGGATACTCGAACATTTTCCGCAGGAGCCCCTCAAAGCAATCGGAAGCAATTGCGTCATAATCACGTGGCAGTCGTGAGACTTCAGGTTTTGGAACTTTTCTCCGCCATGTTTATTATTCCCTTTATATTGGGCGAGAATCCAGACGGGACCTTCATACTGCTCGGGCATTCAAAAAGATGACCTTCTCTTCTTTGGTCGAGGCGTAGTGGCACGACCTTGAAACCATTCGGATGCGGTCATCGTGGTCTTTCAAGCGTTGCTGGTCTGCCGTGCTTCCTTTGTATCATTTGTCTTCCCATACACGCCCAAGAAGCTTAGGAGGTTCACGCAAATATTCTTAAATAACGTGCATCACGTCGATTGCAGAGCGGACATCTAGGACTTTCCAATATTCTAGCTCCCGAATATAGATTTCTTCTTCCACATGGCTGCGTGCCCGTCGGCTCCCTTCGAACTGATTGTCCGCCAGACCCTTTCCAAAGATGACTTTCAAATCCTTGCCCATATCAAATACCTCAGCACCGGTCGTTCCGCAGCTTCGCCGGTGATCTGCCTTGCCGTTGTAATGCTTGCCTTTCTTTCTTCTTGGATGAATTTTGGAAGAAATCGACGATGCCCAAGGTACACGTTCTTCTTACAATTTGGCAAATGTACACTTTCAGTCTCATGTAAGCAGTGCGTGCATGCATTGTATCCCTTATTTGACAGTCCCGAAGGTTACTAAGAGCAGGCCAATCGTTGATGGTTACGAAAAGCAACGTCGAGGTCAAATTCCTCTTGTTTGTGCTCATCCCACACACGGACACTACCCCACAGCTGTAAAAGTTCATCAACTAATGGCCTTAGGTACACATCGATGTCGTTGCGGGTTGCTTCGGACCTTGGATGAGCACGGCATCATAATGAACTTCCGCTTCATGCACAACCAAGGAGGAAGGTTGTAGATTCATAGAGTCACGGGCCAGGTGCTATGGCTGGAGCTCGCTCGCCAAAAGGATTCATGCCATCCGTATTTAGAGCAAATCTTATGTTCCTTGCGTCAGCTGCAAAATCTTTGAACCATCGTCGATCTTTCTCCATTGCGCTCCATCTGCGGTGTGTCTCAACTCCCGTCCGACTTACGGTCCTCTTTGTGCCATCGCAACAACTTGGCATGCTCTTTGTTCTGAGCAGACATTTCAACCGTGGTATTATAGGAGCATACCACATCACCTTGGCGGAACCCTCTTCCGGGTTTCGGCCCTCAACATCGTCACCAGGGTCATCGCCTCGATCTTATAACGTAATGCGGTGCATACCGGCATTCATTCAAATTCTCGTATTCACCGCGGTAGAGGATGCGATCGTTGATGCATGCATGTATCTTCGTAACCTCTAAACCTAGAGGGAGACAACCTTCTTTGCTTCAGACGTCATGGCGGGCAATTCGTTATCCTTTGAAACATATTCTTCAACATTTTCAGCAAGTTTTCAAATGCCGAGTCAGCTACACCTGCCTCGCCTTCCATTTCAGCAAATCCATTGTGCAGCCCAGCTTTTTCAGACCATCATCGCATCCCGGTACAGCGCCTTTCGTGATCCTCTAACATGCGATCCAAATTCTCCTCTCCTTTTCAGTTTCGCAGCGTCTCCGTGCATCAGCAATGGTCCGACCAAGATCATCAACGGATCATCACGTGCCTCTTCTTCACCTTCCCTTCACCTTCAAAGATCCTCCATGAAAGTATCACCGAAATGAGCAAGATAGCTTTCATCGATGAAATCATCCCTTCTTCATCTTCTTCCATTATAACCCCTCTTTCTCCATGCTTGGTCCAACAATTATAGCTTGGCATGAAACCGTGCAAGCAGATGCATGTGAACATCTCTTGAGGAAGAGTAACCTTCGATTCTTACAGATAACACATGGACAGATAACAAAACCCCCGCTTGTTCGCATTAGCCACTACGAGGAAATCTTTCAAACCCGTAGTGAACTCGCCGGAGAGTCGGTTACCGTACATCCATTGCCGATTCATCTGCATTATTATAATATAAAATATATAATTAACCATCATGCATTTGTTAAACTAACTAGCTACAAACAATATAAATTAAACAATGAACTACACACATGCATATTTTATCAATGACACATCAAAGGTTCATCAAGTTGCTAACCATGATCGAGGAGTGTGGCTCCAACACTTCATGTCATGTTTGTTTCATGCTCTTGGGGCATTTCATCAAACACCTTATGTGCATAAGAGGAACCAAAAGCAAACCTACACCCACTTGTGAAGAGAATGGCTCCAAATGGCTAAGTGTTGGCTGCTGGATGGGTATATATAGGGAGGGCTTTAGTTGCGGTTGGCACGGCAAACCGTGACTAAAGGTGCCGAAGGCCTTTAGTCGCGGTTGTCCTGGCCAACCGCGACTAAAGACCTCACGTCGCGCCACTGGCCACCGAGCGCCACAGGCCCAGCCTTTGGTCGCGGTTCACCTCGAACCGCGACTAAAGGTCCCATTAGTCGCGGTTCCTACAGCTTCGCGACTTATGGGGCTGGACGGAAGCCTGTTTTTCCACCAGTGAACACTTTTGCTATATAAGTAGCACTTAGGAAAATTTCAGAAACCGCCCATCCCCACTTCAATCCCTTCTCCGGCCTGCTCTCCCCCGACGACGGCGAACGCATCTCCCTGGCCCGTCTCACGCCGTCCCGACGCTGTCTCCGCGCCACCCGGCCCAAGGCCGCCCGACGCCGCCACCGCCCGCCCACCCGGCCCACGCCGCCCGACGCTGTGGCCGCCCTCCCGCCCCCACGCCGCCCTGCCCGTGCCGCCCGAGCGTCACGTCGCCGCCCGCCACTACCGCGCCGTACCTCGCCGTCGCCGTCGCCGTGAGCAACTAATTTTGTTAGATGTGTAGTAATTTTGTTAGATTTTTTTGTAGTTTATAGATTTTTTTTGTTAGATGTGTAGTAATTTAGATGTGTAGTTCATAGATTTTTCATATTGTGTTAATTTAGATGTGTAATTAATTTGTTCATATTGTGTTAGATTTTTTTATGATTTTTTCTGTTGTAATTTAGATGTCAATTTTTTATGATTTGTTTCTGTTGTAATTTAGATGTCAATTTTTTTTCATATTGTGTAAGTAATTTAGATGACAAATTTTTATGATTTTTTTCTGTTCATAGAATATTTATGATTTTTTCTATTCCAATTTTGTTCATAGAATTTTAATGATTTTTTGTAGTTCATTGATTTTTTGTTAGATGTGTAGTAATTTAGACGTGTAGTTCATAGATTTTTATGTTAGATTTTTTCATATTGTTTAATTAATTTGTTCATATTGTCTTAGATTTTTTATGATTTTTTCTGTTGTAATTTAGATGTCAAATTTTTATGATTTTTTCTGTTGTAATTTAGATGTCAATTTTTTTCATATTGTGTAAGTAATTTAGATGTCAAATTTTTCATGTTGTTCATTGTATTTTCTTTGTCAATTTATTGCGTAATAGGAAAATTAGTTAGAAAAATAATAGAACTATAGTTAAACTAGTTTATTTTTAGTAAGTAGTACTTTATTTTATTTATAGTAAGTGCTTCATATATAGTTGAACTAGCTAGTTGATTTAATAAACCAATTTATTTTACTATATATAGAAGTAGTTTATTTTTAATAAGTACTACTTTATTTATTTATAGTAAGTGCTTAGTAGTTGAACTAGTTGATTTAATTAATAAAACTACATTATTTAACTATATATAGAAGTAGTTCCCGCATCGACGTCGACGATGCCTATCCCACATCCTCGTCGTCGTCGACTCGGCGGTGGTGGAGGCCTGCTTGATCAGGGCCATGTTCGGGACTGGGCTCCGCCGGGCTGGTATTGGGAGGTGCTACCTTCTGGGGGACGTAGGTTGGTGAGGAGGTAGCCCGTTATCGACCCGATCCTTGTTTGGTGGTGGTCGCGTGGGCCAGTGACAGTGCCGAGGCTTCCGGACACCGCGGAGGTGGTACGTCACCGTGTCAGCGAGGAGGACGAGCACGTCCGTCGCTACATGGTTGCGTTGGAGGGCAGGTTCGACAATACCTGGCAGGTTTTTCAGGGATCTCACTGGAGCTAGGATCCTGTGATTGTTCCTTATCTTTGGGTCTCCACCGCCCGCGATGATACCTGTCGTGTGCTACGGTTCTAGCTGTATTAATTAGCGATGCTATATGTATGATAGTATTCGAGGAGTATTCGACGATGTACGGACACAAGAGATGATGTACTTTTGGTTATAATTGAATGCATTCTAATTTGAATACTACTTTATTTTACGATTTTTTTTTTTGCTTATTGAATGCTCATATTAGAAAAGTACTCCTACTTTGAATGCTAAAATTGAAGAGCACTCTATGCAGAAATCTAGGAGCCCCCTCCATCATCCACGCCATCGTGGGGGTAGCTTCTCCTTCATTCCCGTGTGCTAGACAATTTGTTGTAATAATGCACTCGGGAATGAAAGGAGGAGCCACGTACCATCACCGATAGTCAACCCGTGATTAATAATAATGATCTAATTTAGGTTTTTTAGTACATATATTTAATATTTGAATTATGAACTTAGGCCGGAAATGTCGTACTCGGACGACGAAAACCGCCCGGGGGAGTGCGACTGGTGCCACGACGACCGAGGTATGTGCGACTGGTTCATTGAGCTGGACGAAGATCGGCGCTTCAGCATTAAGCTCGAGGAGACCTTCGATGTTCATACGGTACACAACAACGACAATAGTTTTTTTTCGTAATTAAGCATGACTTCAACTATTTTAACATGTATTTTTCATCTTGTCCAATTCGACTAGCTTATCCCATGCTATGCAAGACGCTGTGTCTTGGAGAGGATGGGTTTTGAAGACCATGAAAGTATGGAAACCAAAAAAATTCTCCTAAGGACCCATCATGGTGTGGATTTTCAAGTAAAGTTGTACAATGCTGAGAGTGTAACCCATTTTGGTTGCAAAAATTGGGAAGCACTTTGCAAGATGTATGGTTTTGATGAGGGTATGCTTGTCACCATGGATCTTGGTGATCCTACAATCCAGCAAGACAATATGGGCATTTGGGTCCTTGTGGATACACCTCCAATTCTTCCCCCATGTGAGCTTAACATAGTTATTAAGTAATTTATAATGTTTATTTCAAAATAGTTGACAGCTTGTTTCCATTGACAACATATTTTCATTCTTCAAAGAATGTGCGGAAAATGGTAGACAAAACCCACTACACCGATGGCTCGGAATTAACTTATAAGGAGAAAAAGTATCTGATCGCATTTTGTACTGATCTTGAGAATTACAATGTCTACAATCGAACTCCTCAACATTATGGTCAATACGTGCCACTAGTGCACGTGTTGAACTACGGTAACTACAATGGAGATACCCTGGTAAGATTTTTACTATTATAACATCCCCTGCAGATTTTTTAAATACTTCTAAAACTAGTACATCATTGCTAACTACGAAGTTATTACTATGTTTTTCAACAGATAATTCCGAATGATTGTGTGCCTCATCTGATGTATACGCACGGTCGCCTTGATGTTTTGAACATACAACCAGGTCGTCCTACGAATCTCAATTGTCCATACCGAATTTCTAAAATAAGTGGAGACATGACAATAAAGAATGGAAAAAATGTATTGACAGTCGTAAGGAGCTTCTTGCAATCAAAAGGAGGCGAAGCGCAAGAATTGAAGACAGGATGATCTTCATTCTTCATAATGGAGAGTCAGGGTCTATATTGTTTTATGCTATTTTACCTTAAGGATGTTTAGGTCCTACCTAATACTGATGATCATGTGCTAAGAACAATTATGTAGGGTTGGGTTCGATGACTATGAGGATGATGATCGTATGACTTGTTATTAATAATGAGTAGAAGTTGTATGATGATGCATGATTAGTAGGATTTGTTATTATATATGATGATGTATGATGCGAGCATGCATGAGTTTTTATATATCAGCGGGTGAAATGAACATAGCATTATAAGAGAGGACACTTCTCTCTATTAGCTACCTAATAACAGCCTAAAACTAACCCCCAAAACCCCTAAACCAGCCACTTTTTTTTTAAAAAAGAAAAACCTCAGCTGCTGACACGTGGAAGCCTTTTTGCCCCGGTTCATGTCACCAACCGGGACCAAAGGCCCCCTTGCCTGGGCTGCTCGCAGTGGCCACGTGGAGGGCCTTTAGAGGCTAATTGGTTCGCTGCCAGAGTTTGGCATTGCCAATATTTAGCAAGCCAACATTTGGCAAAACCAAAAGTTCCCAAAAATTGGCAATTTTTTGAGAGGTGGACAAGAACCAATTGGTAGCCAACCAATTGAGGACCAAAATTTTAGACCTGCCAACATATGGCATGCCAATTGTTGGCACCAAACCAATTAGGCTCTTAGTCCCGGTTCGTGTTAGAACCGGGACTAAAGGGTGGAGGCATTAGTAACGACCCTTTAGTTCCGGTTTAAGAACCGGGACTAAAGGCCCTTACGAACCGGGACAAATGCCCCCTTTTCTACTAGTGCAAGCATATTGAAATAGATTTTCACTTTGTACGAGAAAGAGTTGCAGAGAAGAAGTTGGAAATACGTTGTATTCCATCCAAAGATCAAGTAGTTGATGGGTTCACCAAAGCTCTATCATACAAGCCATTTGAAGCATTTGAGAACAATCTTAATCTAGGATAGGTAGTTCAGATTAAGGGAGGGTGTTAGAGATAGAGATATTTAAGTCTTGTAATCTTAACTACTTCCTTTATCGATTTCTCTCCCTTGTAACCTCTTATCCTAATTCTACTAGATCCTAGCGATCGGTGGTTACTTGTAAACCACGGCAGGGTTATTCCTGCCCTTAGTCAATATAAACCCGCGGCTCCTCTACAGAAGGAGTAGGAACGCTTCACCGATCCAGTCTAACAAAATCGACAAAGCCCGACGTGTAAAAAAGTCCCATCATCATAGACTTGTCGAGGAAACACCAGAGGAGTGGTTGGGGCGTATCGCTGGCCAATGGATGGGATCGATCGAGGTGTTCCTGTAGCTTGAATATCGATCGAGATATCGAGTTGATTGGTGGGAGGATGGAGCCAGCCTAGAACTGGACCCCGGGCATGCTTCAGTGCTGCACTGCTCTACAAAGTACGCTTTCACGCCCATGAGGAGAACGTCGCTAGATCTTGGACGCAAACAATCTCGCGCGTCTATTTGGCTTGCTCGGGCTGCCTTCCTTTCACGTAATCTGTCGTTGATCCTGGGCCCAAAAATGGTATGGCAAGACCTATCGTCATGGAGTATATAGCATAAAACTACCACATTACATGCTAGTGGTACAAAAAAACTACCTATTTTTAAATTTTTCAAAATTCTACCACTATTTTAGTTGGCTGTTCGATAAAACACCAGTTACCTAATTGTTAAGTTTTGATCAGGTTTATGACAAGAAGGGTCCACGCGTCAGGAGAAAAATCATTTGACCGTTTGTTGACTCTTAAGTTTAGTGTGGAGCCCACAAGTCAAGGCCAACCCTCTCCTCCTACCTCCAGCCACCAGAGGAAAGAGACCTCCGCCTCGCTGTCGCCGGCGAGCGTCGCCGCCATCCCGAGAGGCGCCTCCTCCGCTCCTCCCCCTGCTCCACGCACGAGCCGCCGCCTCCAGCCCTGCTGGCGCAGCAACGACCAAGAGTGCTGCAACAGCGGGCGTGCTGCAGGTGCTCACGGGGCCGCTCGAGGTGGCCGGCTTCGTGCAGCCTCGCCGGTGCACCGTCGTGCGGGACCTCCTCTGCTTCTGCGATGAGCTGGGGACACGGAGAGGAGCACGCCGACCATACTGCCAGGCGATGCGGCTTCAAGTCTGTCGCCCGTCACCAGGCCGCACGGAGGCATGCCCATCGCTTGCGTGGAGACGAGCTGCGCGTCGCCCGCTGCCTGCCGGAGTCGCCGCCATTTCTGCCTCCTCTCTCTCCTTGGTATGTGCACGCGCTCGTGAGTCTTGGCGGTGGCGGGCTCGTGCACTCTGGTGGGGGAGGCTCCGCCTTGCGCAGCCCTACCCAACGATCGGCGGCTCCCATGAGCGGCTTAGCGGCGCCCCAATCTGCTTCCAGCTGCACGGCGTCTTCCGGTGACTTGGCCGTCGCTGCTGGAATGAGCATGCTGGTAGCCAAGCAAGGCCCTGATTGCCTTTTTCCTTTTTTTTAGGGACCCGATTGCTTTTTTCTAAAGTTACTGGTGTGGGCTCCACCTGTCATGACAGTCAACCTAACGGTCAAAGATAACAAGTTGACTTTGACGCCACATCAGACCTCTCGGGTGGGCCAGTGTTGTCATAATCACGATTAAAAGTTAACGCTTCAGCCATTTGGGTTTTTTAGAACCGCCAACCAAAATAGTGGTAGCATTTTGAAAAATTAAAAAAAGGTAATTTTTTTAGCACTAACCTGTAATGTGGTAGTTTTATACTATATACTCTATCGTCATGTCACAAACACACACATGGGGGAACTCTCCACAGAAGACAGAACGCGAGAGGAATCTCATAGGCGTCCGCTTTCATAGTCCTTCCGCCGGCGACCTCGCCGCTCCTCCTCGCCTCTGATGTCCGTTTTAGCCTCAGCAGGTGTGGGTGTGGGGGAGATCCGGGAAGCCCGGCCATCTAGGTAGGTTCCAGGAGGCGCCGTTCAGATGTCTGCGGTAAGGGAGGGTTTGAATTATCGAACATCTTCAGTAAAAAAAGTGAAAGTTTGAAAACGTGTCCAGGTTTTCTAAAAGGTTCACTTTTAAAAAAATCTTGTTTTCCAAAAAAAAAATAGTATGTTTTTTTACATACAACTTCATGGTCTTTGTTTATATAATATGCAGTGTTGTGGGTGGCGTGAAACGCACAAGTGAGTGAGCACATACTCAATCTGCACCAGACCGATCAAGCGGGCACATGGCACACCTATGTCTTGCTTATAGCGAGAGGTAGGGCAGCCTCACCTGAATGAAGCACTGTACTTCGCCGGCCCAGCTCGCACGAGGCTGGCTGCAGCCTCATTGTTTTCTATTTTTTCACATACTTTTCAATTTTTGCTTTCTTTTTCTATCTTTTTTATATTTTTAAATTCTAACTATATATTACCAAAATAATCCCAAGTAAAACATTTGAAAAATATTAATTAAGAATTTGATAAATGTTAAATGTCTATAGAAAAAAAATATTTCCCATGTATATATATTACAACGTGCATGGAAAACGTTGGTCATGTATTTATTTTAATCCAATCATTTGAAAAATATAATCAAAGTATTCGAAAAATGTTAATAAAGCATTTGAAAATGTAAAATATGTATACAATAATGTTTCTCATGACTGCAAAACTGCATCAGAAAATATACACTGTGTATGCCAAAATTGATCATGCATTTTTAGAATGTTAATCAACCATTTGAAAAATGTTAACAAAGTATTTTAAAGTGTTAATCAAGCATTTGTAAAATTGTCTCATGTATATGAATAATGTATAAACAAGATATACAAATGTATATGAAAAAAATTATTATATTTTTTAAATGTTAGTCAAGCATGTCCGTTTTGTATAAACAAGATATACAAAATCGGATGCGGATTTTCATGCTGATTTTTGATATATTATGCAATTTTTTCGATATCGTATGCAAAAGATATGACCATTTTACTTTTTCATAGCACTTTTTGCAAAACATGTCCAAATTTAAGTTTTTTTAGTTTTCCTAACTAATAGATGTATTAACATAACTACATCTCGAATGATTTTAATTTTTGAAGTTTTTATCATTTTCTTTTACTTTTTACAAAACTGAAAAGGCGATGGGGAGGGGGGGGGGGGGGTGGTTTAGAGTTTGAAAATGGACCTTTAGTCCCGGTTTGAGATACGAACCGGGACTAAAGGGCATCACACCCTTTAGTTTCGGTTCATGTCTGAAATCGAGACTAAATGTCTAATCTTTTGTCTCGGTTTGAGACACAAACCGGGACTAAAGGGCACCGCACCCTTTAGTCCTGGTACGTGTTTCAAACCAGGACTAAAGGTTCCATTTGAACCGGGTCTAATGCTCATATGAGTCCCGATTCATGATGCAACTGGGACTAATGTGCACAACGAGCCGTAACAAGAGCCATGTTTTCTACTAGTGGCAGTTTTCAAAATGCGAGCTGTTCCATGGATTGTGGAAGGGGTGCGGTGGAGTGGGGTTAGTGGTGGGACCCACGCGACCGGGACGACAGGGACACACCTGGCGGCGGTCTGAACAAGGAAATACCTGGACGCGAGCGCGAGCGCGCGATTTCGATGAGACGGCTCGCGATGGTGTTTGCTCGGGACGTCTAAAGAGCAAAGCTTTGCTTTTAAGAATTTAGAAAGATTGTTACTTCACGTGATTACGACATGTCGACACAACAGTGAGAAACCAGGTAGGACATCATTGTCACGAAATGACACGACTGGCAGATGCATCTAAAGATCTGACTCGATCGATGATTAAAGCGGAATAGTACTTCACTTGACGCGGCGGCACAGCGTGACGCCGTCGGCGATGGGGACGATGCAGGACTCGACGCGGTCGTCTGCCGCGACGGCGGCGTTGAACTCAAGGAAGCTGTCCCGCACCAGGCGGTCGTACTCGGAGCTGCCGGGCTTGTCGCGGGGCATCGCCACGGAGCCGCCCCAGAGCGTGTTGTCGTAGGCGATGGCGCCGCCGACGCGCACCAGGCGCAGCAGCCGCTCGTGGTACCCCGCGTACTGCAGCTTGTCCGCGTCCGCGTACGCGAAGTCGAACGTGCCGGCCCTGGCGCCGCCGTCCTCGGACAGGATCCCGTCGAGCTCGGCGAGCCCGTCGCCCTCGCGGAAGTCCACCTTGTGCGCGACGCCGGCCTTCTCGATCACCGGCCGCCCCAACTCGTAGTACTCCCGGTTCGCATCGATCGCCACCACCTTCAGTACGTATGTTCCGGCTAATATCAGGATGGCTGGGTGAAGTGATATATGTATGAAATGAAACAAAGAGATGGCGGAGACGGACCTTGCCGCCGGCGGGGAGGGCGAGAGCGGTGGTGAGCAGTGAGTATCCGGTGAAAACGCCGACCTCGATTGTGTTGCTGGCGCCGATCATCTTGAGCAGGACGGAAAAGAACTGCATCTGGTCCGGAGACGAGCCCATGAAAGACCTGGCCACCAACCAAAATCGCAACGTGAACAGATGGAGCTCATCCGGCCGGCCGGTGCATGACCATATAGATCTGCTGCTAGCTAGAAAGGCAAGGGAAAGGGAAACAGGCAACCCGCGACGTACTGGGCATGCTGCTGCGTGATGAGGCGGAGCTCGCGCAGGCGCTCGTGCTCCCGCGGGTACACCGTCGTCTCCAGCACGTACTGCATAAATAGTAGTATATATATGGCGTGCAAATTAGAAATCTCCATTGGCTGCTTAGGACGCCGCGCGTATTCAGTAGGTAGCTAGTCGATCTGGCGCGTACCTCCAGGATCGAATCGTCCGCCAGGAGGGTGCTGCGGTCCGGACGGTAGGTCGCCATGGATCTCTCTCAAGCTCGAGCTCTCTGTGAGTGTGCGTGTGTATATGTCAAGTGCTCCCCTCCCTCCACTCTCTCCGTATCTTCGTATATATGCAGTGGGAGAAGGAAGAATCGACAAAGCCTGACGGGTAAAAAGGTCCCATCATCATAGACTTGTCGAGGAAACACCAGAGGAGTGGTTGGGGCGTATTATCGCTGGCCAATGAATGGGATCGATCGAGGTGTTCCTATAGCTTGATTGGTTTTTTTGTTCTTCCTCTTTTGGTTGTTGGTGGGAGGACGGAGCCAGCCTCGAACTAGACCCCGGGCATGCTTCAGTGCTGCACTGCTCTACACAGTACGCTTTCACGCCCATCAGGCCAACTCCACCGCGCGACCCCAAACGAATGTCCGTTTTGTTCGGATTATATCTGTTTGGGTAGGGCAATGAGGTCGTGTCCGGACCTGTCTTGAAATACGGTGGCCGTGCGCCCAGCACGCGGTCGCATCCATTTGCCCCATCCTGTCCGCCAGAGCCTAAAATGCCCATATTTTCATATCAAAACAAGTTTGCACGTTCAAATATTGATCATTTAAAAATAAAAGTAGTTTTACAACCCAATTGAAAATGTCTCTAATAAAATAGTTTTACAATCAAATCGAAATTGTCTTGAATCTTATATTTACTAATTGGAGGCATCATTAGAGGCTCCACGTTAACCCACATCAGCAGAATTAATTTAGCTGTTAGATTAAAAAATTAATGGTAAAGATCTATTAGAAAATGTTGCCTTATTAAGGGAAGGAGACACGATGTACATAAATTGGTTTAAGGCCACGCATACAAAAAAGAGTCTCAGACTCCCACGCCCAAGCAATGAGAAAAAAAGAACGTGACTTCTTTCCTTTAATGAGAAACAAGGATGTACTCCCTAAAAAAAAAAACAAGGATGTACAAATAATAAGTTAGGCCCCACGTTAAAAGTGTCCAGTTCCCACAGTCCCGTAAAATCAAAATACATGCCCATATAAAAAAAAAGAGACCTCAAGCCTCACGCTAAAAAAAAGGAGAATCTTGCCTATTCAAGGAAAAAAAAACACCAGGTACATGAATATGACTTTTTTGTAACACCGTAAACAAATAGGATTAAGTCCATGCGTACAAACATACTTTTTTGGACATGAGTACAAACCTGCTAAAAATGTCATGCGTACAAAAAGAATCCCCAACAGCTCACGTCCAAGTTATGAAACAAATAAAAATGACGTGCCATTTCTCCTTGAAAAATGAAACAAAGAAATGTACTAAGAAGAAGTTAGGGCGCACGCAAAAAAAGAGTCCACATCCCACAGTCTCAGGAAAATAAATACATGCAGGTACAGAAAATATCCATGTTAAAAAAGGAGAGTCCATGCCGGATTTTGAAAAATATATTTCAACCGGGAGTAGGGAAAGCCGAACGTGTTGCCAGTGTTGCAGTCGTCTCTACATGCATAATGCAGTAGACGACACATCATTACATATATGATTTTTTCATCTACAGCTCCATCAGAACAAATCAGTGCATTGTATGTGTCTCCGTAGGTAGGTTTCATTTGTTTCCATTAAGCACTGAACACATTATTTTCTTTTTGTCAAGGATTAGTTCATTGATGATATACATTTACATTCATGGTACTAGAATGTCATGCCAATGTGTGTTCTTACCTTCTGTTTCAACAGTAAAGCACTTTGTTTACCTGTTAAATCTACTAAATATTTCTATACTTTTTTCTTCTTGTGTTGCATAGTTGTTATATATATATATATATATATATATATATATATATATATATATATATATATATATATATATATATATATATATATATATATAGTGATTTTTAATATATGTAAATCTAGAAAATCCTAAAATTACATGTGCCAACTTCAAAGGCGTGTTCATACCAATGATTTTTCGGTTAAGTAAAAAAATTACATATGAAAGTTTCTAAATTTTTTGTTTCTTTTGTATTGGGATATGGAAGAAAACTCTTTGTCTCACAAATCTCTTCGCGGCAATTTTCACCGATCGTGGCATATTTCTTTTAGAAAATTAATGCACATCAAGGAAAATGCTTTAAGCCTACAACATCATATATAGGATGTTGGGTTAGGAATATTGACGTAGTTCTAAATCTCTTGAAAGTATGCTTTTCTATTTAAGTTTGTTAATCATTTTTATATATATTAACATCTGCATTGAATGATGCCCAAGAGAACACACTCATACAAAAAGTACAATGGAGGAAGATGATTCCCCACTTTTGGACAATAATTCATTCATATATACTCTAAAGCATTAAGAATTCATGTTTTTAATTTACACAGTAATTCCGAAGCAGAGTAGTTCCTAGACCGTGCAGAAGCACGGGTTGACGACTAGTGAACATAAAATGAATCAATACATCGCCAATGTGATCTCACACGTGCTCAACCAAGTCATTTTGAAGATCCAAATGAGTGTGCCAATCACATAGCTCACGATGGAACTAGACAAACTGTTCAAACGTGGCAGGTTCTTGGTGCAGGGGCTCAACATTTTCACCTTGATAATCAAATCCTTGGTCGAAGATACTGTCATCACGCTAGTCCTCGACGATCATGTTGTGCATGATCACACAAGCACTCATCACCTCCCAAAGCTTCCTTTCATCCCATGACAGTGCAGGGTTTCGAACGATACCCCATCGAGATTGAAGCACACCAAAAGCACGTTCTACATCCTTTTTAGCACTCTCTTGCATTTGGGCAAATCTCTTTCTCTTCTCATCTTGAGGGTTCGAGATTATCTTCACAAAAGTTGACCACTGAGGATATATACCATCAGCTAGATAGTATCCCTTGTTGTACTGGTGGTCGTTGATCTCAAAGTTGACAGGTGGGGAGTGGCCTTCTGCAAGCCTTGCGAAGACTGGAGAACGCTGTACCACGTTGATATCATTGCGAGAACCTGCCATGCCGAAGAAAGAATGCCATATCCAAAGATCCTGCGAAGCCACCGCTTCTAATATGACAGTGCACGCTTTGACATGCCCCTTGTACCGGCTCTGCCAAGCAAATGGACAGTTCTTCCACTCCCAGTGCATACAATCTATGCTGCCAAGCATGCCTGGAAAGCCTCTATCTGCGTTGGTCGCCAAAAATCTCTCCGTATCAGCGGCAGTTGGCTACCTCAAGTACTCAGGGCCAAACACCTCGATCACAGCCTGGCATAACTTGTACATTGACATCAAACATGTTGTCTCACTCATACGCACATACTCATCCACCTGATCACGTGGAATTCTATATGCAAGCATGCGGATGGCCGCGGTGCATTTCTGGTAAGAGGAGAATCCAAGCTTGCCAAGGGCATCTGTCTTGCACTCGAAGCATGGGTCATGAGCAGCCACTCCCTCTCGGATACGATTGAACACATGCCTTGCCATATGAAAACAACGACGGAATTTATCCGGCTTGAAGAGCGGGGAGTTTGCAAAGTAATCGGCATGGAGCAGGGCGTGGCCTCTCTCCCTGTTGTTGTTCTGGTTGGGAGCACGCCAGGGAGTGACCCCCTGTACCGAGGATGCTGTCGTTGAATGTGGTCGTGAACCACTAGTGCAGCCATCACAAGATCTTTATCATCCGACGACTAATCGTCCGATGAACAAATGAAGTGGTGGAAGAAAAACTCATCACCACTGTCCATACCTCTGTGGGCAAATTGTCGAACACCTTACGGTCGTGGTGGCAAAGAGGCTGCAATGATCACCTCGATGCACGGGTGGTTGGTGGCCGGCTACTGGCCGCTCTGGAGCACTCGTCGGAAGCTGCCGTGGCCGCCGTGGTACGTCGCCTGCGGTCGTATCCACTTTGCCGCCGGCTACGATGGCAACGGCCAAACCTCCTCCGATCGACGGCCTAAACTATGGTGAAAGCGCGGGCATGGTAGCGGCCATGTCGAGACGTGGTTTGTTATGGACAGCCGGGGGCTGTCCGATGAGGAGGCGGCCAGAGATTAGTGGCGGCACCATCGGCGGGGCGGGGCGGGAGAGGGGGTGGAGGCGTTGGAATCGAATGGGACTACTTGTCTCCCCAACACGCGGGCCACGAGGGGACAAGGGCGTTTAGCGAGCCCGTCCACGCGATGTCTGTTTCAACCCAAACTCGGCGCAAGTTTGGGCTGGGGATGGGTCGAAAATGGACGGAATCCGGACATTTGTCCGTTTGGGGCCGCGCGTTGGGCCGTGCTATTCGTCTCTTCTACCCCAAACGAACGCACCCGGACAAGATGGGCTCGCGTGGTGGAGTTGGCCTCAGGAGACCGTCGTTAGATCTTGGACCCAAACAATCTCGCGCGTCCATATGGCCTGTTCGAGCTGACTTTCTTTCACGTGATCTGTCATTGAGTTATTTACCCAAAACCACCACACTTGGCCACTTGGGTTTGGTACCAGATTTGAGCCTGGTCACAAAAACCCACCAGTTCTTAGCCTAATGTGTAACGCGGAGCACTGACTGGCTGATTTGGAGCGAAAACAGCAAAACTGACGGGTGGGACCCACCTGTCGGGTCGACGTGGCGCCGTTCGACGGAGGAAGACGGTCGTTTCCTTGGCCGTGTCTTAGGTCACCGACCCTCCGTTTCCTCCAAGACCCGATTCAGTTTCCTCCCGCGTGACTCATGGCGACTAGCTCCGGCGGCGGCGATGGCGGAGAAGGTCTCGACGGCGGGAGTGCCCGTTCTTCCGGTGGCCGCCACCCGCAATGCAACCCCATTGGCAAGTTGGGCCCCAGCTCCGATGGCGTCTGCGATCTGGATTCAGACTCGTCGGCGGGGGAAAAAGTTGTCATGCTGCCGCCGTCCCAGTATGCGGAGGAGGCAGAGAAGGCTGTTGCGGAGGCAAAGAAGGCTGCGGCGCCGACTGATTCGTTGGGGGAGTGTAGGATCAAAAGTATGTCTAGAGGGGGGGGGGTTGATTAGACTACTTGACCAAATAAAAACTTAGCATTTTCCCAATTTTAATTCTTGGCAGGACTTAGCAACTTAGCACAAGTCAAGTAATCAACCTACACATTCAATTCTAGAGTATAGCAGCGGCATTTAACACAATTGCATATGAAGGTAAAGGGGAGGAGTTTGAGGAGGCAAACACAATTTGGAGACATGGAGATTTTTGAGCCTTGGTTCCGGTAGGTGCTGCTATCGTACATCCACGTTGATGGAGGCTTCAACCCACGAAGGGTAACGGTTGCGCGAGTCCACGCAGGGCTCCACCCACGAAGGGTCCACGAAGAAGCAACCTTGTCTATCCCACCATGGCCGTCGCCCACGAAGGACCTGCCTCACTAGGGGGAGATCTTCACGAAATAGGCGATCTCCTTGCCCGTACAAACTCCTTGGTTCAACTCCACAATCTTGTCGGAGGCTCCCAAGTGACACCTAGCCAATCTAGGAGACACCACTCTCCAAGAAGTAACAAATGGTGTGTTGATGATGAACTCCTTGCTCTTGTGCTTCAAATGATAGTATCCCCAACACTCAACTCTCTCTAACAGGATATGGATTTGGTGGAAAGAAGATTTGAGTGGAAATCAACTTGGGGAAGGCTAGAGATCAAGATTCATATGGTAGGAATGGGATATCTTGACCTCAACACAAGTGTAGGTGGTTCTCTCTCAGAAAATATAAGTTGGAAGTGTAGGCATGTTCTGATGGCTCTCTCCACGAATGAAGAGGAGGTGGAGGGGTATATATAGCCTCCACACAAAATCTAACCGTTACACACAACTTACCAATCTCAATGGGACCGAATTGAGAAACTCGGTCGGACCAATTCAGTAAACCTAGTGACAGTTAGGATTTCGGTGGGACCGACATGCAACTCGGTAGGACCGATATGGTTAGGGTTAGGGCATAACGTAATCTCGGTGAGACCAATTACACAAACTCGGTGAGACCGATTTTGGTAATAAGCTAACCAGAGAGTTGGTCAGGTAAACTCGGTAGGACCGATTCGCTCATCTCGGTTGGACCGAAACATTACGGTAGGGAAACAGAGAGTTTACATTGCAATCTCAGTGGGACCAATCGCTCATCTCGGTGGGACCGAAACGTTACAAAGGGAAACAAAGAGATTACAATCCCATCTCGGTGAGACCGAGATCCCTATCGGTGAGACCGATTTGCCTAGGGTTTGTGGCAGTGGCTATGACATGTGAACTCGGTGGCGCCGGATAGAAAGAATCGGTGGGGCCGAGTTTGACTTTTGGTTTAGGTCATATGTGGAAGTGAGAAAGTAGTTGAGGGCTTTTGAGCATATCACTAAGCATTTTGAGCAAGAACCTCATTAAGCAACACCTCATCCCTTCTTGATAGAATTGGCTTTTCCTATAGACTCAATGTGATCTTGGATCACTAAAATAGAAAATGTAGAGTCTTGAGCTTTGAGCTTGAGCCAATCCTTTTGTCCTTAGCATTTTGAGGGGTCCACTTTACTCATCCATGCCATGCCAATCATTGAGCTTTCCTGAAATATTTATCTTGGAATAGTATTAGCTTAATGAGCTATATGTTGTTAGGAATTACCAAAACCACCTAGGGATAGTTGCCCAAAACACATGATCATCCAAGTATCACACAAACGTAGAATATATCTCAAACAAGCAACCAAATAAAGTTCAACCACCAATAACAAGAGAGAACAAAAGCAACACTCTCTCTCGAAGCCTATGATCTATATATTTTCTCCCCCTTTGGAAACAAGTTACCAAAAAGTTCATAAAAATGCATAGTGCTAAATCGACTCTCAGGCTTGATCTTGATGTGGTGGTGTATAAATGTCTCCAAGGACGAAGGCATCAGTTGAGGATGATGGAGCTGGTGGAGTGGCTTCTGGAGCTGGTGGCACTGAAGCTGTTGCTGGTGCTGATGAAGTTGCTCTGGTGTCTGTAACTGGCACTGCAGCAGATCTCTGACTTCTGGGCACTCTTGCAAATGCATCAGTAGCAGTCTTGCCCTTCCTCTCCTGCATTTCATCCTAAAGTTGCTCAACAACTGGCTGTGTCTCAGTGACCTTCACATCCAAGTCATAGAACTTCTGCTCCATGATTCTCACCAAGCTCTCCTGGTTTTGTGTCAGGGTGGCCAATCCCTTCTCAATCCTCAGAGTGAAGGCAATCAAGTAGCCAAGCTGATCTTGCTTGCTCTTCATGAAGTACTGAGATGCCTCTTCAGCAGTTGGCATTTTAGCAGCTTTTTTAGTCCTTGCCCTTCTCCTTCTATGCTTGTGCTTGCACAGAAGATGGTTCATTTTCATCCATCACTACTGTGTTGTCCTCAAAATCTGGGTAGAACGGGAGGTGTTCCTTTCCAAGAGGTAAGTGCATGTGCCCATCTTGGAGTTGATGAGCTCCTGAATCTGTGGGGCATACCCACAACTCCTCTTCTGGTCAGCAGTTGTCCTCTTGATAGTCTCAACTATTAAGCTCATGACTTTGAACTTCTGAGGCACATCAAATATGTGAAGAAAATTAATTGCATGGCCTCTGATCATCTTATGATCACCTGACTTTGGCAACAAGGTATGCCTGAGGATCCAGTTGATTGTTGGCAAACCTGACAGAAGGTAATGTACTGATCCAAATTTGTGTGTCTCAACAGCAGCATCTGGGATCTCTCTGTACATATGTGCCATGGAGTTGTGATCCTTCTTCTTCTTGGCATAGACATCCAAGTCATCTTCACTCTCCTTAGGGGCATTGATCAAATTGGCCCATTCTTCAACAGTTGATTGGTACCTAGCACCTTCAGACATCCAGAGAATCCTTCCATCTGGGTAGAAGTGAGCTGTGGAGTAGAACTGCATAATAAGCTCATCATTCCATTTTGTGAGCTTCTGCCCAACAAATTTTTCTACCCCACAAGACTTGAAACTATCATAGACTCCTGGATAATGCTCTTCATTTTCCCTGATGTACTTCCAGTCCACCCATCTCATGTCATAGACAATTGGCTCTTATCAAGCATCATTGTCTCATAGAAGTCCTGATGTTCCTTTGTATGGAACCTGTAGTCCACAACAGTCCTTCTCCTGATAGCATAGGGATCTGTCAATCTCCATTGTCTGAGTCTTGCATCCTTCCTTAGCTTCATGTCCTCAGCTACTGGATGAGCATCATTGTGGTCTAGAATTTTGGGCTTCAACTTCCTCAAAACATGTGACGCATCATCTTCTTCTTCTTCTATAGCTTCAGGCACTGGGGCCTTGTTCTTCTCAGCAGCAGGAATACTCTTGGAATTCCTCTTGGGTGCAGTCTTGGGCTTGGGAGCAGCCTTGGGAGCATCTTTGGACTTAGATGGAGCAGCCCCTGATCTGATTGCATCTCCCATTAGCTTCTGAGCTTTAGGTGCTGGAGCAGCAACCTCTTCCTCTTCTTCCATCATAGAGGGTTTTCCAACTACTCTGGCCATAGTTTTCTTAGCTCTCTCTTTCCTTTTCTTTTAAGCCACTTCTTGCTCTTTGGGTTCAGATCCCAAATTCTCCCGAGTTGATCCTCTGACCTTCAACATAGGTGTTCTCTTGGCTGGAACTTTCCTGTTCATGCCAGGCTTGGTGGCAGCAGATGTGCCATATCTTTCTTTAGCACCTTTCTGGATGTGGCTTCATCCTCTTCTCCCACATAATCCTCATCTTCAGAATCTGAGGTTCTCTTCTTTCTGGCCCTGGTGGCAGCTTAGGCAGGTTGCTGGGTGTGCTCCTGCTGCCCTCATCTGAGGAACTGGAGGGACTAGTGCCCTCACTCAAGTGAACTTGCTCTTCCTCTCTATTCTGGCTGTCACTATGATCAGACATAATGCAAACTCTGACAGCAGACCCTGTGAATAGATATAGATGAGATAGAGGGGATGAGCATTACAAAGAACAGAGGTTTTTGCAAAAGAATAAGTTAAAAACTTAGTTTTAGTTTTCCATAGAAAGCATTTCGGATCTACCGATTTGTAAACTCGGTGATACCGAAGCAGCTTTTGGAACCTAAACCAGTTAACTCAGTCAGACCGAGACACAGTTCGGTGGCATCGAGACTGCTAGGGTTTCACAAAGTCTTGAACTCGGTCACACCGATTTGCAATTCTCGGTCAGACCGAGAATCACATGTGCACTGGCCTGAGCCAAATCGGTGGAATCGATTTCTACAACTCGGTCGGTCCGAGATGATTTCAGCGGAAACCTAACCCTAAATTCTTAACCGAAACTAATCTATTTCGTTGGATGGAACAATCTCAATTGTTGCAAGGTACATGGCAATAACAATGTGCTAGGAATCGGAATGACATAGCACAATGATCAAGTCCATACCCTAAGTTCGGCGGAGGACTACGGCGGCAACGACGGTGAAGATTTCCATGGACGGCGGCGAAGACCAGCGGCGGGAGGCGGCTGGGGACGAGGAGGACGATCCGTAGACCTAGGGAGGCAGAGCAGGCTGAGCACGGGCGAAAAGATTCGGAGGAATTTCCAAATTTTAGCCCGGGGGTATATATATAGCCTGACCCTGTCGGTGTGACCGAGTGGAACAACTCGGTGGCACCGAGATGCATAACTGCAAGCAGTTGCTGCAACTCGGTGTGACCAAAAAGTTCAAATCGGTTGCACTGAGATTGAAAACATAGATCAACTTAGTGATCTCGGTATGACCGAAAAGGATGAATCGGTCAGACGAAAAGTACAAAGAAGTTTTGGAAGTTTACGTCTATGACGAATCGGGAACTCCAAGTGCTCCTCACACAAAGTGGTTCAAATCTGACTTGATCAAACTTTGTGATGTAGCATGAAAAGAGTTTGAGACAAGAATAGCATAGATAGCTAGAGAGGGTTCTTAGGCATTCTTGTCCATCCACTTGGCAAAAAGAAAAGAAGCCAAACAAGCAAAACTACAAGTGGATGTCCTCGAATGAGTATAATATGCAAACGACATGCTCACACAATAAAATAGCAGATAAAATATGTGACAAAGCATGCACAACCAATTATAGCATCTATCAAGCAATTGGCGATGACTAGGTCATCTATATATGAGTATTTTGACTTAGGAGTCAAATGAGAACATTTGATCATAGGTCATACTCATCGTTTAAGCTCAAGTGGGGTTACCACTTTTACATAATGCATTGATATGTTCACATCATTAGAGTTGCTCTAGCTCAATTCTTTGAGTAAAGCTCCCCCTAGATGTGAGATCCCCCCTAAGAGGGATGAACTAACCTTGGGTTTTGTCGATGTTGACTTCATGTAGGTGTTGAAGATGTGGATGCTCTATGTTGATGTAGATCTTTTGGAGCAATCCTTTGGAGTGAGTTGCATTTTCAATACCTACACGGGTTAGTCCAAAAAGGAACAAACAAGGATATCCATAGACATAGAGTGATGCACACACAAGATGATGTCTATGAAAGCATTGGGTTACCTTGTCCCTTGTCTTACCAACAAGAGGGTTTGTGACTCCATGAACTAGTGCAAGATGTGGAAGTTGGTTGCACTTTTCCTCGCCAAAATGATAAGAGTGAAGTATGTTGGCGGAGTCACTGAGGGAGTCCTGGATTAGGGGGTGTCCGGATGACCGGACTATAACCTTTGGCCGGACTCCTGGACTATGAAGATACAAGATTGAAGACTTCGTCCTGTGTCCGGATGGGACTTTCCTTGGCGTGGAAGGAAAGCTTGGCGATACAGATATGTAGATCTCCTCCCATTGTAACCAACTCTGTGAAACCCTAGCCCTCTTCGGTGTCTATATAAACCGAAAGGTTTTAGTCCGTAGGACGAACAAAAATCATACCATAGGCTAGCTTCTAGGGTTTAGCCTCTCTGATCTCGTGGTAGATCTACTCTTGTACTACCCATATCATCAATATTAATCAAGCAGGAGTAGGGTTTTACCTCCATCGAGAGGGCCCGAACCTAGGTGAAAACATCGTGTCCCTTGTCTCCTGTTACCATCCGCCTAGACGCACAGTTCGGGACCCCCTACCCGAGATCCGCCGGTTTTGACACCGACATTGGTGCTTTCATTGAGAGTTCCTCTGTGTCGTCATCTTTAGGCCCGATGGCTTCTCCGATCATCAACAACGATGCGGTCCAGGGTGAGACTTTTCTTCCCGGACTGATCTTCGTATTCGGCGACTTTGCACTGCGGGCCAATTCGCTTGCCATCAGGAGTAGATCGAAAGCTACGCCCCTGGCCATCAGGCCAGATTTGGACGTTTGAACTACATGGCTGACATCCGTGGAGACTTGATCTTCGACGGGTTCGAGCCACAGCTGAGCGTGCCGCACTGTCTCGATGGGCATGATCTAGCTCTGCCGCCGAACAGTGCCCAGGAGGCCGCCCCAGTGTCCGCTCTGACCCTTAGCTCGGAGCCGACTGCGCCAATCGAGGACAGGTGGTTGGACACCGTCTCGGGGGCTGCAATCACTACGGCGATCGAGCCGAATACCCGCCTTGTCCTTTGCGAAGCTCGTGACTCCAAGGTGCCGGACTCCTTTCGGACTCCGAACCTTCGGCGCCCCTGACCGAACCCGATTGGGCGCTGATCATGGAGTTCGCCGCCGCAGACATCTTTCAGCACTCGCCCTTCGGCAACATACCGAATTCACTAAAGTCTCTCTATTTATCAGGAGAGCCCTGGCCGGACTATGGTCAGCAAGGTTGGGATGCGGACAATGAAGAAATTCAAAGCCCACCCACCACCCACTTCGTAGCCACTGTCGATGATTTAACCGACATGCTCGACTTTGACTCCGAAGACATCGACGATATGGACGCCGATGCAGGAGACGACCAAGAACCAACGCCTATAGGGCACTGGAAGGCCACCTCGTCATACGACATATACATGGTGGACACCCCAAAAGAAGGGAATGGCGATGGAACAATGAAAGATGACCCCTCCAAGAAGCAGCCTAAGCGCCGGCGTCAGCGGCGCCACTCTAAATCCCGCCAAAACAAAAACGGCGATTCCGGCATGGGAGATAATAACACCCCGGACAGCGTCGAAGACAACCCCCTCCAGCAGGATTCAACACAGGAGGATGGAGAAGCCAGCCCTCATGAGAGAGCGGCAGACAGAGAGGTAGAGGACGATAATTACATGCCTCCCTCCGAAAATGAGGCAAGCCTCGACGACGACGAATTTGTCGTGCCTGAGGATCCCGTCGAACAAGAGCATTTCAAACGCAGGCTTATGGCCACGGCGAGCAGCTTCAAGAAAAAAACAGCAGCAGCTTAGAGCTAACCAAGACTTGCTAGCCGACAGATGGACTGAAGTCCTTGCGGCTGAAGAGTACGAACTCGAACGCCCCTCCAAGAGCTACCCAAAGCGCAGGCTGCTACCCCGATTAGAGGAGGAAGCACCTAAACCTACATCACCAGCGCATGACATGGCCGACCGGCCACCTCGTGGCCATGACAGAGAGGCCTCTCGGCCATGCACTCAAGCCGCACCCCGGCGTCGCTCAAAAAATACCAAGGCACGGGGAAATGCGCCAGACCTGCGAGCATATTGGAGGACAAGGCAAGGCAAACAAGATCGATCTACGAATCGCATGGGCGCCCCACGACACGTGGCGATAACCATCATGCCGGATATGGCAAATACGGCCAGGCCGAACACAGCAGACAAAGCTCATTTGGTCTACGTCGTGATATAGCCCAGTACAGAGGCGCCGCACACCCACTATGCTTCACAGATGAAGTATTGGATCATCAAATCCCCGACGGTTTTAAACCCGTAAACATCGAATCATATGATGGCACAACAGATCCTGCGGTATGGATCGAGGATTATCTCCTTCATATCCACATGGCCCGCGGTGATGATCTACAGGCTATCAAATACGTCCCACTCAAGCTCAAAGGACCAGCTCGGCATTGGCTTAACAGCTTGCCAGCAGAGTCAATTGGTTCTTTGGGAGGACACGGAAGCCGCATTCTCGACAATTTCCAGGGAACCTATGTGCGACCACCAGACGCCGATGACCTAAGCCACATAATTCAGCAGCCAGAGGAATCGGCCTCTGGACACGGTTCCTAACCAAGAAAAATCAAATAGTCGACTGTCCGGATGTAGAGGCCCTCGCAGCCTTCAAACATAACATCCGTGACAAATGGCTTGCCCGGCACCTAGGACAGGAAAAGCCAAAATCCATGGCAGCCCTCACAACACTCATGACCCGCTTTTGCGCGGGAGAGGACAGCTGGCTAGCTCGTAGTAATAACATGAACAAGAGCCCTGGTAATTCGGATACCAAGGACAACAATGGCAGGTCGCGTCGCAACAAGCACAAGCTCCGCATTAACGGCGACAATACTGAGGATACGACAGTTAATGCTGGATTCAGAGGCTCTAAACCCGGTCAGCGGAAAAAGCCATTCAAAAGAAATACTCCGGGCCCGTCCAGTTTGGACCGAATACTCGATCGCTCATGCCAGATACACGGCACCCCCGAAACACCAGCCAATCACATCAACAGGGATTGTTGGGTGTTCAAGCAGGCAGGCAAGTTCGATGCCGAAAACAGAGACAAGGGGCTGCATAGCGATGACGAGGAGGAGCCCCGGCCGCCGAACAATAGGGGACAGAAGGGCTTTCCCCCACAAGTGCGGACGGTGAACATGATATACGCAACCCACATCCCCAAAAGGGAGCGGAATCGTGCACTCAGGGACGTATATGCGTTGGAGCCAGTTGCCCCAAAGTTCAACCCGTGGTCCTCCTGCCGGATCACTTTTGATCGAAGGGACCACCCCACTAGCATCCGCCACGGCGGATTCGCCGCATTGGTTCTAGACCCAATCATTGACGGATTTCACCTCATTAGAGTCCTCATGGACGGCGGCAGTAGCCTGAACCTGCTACAGGATACAATGCGAAAAATGGGCATAGATCCCTCAAGGATTAAACCCACAAAGACGACCATTAAAGACGTCATACCAGGTGTAGAGGCCAGCTGTACAGGCTCAGTTACACTCGAAGTGGTCTTCAGATCCCCGGATAATTTCCGAAGCGAGGAGTTAATCTTCGACATAGTCCCATTCCGAAGTGGCTATCACGCCCTGCTCGGACGAACCGCATTTGCAAAGTTCAATGCGGTGCCGCATTATGCATACCTCAAGCTCAAGATGCCAGGCCCTCAAGGAGTCATTACGGTCAATGGAAACACCGAACGCTCCCTCCGAACGGAGGAGCATATGGCGGCCCTCGCGGCGGAAGTACAAAGTAGCCTCTCAAGGCAATTCTCCAGTCCGGCTATTAAACGTCCGAACACCGTCAAGCGCGCCCGGAGTAACCTACAACAAGACCGCCTGGCACGTTCCGAGCAAACGTAGCAGTGCGGCACCAATCCCAGCCCTCGCGAATTTGCGAAACCAGTACCACGCTTGTGTGTGTGTGTGAACATGGCGGCCGGGGTGAGCTCACTGGCGAGGCGACGACGGGGCGACGGGACGGGGCGGCGACGACGGGGCAACGGGATGGGGAGGCCACGACGGACGGGCGGCAACGACGGGCGGGCGGCGGCGCGGGCGGCGGGCGCGCAACGGGACAACGGGCACGGGACGGCCGGGCGGCGATGTCGACGGGGTGGCGACGAGGGTGGGGACGACCGGGTCGGGCGACGAGGGCGGGCGGCGCGTCGACGGGACGGCATCGATCAGGCAGGCGGCGCGACGGAGGGAAGAAAGCAGAGAGGGACGGTGAATTTTTCAACTGTTGTATATATAGGATGGACCCTTAGTACGGTTGGTGCCACGACCGGTACTAAAGGTCTGTTTTGGCCGAGCCAAGCGGGAAGCCCCTTTAGTACTTGGTGGTGGCTCCAACGGTACTAAAGACCCCACATTTAGTACCGGTTGGTGCCATGACCCGGTACTAAAGGGTCTTATTGGCCTTGATCTTGGTGCGGCAAGTTTAGTCCCACCTCGCTAGTCGAAGGGCTACCGCACTGGTTTATCAGCCACAGTGCGGTAGCTCTCTCGAGCTCCTCTCCTAAGCAGGCCTACTAGGCCTACCTGTTCAGTGCTGCCCTATGGGCCTATTGGGCCTTTGCGGGCCTGCATCCTAGCCGTATGCAGGCCGCTTTGGCCCAGTAGGCGGGCTTTTTTATTTTCTTAAAAAAACTTTGCTTTTTTTATTTATTTTTGAGTTGTTTTTTGCTGTATTTAGAATTTCTTTCTGAGTATTTTTGCTTTAGGTACAAAAAATTACAAACTTTCTGTTAGTGCCGGTAGTTTTCAAATTTGAATAGTTTAAATTTTGAATTATTTGAAATTTGTGTGAATCACTAGTTTGTGAATAACTTAACTTTGAAAAAAGATTTTTCAGTGATTCTTTTTTCTTATGTTTAATATTACTAGTCATTAACCCGTGCAGCTGCACGGGCTAGCAATTTGATTTACACAATAGAAATAAGATATATTTTTGAAAATATGTCCATCAATTAAAATCTAAATAGAATATAGAAAAAGGGGATATTTTCTCTGTCCATAATTCCTCATTATATTCAAAACCAAGAAACACTGGTGCGTTAGCATATGAGAGTGGTACATGAAAATTAGATCAGATTAAGTTGTAGCATGATTGTTTTTGCTCGTACATATTGTAGGGTCAATCGGATCCTTTAGGCAACCGATGGTCTCTAAATTACATGAGGGATTCAATCAAGTAATGTGTTACTTGGGTGCATTGTGATTTGTTGGATCAGTGTACGTATGCATATACTTGATTCGCTAGGACTGTTTCAGCAATCAGTGACTCACCACTCACCACTCGAACGTTAGCTGGCACATGTATTCTACGGTCGCTGTCGACGCCGAGCGGCCGACATCAGCTGGCACAGGTATTCTACTGTTGCCGTCGACCGTCGACCGCCCGACGTAAGCTGGCACATGTATTCTACCGTCGTCGTCGACGCCGAGCGCCCACACGCCAATGCCTCCGATGCTGATCAATCTCCAACTCTGTGTATGTATACTAGTCAACACCCCGTGCATCTGCGCGGGCTAGCTACGTTGACTATCAGATTTGAACTTTCATTATAAAAATATGCATAATATTTTTACAAATTGCAAAGTGAAAATTTTATGGATAAACATACCAAATATTAGTATGTGGAACATGTAAGAGTTGGCACTATTATGAGCGGGACAAAAAGGTATGTACATATCTTCGATTAATTCAGTTGATTTTATCAACGTCATCTATTAGCATGTATGCGATCTAGGGGTATGAATTACATATAGTGATTTGCACCAAGACAAATATTCTTGTCTTTATTACCGTACAAACTACAAATATCCTAACAGATGTAGCTATAAATTATAGGTTTTGAAGTAGACTGAATATGCTTATTTAATCTAATTACTGAATATCATTCAAAAACATTTACTGGTTCACTTGTTCTAGTCTATATTATGATAAATAAAAGTACACTACTGATTTCTAGTATTGGGTAAATATATTTATAACATCTTTACGACCATGTATATGAAGTGGGAATCTAAAAAATCAATATAGGTACTATGCAAGGATCCGTCTTACTATCCGATCAGAAAATAGCAACACGTTACTAAAGCTTGTAGAGAATAATTTTGTGACATGAACCCACAAATAAAAATATGCAAAGCATATTATATTGTATGTATCATTTTCATCGTTTTCCAAAACAGAGCAGGCACCTGATATTTTGGAACTTGGACGTATATGATGATGGCATGTTTTTTAGAAACACGATGGCTCTTTTCTATAACATGAGGGTTATTTATTTTTGACTTCATATTTTTATTTTACATTATAAGGCAGTGTCTTTTTTTTTTGGAAATTCAGTGTCTCTTTCTGTAAGTGTTGGTTCTGGATTTCTGTAATCTTTTTCCTTTTATTTCAAGAAAGGGGGAGCACACATGTTTTTTTTGAACTTGCACACATGTTTATTTGTACGTGTAATTTCCCTTTATTTTTTGAAGATGGAGAAGGTACGTTATATTTTGGGACATGGACGTGTGTCATGATGGAATTTTTTAAATCATGATGGCTCTTTCCATGTAGCGACATGACTCCTTTTTTACTTGATGATTTTTTTATATTATAAGGCAGGTTTTCTTTTTCCTGTACGTGATTTTGGGAGCTTGGACGTGTTTGATGATGGACTTTTTGAGAACCACGATGGCCCTTTCCTTGTAGTATGAGGACTCTTCTTTTACGTGATCTTCTTTTTTTTAGGATTGTGATCTTCATTTTTATTATAAAGCTATGGTGTCTCTCTTTTTTGTACATGTTGGTTCAATTCTTTACGTACACTATTTTTTTATATGAAGTCTTCTAATAGATCTTGACCATTAAATTTTAAATCTAATGGTTGAATTAATCTTGATGATGTGGATTAACGTAAAGGCTCGAAAGGTGCCTCCAATTAGTAAATATAAGATATAAGATGTCAACACGCAGCTCTTACATCTGTCCTTGAACCTAGTTTGCATGAAACATAGATAGAAGTTCTTATTAGGCGGCGTCCAGCACGTGCGGAGGATCAGAGAGAGCGGCATCTTCTTTAACGGGTTTTAATAATTCGCTAGCTTTATTAATTATTGGTGGACCATAGAAGAGTCCAGCAACAAATAGGCTCCTACATGGGATAATTGGCAAGGACTCCCGGACATACTTCATCTAATGGTTGCATGTAATTAATGTGGAGATGAAACGAACAGTTTTACTAATTTTTCAGGATTAACGTAAGAGGTCGTATGGTGCCTCCAATTAGTAAATACTAGTCATCAACCCGTGCATATGCACGGGCTAGCACATTAATGTAGTACAACCATGTAATATTTTTTGTTTCTATAGTATATTGTAAACATGATGTGATGGACTACTCATTACAGAGGATATTGATGTGCTGCCCCTCTGCTATCTATACCGACAAAACTCGCCAATGAAAACTGAACCATGATTTACGTGGCTCAATGTGGCTAAACCAAAAAAAAAAAAAAAATCAAAATTTAGTCTCAATCCTCAAATAAATAAATAGAAAATCTTATATTTACTAATTGGAAGCACTAATGAAGCCTCCACGTTAATCCACATCATTAGTAAATTATTAACCGTCAGATCAATTTAATCAATCTATCTGAACCGTATGATCTACGTTACACAAATTACCATGTTACAAAATCCAGCGATTCACGTGAGGTAAAAAAACAACGTGATCCAACCTACACGTTAAAAAACTGTTAGACCCTATATTAAACAACAGAACCATGATACAAACTCCATATCGTTGTGGACCATCAAGGAAAACAATCCATATCGTTGTGGGTTTCACAAAAGAAGTCCATCTTGCCTGCAAAAAAAAAAGCCCATCTCCCATGTTATACCATCCCACGTGATTTTTTATATAAGAAAACAAAAGATTGTGGCCTCTCCTCTCTCAGGTTGAGATTCAATCTGATGTGCTCCTTCCTTGCTAGACACGCTTGCCCCTTCCCTACCTGCAGATCTCAAGGAAATTGGGTCACGATGGTCAACTGCGCTCAGATAATTTCTTCACGTACGGAGCACTTCCTCCTCACATCAGCCCATCCCCGTGAGGTCGTGTCCTTGCCGCAGCCGCCTTCCCCATCTCTCCGCGGGCGCTCCTTCCACGGTGTCTTTGGCTTGATGATCCGATAGGCAGTGTTCATCTCACTTCGTCATCTCCCCACAATTCATGATTGTACGCCTTGATTCCACCAGCACTCGACGACGCACTCTGGCGCTATCTTTTCCGGTCTCAATTTATTTTCCCATGGAGATTGAAAAATCAGGTCTGCTATTTACATCAAGTATTGCTGGCGTCGTGGCCGCCGACGTAGGATTTTCTGCATCCCGTACCACCGTTAGTATGTGGTGGCAAACTCGACGATGCAATCTGGCGCTAACTTTCCTAGTCTCAATTTCTTTTTCCATGGAGATTGGAAAATCGGGTCTGCTATTTACATAAGTATTGCTGGCATCGTGGCTGTTGATGTAGGATTTGCTGCATCCCGTACTGCCGTTTGTATGTGGCGGCAAGTACAGAACTGCGTAAAGTACATGCACTTGCACGGTAGCAGTCAACACGTACATGTGTAGGCAACTAGATATATAGACGAGGAATACATGAGCATGATTGAGGATTGCTGAGGTATGACAACATATGAGGTGCGTACAAGTTCAGGATCCATATCCACCTAGAGATTCTTGATTAATTGATAGCTTTTTGGTTGTCTTCGTCCCCAGCCATCCATCATGGTCTTTATACTACCTGTAGATTTCTGATAGTTTCCCCCCTGCTTCTAAGAATTCCGTATGTTCCTTTTATATTACCTTTGGTCCACAAAAAGATGGCACCGTTTCTCAATTCATTAAGAAGATTTTACAAATTAGTGTCTTATTGCAGGAAGGTTTCGGCCAGGGCAATGGCGCATTGACAATTATAACAGGTGCAACGTGTCTATTTGTTTGAGGGAACATGTCTACTTTTTGTAAGCATCAGAATGCATAAGTTTATTTTCACAGCACAGAAGCACATATTATTAATGTAGTAATATGTTGATTCTTCATTCTAGAGAATTTATTTATTCTCCTTCCTTTTTTTTCTTAATTCCCTTTGAAATGCTTCCTGCTAATATTTCATTCAAGTTTCGACTTGAGATGAGCTAACTTTCCGTCCTCTGTCTATTACATGGTACATGGCAGTAAGCTAAGTTTTTGTGGCACAAGGCATTTGTAAGTTTCCTTAATTTCTAATAATAAATAGATTACTGTTATCATTACTGTATGAAAAAAATTCCAATTTACATCTTTGTGTAAACATTGCAGCCGTTAAGTGAGGCATGATTTCTTGATGGTTGGCTCTTCTCCAGGGCAATTAATTACTATTGAATAAGGAATAAAGTTTCATCCAGGTACTACCCGTCATGGGAAATAATTCTACCAGTTAGAAAAATATTATGCTAAATCATTACACAATAATGTTTATCCAAATATATATTTGTCTTTGTGTCTATTCATACACCTTCTCAAACCAGACAAACCATTGCATTTTCACTTAGACTACCTTTCTGTCTCAATTGAGAAGTTTGCCTTGGCAATGCACTTTAAATAGATTATTACATCCTTTCTGTTACTCCCCCCTGAAAAAAAAACTTGGAGTTCTATTTTTTTAAAACTTATATGGAAATAATGTATTGTATTTTTCGGTTCTTTGAGCCTTCACTTTTCTGATATTTGTCACTCTTTGAAGATCTTATGTTTTTCTTTTGCGAAATAATTGGATTTAAGTTGTGTAGATAATTGGATTTTCAATGTTATTTCTTCGGCATGAAGTGCAGTTAAGATGTGTAGGCCATTATCAATCTACGTAATTCACTACTATTAATTATATGAAACACATAAAACAGCATGATACGTGTATGTACCATATTTCCTATGTGCCACTGCTCTAAAATACATAGCCTCCCTAATAATTGAGAAGATTCTCGAAAAAATGGAATATTCATAAGAAATATCATCACCTAAAGACCTTTTTGTATTACAACATAGCGGGTGTAAATAGAAACGTGTACAACTCAAGTACTTCACTTATCGAGCTTTATTTTTGCATGGGCTGCCTTACTAAAATCTCACTGCCATATCTACCAGGAAATGTTAAATATATAGCCATGATCGGAAAAATTCCGGGATTCTTTTATATGCCATGTCAAATAGTTCAATAATATAGATGTTAGGAGCTATTACATAATAAGAGTTACATATTGACACCATTGCATTTTTTTAATTAAACCTACTATTTGCACCCCTAAAGCTTTCAATGAAGGTTTGTCTGAACACTTTTATGCCTATTGGTGTGGATATATAAAAATACACTAAATTCTCTTTTTGATGTGTAAACCTACAAGTGCATCCTTGATTACATGATGTTAGAACACTCATCTTCTTCTCTTAATTCGTGATATGTTTTGGCATTTTGATTTTCTTTTTAATTCTCTAAAGGCATTGCAAGAAAGGTACCATGTTTGCATCGTATGGTAGTATATGAGGATCCAGTTGTTCTTCGTGATGGGATATTCTATGCAGTCATGAATTTGAAGGAAATTTATTTATCATGAAGGTTGTGCTTTTCCAGTATATTTTATTCATGCAAGTTTTTATGCATAACAAATGTTGTTTAGTGGGTTCACCGAAGTCACCTTCCAAAGTTGCTAGCCCGTGCAGTTGCACGGGTTGATGACTAGTGACACCTAACCTACTTCTAATATGATTACATATGTTCTTTGTCTCCTTGACAATAACCATTAGTCTTTAGTCTTGACTCGGTCCAAGACAATCTCGAGCAACTCCACTTCCGTGGTATGCAAACTTCTGTTTAAATCTCCCTTGTAAAAACTATACTGAATCCGCAAACATGATATATTTATTTTCTGAGCTGGCTTACAGAAAAAATAAGTTAGATGTATGATGGATTGAATTGTGAAAAAAGAAAAATATAACTGGAAACCCCATCTCTTACTACACTTGGCTCCATCTACTCAAAGTTCAAACAACTCCTTTTGGTAAATAAACCATTGTGGGATAAAATAAGGAACTGAAATATTGTCCATACTTTGAAAACTGAGATTGAAAGGTAAAAGAGGAGCACAATTAGCAGATCCCACGTGTTTAAGTTGATCGTATGTTCTAAATCAAAAATCATGTAGTTGAATATACATGGTGAATTTCTTGATAGGATGTTACATGTTAAATCATCATCATGGGATAAAATCATGTACGTATACATGATGGGTTGCTTCACTTGAAAAGTGAAATTCAAAGGATAAGGTGGAACACGATTAATATACATGATGTAGTAATTTTGTAGATGTAAAAATGAGATTAAAAGGATAAAGAGGATCGAACACCATTGGGAGAGTCAGGGCGTACACTTGATTTGACCCTTGATCAAAAATCAAAGCCACCATCCATACGTGGGAGAGCCTGATTGTATGAGAGATGTAGGCAGCGGCCATGTAGAGAAGTTCACGCTGATTTTACTGGTTAGAATATTTAATACATGGAGTCTTTTTGGGAAATCAGCTGGGTCGTCGTGGATTCTTTCCTTTTTCTTGCTCGAGTTTCTAAATGGATGGACACTTTCCTTTTATTTTGAGGCTTTCTTTTTCTTTTGGTGGAACGGATCTAGGCTTTCCTTTTGTTTTTGACGTGAGGCTTTACTTTTTTCTTCTTCTAACTAAAACTAACGTGAGTCTACCGATCCAGGCTTTCCTTTTTTCTGAAGCGATGCTTTACTTTTTTTTCTAAAACTAACTTGAGGCTACGGATCCAGTATTTTGTTTTTTTATGTGAGGTTTTAAAAAGCTAACGTGAGGCTTTACTTTTTATTTTGAGGGAACAGATCGAGGCTTTTTTTTTTGTATACCACCAATGTTGGACGTGTCAGATGCCTTTTTTTGTTGGAGAGGCTAATCTGTGTTACACAAGTTTTCCTTTTATCCCGGACGTAAATTCTTCAATCCAACGGTGTAATTAATTTTGATGATGTGGATCAATGAGAGTACTTGAAAGGTGCCTCCAATTAGTAAATACTAGTCGTCATCCCGTGCACCTGCACGGGCTAGCACTTGTAATATTAGATCAACAAAGTTGTTGCGGATTATAAATGTAGGCCAAAAATATGAATATGTTGATATGAGTTATTATTGTTACACATGCATGTTTATCTTTGTTGAACATAGAGTTCAACAATGTTACATTGCTTCAAACTATTTAGGGATTAGATTGTTCGTGTCCAATGGTGTGACAACCTTATCAATATTGCCATCGTGTGATGGCGAACAACCACAGATGTATAGATGATATGTTGATGGATGTGCTACATTATGGACGTTATATAAGGATAAGAATATATATGTGTTATGTTGGTATAAAACATGGTTACAAATGCAAATGTTGTTGCATGTAGGATGTATTCGTGACCTATAAGTTTCTAAAAAGTACTCCCTCCGTTCCCAAATTATTGTCTTTCTAGCCATCTCAAATGGACTATAACATACGGATGTATGTAGACATGTTTTAGAGTGTAGATTTACTCATTTTGCTCCGTATGTAGTCACTTGTTGAAATCTCTAGAAAGACAATTATTTAGAAACGGAGGGAGTATAAGGATAAAGGGTCCTCTTGTAATATATAGTGCCTAAAAATACATACATCTTATTTTTTGCCAGGCAAGCACAGTAGAATTATAAAAAGTCTGTTTCTATACACAATAGTGGACATATGCGTGCACGGTTTTTTATCAACATACATGATATCATAGCAAATAATATACATATATAAAATGTACTTTATTGTATATTCTCATTATTTTAAGCAGCATAAATCATTCAGATTTTAAGTTCAGCTCAACCAACAAATTTAAGGAATTTATTTTCTGATTAATGTGGATGGGATTTTTTATTTTCAAACTATATACATATCTATATCTTGTAGATAATCGTATGTTTATATGAGCTCTTTGTAGCGCATGGTACATCCAGATTTTCTTGTTACTTCAGTAATTTATATGTATTTAAAGATGCTTTAATAGCTAAATTTTCTTCGTTGTAAGGCCAGAATAAGGACATGCATAGACGTACTATATATGTGGATATGTATTAGCAATCTGCACCTTGAAAGAATCATGTGAATCCATCTAATTCATTTATCGCATGCAAGTCAGCCAAAGTAGTATGTCTTAAAAGTATTGTATTATCTTTTACACAATATTAATAGATGCTCCAGGTGGTTCATCTGGTGCGCTTCTCTATAACATAATCAGGATAGCTGTGCTCATGGATATGTATGTACATCGTAATTTATATCTTGATCGGACACTTGGTTTTTGTCATGGATTCAAAGCATTAAAAATCAAGTAGCTCATTCAAAAATTAGGATAGTTTTTGTTGCACGTGAGTTGAAGAACAAAGGACAAACTGGATGACACCAGTGAGATAAATCGATGTGCTTCATTTGCACTTTAGGTTCTCCGATGGCCAGTTTACCAATTATCATAACAACACGATCTACTTTAGACCACCTCATCCTACGCCGTGTCAACCATTAATCCATTATTATCATGGTTCGAATTTAGTCTTCTAGGAACATAATGCCAAGAAGAACTTGATAGACAATGCACTTGATAGTTGGCCTCTTTTATATTGTAAATGTGGGTGTACTTTGATGCCCATGGTGGATGGAGCAAGACATTGCACATACAATGAGTAAGATCGGTCGCCGATTGGTGTCGCAGTCGATCTCTCATCATCGCTTGCAGCACCTGGCTTCAGGTTCATTTGTGGCTCGCTGCTGGCCATGTGTGTGGGAGAGTGCACTCGATGGTAATGGAAAGTTGGGGACATCCTTTAGTGAGAGAAATTTCCACCAACAGCCATACGTAGGAGAGCAGGACTGAGGGGGAGGGAAAGTCAGTGGCAAAGTATAGGAGCTGAGGGAGACGTATTTCTTTTTTAATGGATCATCAGAAGAATTTATTCATTGAGTTTCACTGGTAATAAACTGGATTTTGTTTATTTTTTACGTTTTTTTATTAAGTTTTTTTAAGGACACTATTTTTTTGTGGAACAGATGGATGTTTTATTCCACATCATGGGACGTGTCAGATACCAATTTTTGGGTCGGGTCATTTATATTAGCCCAGTTTTCTTTTTATCTTGAATGATTTTTTCAATTCAAAGGTGCGGCCATGTACGGGAGTGGAGCTTGCCTCAAAAATGTATACAGGAGACGTGTTAGATGTGTTCTCTTTTTTTAGGAGGGATGCTTTTCCTTTTTTTAATTGTCAAAAGAGTTCCATGGATCTTATCTTTTCCTTTTCTTTATGGGTAGAGTTGTTAGGGAAGGACGCTATCTCTTTTTGAAAGGAACATGTGTTTTTTGTTTCAGAAGATTGAACGTGTCAGATGTCCAATTTTTGGACCATCTGTTTTACGTAAGTTTCTTTTTGTCTTGAACGTCAATTTTAGAATCCGACGGTGTACTTAATTTTGATGATGTGGATTAATTAGAAGGCTTGAAAGGTGCCTCCAATTAGTAAATATAAGATAAGATAAGATTGTGTTTTATCATTATATTTAATTTGGTAATGCTTAGGTTATTTAAAAAATGAAATGCCTTTGTAACAGATGAGTTTTCGTCTGAAACCCTGATAGTTCGAAAGAGATAGTAAATGCATGAAAGAATTTGTTTGCACATAAAATTTCTTCGCGTTTCAAATGCCAAAACACATAACTACCCTAACTATTACAGAGATTCCCTCCTGGGTGTGAAACACAGAAGAAAGTGATGATAGTGAAGCCGATCACATCCCGGATCTTTGGGTGTGAAACTTTTTCTTCACGTGTGTCCCTTTGCACCGTAGCCATGGAAAATCTTCATCATTTAACTGGATGCTCGGGTCAATATTCACTGCGAATGAAGCAATTTCATCAAACTTTTCATAATCTTCTGACATGTCTGTCTTGTCATCCACTCCCACGATGTTTCTTTTCCCTGAAAGAACTATGTGGCGCTTTGGCTCGTCGTATGATCCATTCGCTTCCTTATCTTTTCTTTTTCTCGGCCTGGAAGACATGTCTTTCACATAAAAAACTTGCGCCACATCATTGGCTAGGACGAATGGTTCTTCTGCATACGCAAGATTGTTGAGATCCACTGTTGTCATTCCGTACTGCGGGTCTTCCGTTACCCCGCCTCGTGTCATATTGACCTATTTGCACCGAAACAAAGGGACCTTCAAACCACCTGCATAGTTAAGTTCCCATATGTCCTCTATGTAACCATAATATGTTTCCTTTCCTGTGTTGGTTGTTGCATCAAAGCGGACACCACTGTTTTGGTTGGTGCTCTTCTTATCTTGGGCGATCGTGTAAAATGTATACCCATTTATCTCGTACCCTTTGAAAGTCATTATATTCGAAGATGGTAATTGGGACAACGAGTATAGGTCATCTTCAATATCGCCATTGTGCATGGCACGTTTCTACAACCAACCGGCAAAAGTCCTCGTTTGTTCACGTGTAATCCTGTCGTCAGACTTCTCCGGGTGTTTGGAGTGTAGAAAATTCTTGTGTTCCTCGATATACGGAGCCACCAAGGTGGAATTATGTAGAACTATGTAGTGTGCTTCAGTGAGAGAATGCCCGTCCATACATATTATTCGATCCCCTCCTAGCGTGCCTTTTCCATCCAGTCTGCCCTTATGCCGCGATTCAGGAACACCAATCGGCTTAAGGTCAGGAATAAAGTCAATACAAAACTCAATGACCTCCTCATTTTCATGGCCCTTCGCAATGCTTCCTTCTGGCCTAGCATGGTTATGAAAATATTTCTTCAAGACTCCCATGAACCTCTCAAAGGGGAACATATTGTGTAGAAATACAGGACCCAAAACGTTAATCTCTTCGCAAAGGTGAACTAGGACGTGCGTCATGTTGTTGAAGAAGGATGGTGGGAACACCAACTCAAAACTGACAAGACATTGCACCAAATCATTCTGTAACCTTGGTATGATTTCTGGGTCGATTACCTCCTGAGAGATGGCATTGAGGAATGCACATAGCTTCACAATGGCTAATCGAACGTTTTCCGGTAGAAGCCCCCTCAATGCAACCGAAAGCGATTGCGTCATAATCACGTGGCAGTCATGAGACTTTAGGTTCGGAACTTTTCTCTGCCATATTTATTATTCCCTTTATATTCGAGAAGCCGACGGTACCTTCATGCTGAGCAGGCATTCAAAGAAGATTTCCTTCTCTTCTATGGTAAGAGCGTAGCTGGCTCGACCCGATGTATGCCGTATTTTCCGTGCATACGTTGCTGGTCCTCCGTGCTTCGTGTATCTTTTTCTTCCCATACACGCCCAAGAAGCCAAGCAGGGTCACGCAAAGATTCTTCGTTACATGCATCACGTCGATTGCGGAGCGGACCTCTAGGTCTTTCCAATAGGGCAGGTCCCAAAATATAGATTTCTTCTTCCACGGCGCGCGTCCGTCAGCGTCCTTCGGAACAGGTTGTCCGCCAGGACCCTTTCCAAAGATTACCTTCAAATCCTTGACCATATCATGTACATCAGCACCAGTACGGTGGCGAGGCTTCGTTCGGTGATCCGCCTCACCTTTGAAATGCTTGCCTTTCTTTCTTACGGGATGCCTGCTCAGAAGAAATCGACGATCTCCCAGGTACACATTCTTCCTACAACTCTCCAAATATATACTGTCAGTATCATCCAAACAGTGCGTGCATCCGCGGTATCCCTTGTTTGCCTGTCCTGAAAGGTTACTGAGAGCAGGCCAATCATTAATGGTCACGAACAGCAACGCCTTTAGGTCAAATTCTTCCTGTCCGTGCTCATCTCACGCACGTACACCTGTTCCATTCCACAGCTGTAATAGTTCCTCAACTAATGGCCTTAGGTACACATCAATGTCGTTGCCGGGTTGCTTAGGGCCTTGGATTATCACTGGCATCATAATGAACTTCCGCTTCATGCACAACCAAGGACGAAGGTTATACAAACATAGAGTCACACGCCACGTGCTATGGTTACTGCTCTGCTCCCCAAAAGGATTAATGCCATCTGCGCTTAGACCAAACCATACATTCCTTTGGTCACCTGCAAACTCCTCCCTGTACTTTCTCTCGATTTTTCTCCACTGCGAACCGTCAGCGGGTACTCTCAACTTTCCGTCTTTCTTACAGTATTCTCGTGCCACCGACGCTTTCGCATGCTCTTTGTTTTGGAACAACGTTTCAACCGTGGTATTATAGGAGCATACCACATCACCTTGGCAGGAATCTTCTTCCGGGCGCTAGCCCTCGACATCACCGAGGTCATCGCGACTGATCTTATAACGCAATGCACCACATACCGCAAGCTTTCAAATCCTCAGATGCACCGCGTAGAGGATGAAGTCATTAGGGCATGCATGTATCTTCGCACCTCTAACCCTAGAGGGCAGACAACCTTCTTTGCTTCATACGCTCTCGGGCAATTCGTTGTCCTTTGGAAGCATATTCTTTATCATTACCAGCAACTTTCCAAATCCCTTGTCGATACACCATTCTCGCCTTCCGTTGCAGCAATTCCGATGTGGTGCCCAACTTTTTTTGTCAACCGCAATTCGGGTAGAACAATTTCTTGTGATCCTCTAACATGCGCTGCAACCGTCCTCTCCAAATCACTTGCGCAGTTTCTCTTTGCATCGGCAATGGCCCGACCTAGATCATCAGCGGGCTCATCGATGCCTCTTCTTCAACTTGTTCCGCATTGCGGCTCAGCTTCTTCCTCCATTGTTGTATCATCGTATTCAGGGAACCCATGGCCAGGATAGATGTCGTCGTCCTCTTCTTCTTCATTTTCTTCCATCATAACCCCTCTTTCTCTGTGCTTGGTCCAAACATTATAGTGGGGCATGAAACCGGACTCAAATAGGTGGACGTGAATGGTTCTTGACGTAGATTAATTGCGGCCATTCTTACAGCCAGCACATGGACAAGGCATAAAACCATCCGCCCGCTTGTTTGCCTCAGCGGCAAGCAGAAAAGTATGCACGCCATTAATGAACCCGGGAGAGCATCGGTCATCATACATCCATTGTCGGCTCATATCTTCATTATACACAACACCGAATAGACCAAATTAATACAAGTTCATACATAAAGTTCATATACAACACTTAATTAAATGCAACATACAAATAACTCTTTAGCTAAAGAATTTAAATGCAACAACAAATGCGATCAAGATCTCAACTAAGGTAACAATTGATCCAACAGCATAATGATACCAAGCCACACTATCAATGGCATATTTTCTAATCTTTCTAATCTCCAACCTCATTTTCTCCATCTTGATCTTGTGATCATCGACGACATCGGCAACATGCAACTCCAATTCCATCTTCTCCCCCTCAATTATTTTCAATTTTTCTTTCAAATACTCGTTTTCTCTTTCAACTAAATTTATCCTCTCGACAATAGGGTCGGTTGGAATTTACGGTTCACATACCTCCTAGATAAAAATATCTATGTCAACTTGATGGGCATAATTTGTCATAAACACGAAATGCAACAACTAGTTCTAAAAGAGAATATACCACATCTGAATCATAACAAGGACGAGGGCCGACGGGGACGGATATCAAAACCATGGCACTATATATAACAAACAACGACGGGTAAGACAATTATATCGAGTAACTATATATCCAAATCACACAAACATCAATTTGGTAATGTAAAACATTCATGAACAAGAGCCTCACCACAAGGTGGTGCCGTGACAGGACGATGTGAGCGATCGGCGGTGAATTCTGACGGAGATTTATAAGGCACTAAGTAAACCACACCTACATATGCAAACTAAGTGTTATTTTGACCTCTAATTGCATATAAATCAAATACTAGCAAATATAATTCCTCCCAAATTAATCACTATACAAAGCATTGCAAGAGCTAATCTAGCAATGAGAGTTGAAAGGACAAAGTTGCTAACCTTTGTGATCATTTGAATGGATGGGGCCTTCAAATCTTGACAAATTTTGGGCAAATTTTGTGAGGAGCTCGAGGAAGAGAGGGAAGAACAGAGGAAGTGAGGGAAAGGGGAAGAACAGAGTGGCTCGGGTGGGCGAAGGGTTTATGTCGTCGACCTTTAGTACCGGTTCGTGCCACGAACCGTTACTAAAGGTGCTGGACGACCCCAGACTGACAACATCCAGCCACCACTCTCTTTAGTACAGGTTCGCCACAAACTGGTACTAATGAGAGCGGCCGGCTAGCCGTTGGAACCGGCACTAATGGACACATTAGTGCTGGCTCAAAATCAAACCGGCACTAATGTGTCTCGGATTTGCCCCTTTTTCTACTAGTGATTAGACTACTTGACCAAATAAAAACCTAGCCTTTTCCTAATTTTAATTCTTGGCAGGATTTAGCAACTTAGCACAAGTCAAGTAATCAACCTACACATGCAATTCTAGAGTATAGCAGCGGAATTTAACACAATTGCATATGAAGGTAAAGGGGAGGAGTTTGAGGAGGCAAATGCAATTTGGATACACGGATATTTTTGAGCCGAGGTTCCGATAGGTGTTGCTATTGTACATCCACGTTGATGGAGACTTCAACCCACAAAGGGTAACGGTTGCGTGAGTCCACGGAGGGCTCCACCCACGAAGGGTCCACGAAGAAGCAACCTAGTTTATCCCACCATGGTCGTCGCCCACGAAGGACTTCCCTCACTAGGGGGAGATCCTCACGAAGTAGGCGATCTCCTTGCCCGTACAAACTCCTTGGTTCAACTCCACAATCTTGTCGGAGGCTCCCAAGTGACACCTAGCCAATCTAGGAGACACTGTTGGGGAACGTTGCAGAAAATTAAAATTTTTTCCTACGGTTTCACCAAGATCTATCTATGAGTTCATCTAGCAACGAGTCAAGGGAATGAGTTTGCATCTACATACCACTTTGTAGATCGCGAGCGGAAGCATTCACTAGAACGGGGATGAAGTAGTCGTTCTCGTCGTGATCCTATCACCGGAGATCCTAGCGTCGAGCAGACGGCACCTCGCGTTCAACACACGTGCGGGACGGGAGGCGTCTCCTCCTTCTTGATCCAGCAAGGGGAAGGAGAGGTTGATGATGATCTAGCAGCACGACGGCGTGGTGGTGGATGCAGTGAGAACTCCGCAGGCTTCGCCAAGCTGCTGCGGGAGGAGGGCGAGGTGTAGCATGGGAGGAGGCGCGAGAACTTCAGGTGCGGCTGCCTCCCTCCTCCCTTTATATAGGCCCCAGGGCGCCGCCCTGGGGATCCCATCTCCCAAGGGGCGGCGGCCAGGGGAGGAGTGCCCCAAGGCAGTGGGCGCCCCACCCTGGGGTTTCAACCCTAGGCGCGGGGTGGGCCAAGAGGCGCACCAACCCACTATGGGCTGGTTCCCTCCCCACTTCAGCCCATGGGGCCCTCCGGGATGGGTGGCCCCACTGGTGGACCCGGGACCCTTCCGGTGGTCCGTACAATCTGGGTGACCGAAACTTTCCCGATGGCCGAAATACCACTTCCTATATATAATCCTTTACCTCCGGACCATTCCGAAACTCCTCGTGACAAAAGAGAATATACTCCGATGCGCAATGTTGCTGGACAAATATCCGTCATTGCGCAGCTTCTGGATCTGCCCCTCCGTGACGGAGGAGGCCATCCACTTGCCTCCCGCTCCGGACATAGTTGGATAAGGTTGAGGTGAGAAGTGCGGACTTGGGCGCTGGAGCTCGAGTTCGCGGAGATGGATAAGCCAAGGAGGAAGAAGGCGCAGGTAAAAGATTTGGATCTTTATCCCCTATATGGGCGGACAAAAACATGTGTCCCCACCGGCCTGGTAAAACTCGCTTATCTCCAAAGCGTCACAATCAATGGCGCGGTTGGGTTACCCACGTCCGTATTGATGGGAATCCCGGAATAAGGGGAACATGATCTCTGCTTCGACAAGAGGTGCCAAGGAAACCGCTTCGCTAAACGCGCTGAGGTGGAACAATAAAAACAATTTGAGTAAGGGCTTGGTAGTGGTGCGACGTCACGCCACAGAATACGTCAGCAGATGGATCTTGTGTAATATTATTCTCTCTACGGTGGTATGTGGAATTTATTTTTGCAGAGCCGGACACTATCCTGGTGTTCACAATCTTCTATAAATTATTCGGAGGAAGAACCCGCCTTGCAATGCCGAAGACAACATGCGCGCCGGACTCGTCGTCATTGAAGCCTGGTGTCGGTGTCAAAACCGGCGGATCTCGGGTAGGGGGTCCCGAACTGTGCGTCTAGGCGGATGGTAACAGGAGACAAGGGACACGATGTTTTACCCAGGTTCGGGCCCTCTTGATGGAGGTAAAACCCTACGTCCTGCTCGATTGATATTGATATTGTGGATGTTTACAAGAGTGGATCTACCACGAGATCAAGGAGGCTAAACCCTAGAAGCTAGCCTATGGTATGATTGTAAGGGTTGTTGATGATGTCCTACGGACTAGAGCCATCCGATTTATATAGACACCGGAGAGGGCTAGGGTTACATAGAGTCGGTTACAATGGTAGGAGATCTACATATCCGTATCGCCAAGCTTGCCTTCCACGCCAAGGAAAGTCCCATCCGGACACGGGGCGAAGTCTTCAATCTTCTATCTTCATAGTCTTGGAGTCCAGTCGATGATGATAGTCCGGTGATGATAGTCCGCCAGCGATGGTAGTCCGCTATCCGGACACCCTAATCCGGGACTCCTCGGTAGCCCCGAACCAGGCTTCAATGACGATAAGTCCAGCATGCGTGTAGTCTTGGCGTTGCAAAGGCGGGTTCTCTTTCAAGTCCCACGCACTGCGAACAGTGTCTAGCTTCCTCATCAATGTTGCGCGTCTTGGCTTCCACGCCCAATAATGGCCTTCTTCCACGCGTCGCCGCGAATGTGAAAACCAGGGTGTCTTTTATGTTTTACCCCTAGTTGTGCGAACAATCTGCCTATAAGGGAGGCAAGAATCCAGATCCAAATCACCATCTTCCTCTCGCAAATACTCATCGGAGCGCTTTCGACCAAGAATCCATTCCATCATGGACCGTGAGCGCGCTCCTCTTCTCGCTCCGGCCCTTTGCCAGGAGATTGGAGGAGATGCTCTGTTCCGCACAACGAGCTGGTGAAGCTCCAAATGGGGGGATATCTCCCTCCGGCCTTCATGGTTTCTGTTCGAGCCGGGCTGGCCACCTACAAAGGTTGGAAGCAAGCGGAGGTTACCCCAAATCCCAACAAAGGGGGCGGGTATGCCGTCCCCTATCGATAAGGGGACTCGGTTTCCTGTACATCCATTCCTCCGGGCTCTCGGAGTTCTCGGACTCCAGCTTCATCTCCTCACGCCGCCTCAATCCTGCATATTGCGGGTTATGTAGCTCTGTCTGAGCTTTTTCAGGCGTCGAGCCCCACTTGGCGCTGTGGAAGAGGTTGTTACGCCTTGTACCCGCTCTCACGAGGGTCCATATATCAAGTGGCGGCGCGAAATATAGCACATTGCCGGAGCGGATATCCATCCGGAACCCCTAAGAAGGCGCCAAGACTGGCCTTGGAATGGTTTTATATAGAAGGCGCCCGCTGCGGACCTGTTGGATCGGCCTCCGGAGTTCAGCAATGTTCCTCTAAAGCGCCTTAGTTGGCGTCCATGAGCCCCAAACTGGAGGAAGACAAGAGCGTCCATTATTTGATGGGCGAATAAGGTTCTTGGCCCATGCCAAGTTGACCATGATTGGAGTCATGGCAACATGCATTATCTTGGGGTGCAGCCGCTACAATCTGAGGCCACCCATGTGGGATTTCAGCGGGAGGGCGATGCCACCCGTCATGGCCAAAGGGCGGATTGGCGAAGATCGGTGACGATCTTGTCCGGCCTGTATAAGGGGGAGAAGGAGGATTTCCTTCAGACGAACCCGTTAAATGGGTTTTCCATGAATAATCCCCGGCCTTGGGTAAGAGAACACTCAGCGTGTCCGACCTGTGCCTTTTGAAACTTAAGTTTCTTATATTGTGCTCCTCCTTCGACGCAGGAACTGCGCCGGACCGTGGAGGGCATGCTAAGTCCAGCTCCGCAACCCGAGGATCCAGAGAGATCCCGGGATCCGGCCTCCGAAGAGGATCCGGACATAAAGGTGGAGCTAATCGATGGGGTGTTCCACCAGCTCAGCATGGACAATGCCTTAGTCGCCATCACGGCCGACTATCCCGGACTATATCCGGCTTCCCAGGTGATTGTGGCCGAAGCCCTGACACCGTCATTCCTTCCTTGCTTATTTCTGACCACCGTATATGATGGCATTGTGCAGGAGGCGCCCCTAGGGCGAGAAGCCGAGCCCGCGGTGGCTGACCAACAAGGGCCAGTTCGGACCAGTAAGCGCAAGAGGAGCGCGGCGCGGACTGAAACGTCGCCGCAAAGGTGTAGCTCACAATTCAGTATTTTAGAGCAACGTTCCTAGGAAGCGTTTGAGTGCTCATGACTTTTATAGGGAAAAAAGCGTCCGCCGGACTGCAGGTGTGGAAGTTGTCAATCCAACCTGTTGGGGATACAACTCCGGAGTGTGAACCGCCCCGGAGGGGCCGGTTTACCCTCGTGCGTAATCCAGGCCCATATGGAAGCCTGGAGCCCAAAAGGGAATTAAGGTCCATACATATAAACCGCCCTAGTGCTGTAACTTGTATTGTAAGACAAGAAAGGAGAGACCAAGCCGGACTCTTGGATGAGCCGGATTGGGATTCTGTAAGCCGGCCGGGCGTCAACCCGTGTATATAAGGGGCGACCAGTGGCGAGTTAGGACAGAGATTGAGGCCAAGGCAAAGCTATTGCTCCCTAGTCGCGAATCATATCAATCACACCACAACCGGGCGTAGGTTTTACCTTCATCGAAGGGCGAACCATATAATTCCGTGTCTTGTGTCGCATTAACCCCTCTAGGTTAACCCGCACGATGGCCTGCGACTAAGTCCTTTCATGAGGACATCTGCCGTGACAATTCCACGACGGTTGGCGCCCACCGTGGAGCTATCGCACGATGGTTTGATGATCTTAGAGGGCAAGTTCGAAGGACTTCGAAGGCTATGCAGATGGGCGGATGACTAAAAGTCGTCGCGGCAAACTCTACATCGGCGATGCGGATTGGGGCCCGAGGCGGCTCGGTTGAGTATGGGTATCGGGTCCCCTTGGCGCATACTGCGTGTTCATCGGCAAGATTGGCGAGTCGAGCTGGGCGGACGTCGCACCGACCTCGTCGAAAGCGGCTCAGCGGCGAAGAAGAGCCCTGCCCTAGCTGAACCGGCGGTCAGCGTGTTTTCGTGGGAGTCATCCACGGAGGATTCTGGCGGATCGGTGTGCGGCGGCGAAACCGCCGTTTACTCTGGCGGCGAATCGTCGGCGGGCGAGTCTTTATACCAGCTACAGGCTGGCGGATCGAGGCTGTTCCGGCGGTGAGAGTGTTCGGACCTCGATCTACCCAACGGGTTAGGGTCTTCATGGCGATACGCGAGGCGCTTCACTCTTGACATGGCGCCCTGGTCGCCGGTTCAACAACGATGATGGCAGCCGGGCGGAGGCCTGTCGTCCACCGGCTCAAGTTTTATCGAGCTTTTCGGCGCATTGGCGGTGCTCATAGCGAAGCTAACCCGCGGATCAGGACATACTGGCGAGAGATTGCAAAGGTGAGGAACAGATCATGAAGCTAAAGCGGACTGGCAGCCGCAGGCGAGCGGATGGAAGTGGAGCGAGCGCTTTGGATGCGCGAGCTTATAAACTCGGTGGACGAGTGCATCACGAAGTCATGAAAAGGAAGTACAGGTCCCGTTTGCCTTCAGTTTTTGAGGGTAGGAGCTTTCAATACCGAGGAGCAGGAACCAGTAATCCGCGCTGTTGGTGAACCGGCCGGAAGCACTGGGCGGCCGCGCGCAGTTCAGCCCGTCGGTGGATCTGCCTCGCCATCATACCGGTGCACCCGGACATTACGGACACCTCCAGGTCACTACTCCAACCCGATGGATAATCTTGTAGCGGCTGCGGCACGGTTGGAGGCAATTCCCATTGAAGGCGATTCACCACAGGCAGTAGAGACCCGCCGGGTTAAGGAGCTCCTCCGGACGGCCCTGGCTCAGCAGGAAGCTTACTCGTACAGTCGGGATCGGATCCACTCCACCCCCCGCCCGGCCGTATCAAGCAATGCGCAGCATGGTCCGCCTCGCGGCAACAATCCGGCAGGCGGCTTTGAAGATGCTCAAGTGGTAGTGGACCGCGCCAGGGCACGTAGGGAAGCCGAGTTAGCCGCACAAGTAGAAGATCATCCGGCTGCGCCGGTTCGGCCGACCATCTTCGAGCCAGGGGTGACGTCTGGCTCTTTGGGGGTGCCTTGTCTCGTCCCCGCTTTACGCAACGTGCGCTTGCCCAAAGATTTCAAGGGGCCACGCAAGGTGCCAAATTATATTGCCGATTTGGCTCGAGGCGTGGATAGAAAGCTACGAGATGGCCATGGAGATCTTTGGGCGTGGATGAAGCAGCATGTGCAAAGTACTTCACAATGATGCTGGAAGGTACTGCCGGACTTGGTTGAAAAACTTGCCGCCCGACTCTATCAACTCGTGGACACGATTGAGAACCGGTTCATCAAAATTTCAAAGACACCTGTAAACAGCCCATGTCGTGGTGGATCTGGCGGCTTGCGTCCAGCGGACGGCGAGTCTACAACCCATTAGGTGCGCCGTGTCTCGGAAGTTTTACATTCTTGAGACGGATCAACCCTGGTTCGCGATCATGACCTTGGAGGCCAATTGCGGTTCGAGCCGTTGAAGCTGAAACTGGGTCGCATGAAGCGTTTTGTCATGACATGGGCACTCTAATGGGCGTTTTGGTAAAATACGCTGATTACGATAGTACCAAGGATCCTGAATCGGAGAATGATGAAGTGGGAAGGGAAAACAGAGCGGCAATTCGAGGAGCCAGCAGCATCGATCGGCAGGCAATGGAGGCACAAGCGTAAAGTTTAACGGCAACATGGGCTTTGTGGCCAACACCGGTCTGCAGGACAAGGGTCAGCGGCGCGGGGTAAGCGATCAAACCGGGCGGTCACAACCGGATCGTTTGAACTTCATATTAAATCAACCTTGTCCGAAGCACGGGACGAAGGAGGTGCCGGCGAACCACCTTTGGAAGGATTGTTACATTATGCAGGAGTTTAAGAATTCCAATTCTTTCCGGTATGATCAAGGGTCCGGCGGCGTTCGAGGTCCGCTCCGGATTCTGGCGGAGAAATTCGCCCGGATTCACGGTAATCCAGGCGGCAAGGCAATCAGAATAATCAAGGTAATCAGAACAATCAGAACCAAGGGGGCTACAATCAACAACAGCAGCAGTCGGGTTATCAGAGGAATCCAAAGCAATTGAATGGCGGACAGTACCACGTCTTTACCACCAGCTTGGACCGACGAGACCGGAAACTTCAGAGGCGGGCGGTCAGTGTTGTTGAACCGGCTGCGCCGCATTACCTGCGCTGGTCCGAGCAGCCGATTGTGTGGAGTAGAGAGGACCATCCTCCCCGGGTTTACAATCCGGGTCAGTTAGCCCTGGTGGTGGCACCCCAGGTAGGCGGGTACAAGTTTACCAAGGTTCTTATGGATGGAGGAAGCAGCATCAACATCACGTACTACTGAAACTTTCCGACGGATGGGGTTAACAGATAGGCATCTCAGGTCATCCAGTACAGTATTTCACGGAGTGGTGCCTGGTAAGTCGGCATACCCGGTCGGTAAAATAGCTCTGGAGGTAACCTTTGGAGACGAGCATGACTCGAGCGAAGCGTTGACATTGGAGGTGGTGAAAATTCAAAGCCCTTACCACGCCCTCTTTGGGCGGCGGCTTATGCTAAGTTCATGGCACGGCCCTGTTATGTTTACTTACAGCTGAAAATGCGGGTCACAAAGGAACAATAACGGTTCATGGAGCCGCCGGATCGCTCTGGAGTGCGAGGAAGGTGATGCGACTACGCAGAGTCGGTTTGTGCCACGGAGGAGTTAAAGTATTATAAGGATAATGTTGATCCGGCGGATATGACCCTTTGAAGAAGCCAACTACAGAGCATGATCCGGACTTGAAGTTCAAATCGGTGGTGAGGCGAAGCTTGTTGATTTTGTGCCCGCGAGTCATCCAAGCAGTTCACCATCGGTGCCAACCTGGATCCTAAATAGGAAGGCGCGCTCATCGAGTTCATCCGTGAGAATCGGGACATTTTGCATGAAACCTTCGACATGCCAGGTGTACCGAGGAACTCGCTGAGCACACTCTTAATGTGGACCCGAAATACAAACCGGTAAAACAGTTTCTTCGCGGTTTAACGAGGAAAAGCGCAAGGCCATCGGAGAAGAAGTCGCTAGACTTTTGGCAGCAGGGTTTATCGTTGAAGTCTTTCACCCGGTGGCTTGCTAATCCGGTGTTGGTCCTTAAGAAAAATGGCACTTGGCGCATGTGCGTGGATTACACAGATCTTAACAAAGCTTGTCCAGCGGATCCTTTCGCCCTCCCCCGCATTGACCAGATCATTGATGCAACGGCGGGTTGTGAGCGTTTGAGCTTTCTGGACGCGTATTCTGGTTATCATCAGATTAAGATGGCGGTTAAAGACCAGGAGAAGACGGCGTTTATCACCCCTTTTGGAGCCTTCTGCTATGTGTCCATGCCTTTTGGGCTCAAGAGTGCCCAAGCAACTTATCAGCGTTGCGTACAGAATTGTTTGCATAAACAGATTGGCCGTAATGTGCACGCCTATGTGGATGATATCGTGGTAAAATCAAGGCAGAAGGAGACATTGATTGAGGACTTAAAGGAAACTTTTGACAACTTGCGGGTGTACAAGATGATGCTCAACCCGCCAAGTGCGTCTTTGGTGTTCAGCGGGCAAATTGTTGGGTTTTCGTATCCAACCGGGGATTGAGGCTAATCCGAGAAGATTACAGCTATCACCTCCTTAGCTAAGCCAAAGGGCATCAATGATGTTCAACGTTTGGCAGGCGGATTGCTGCGCTAAGCGGTTTATCGATCGCCTAGGAGAAGGCTATCCCTTTATACCAGATCTTTGAAGAAGACGGATCAATTCGTTTGGAGCTCAGGTGCGATGAGGCATTGGAGGATCTAAAGCGGCAGCTGGCCAACCCGCCTGTTCTTGCTGCCCTATTGACGAGGAGCCGCTCTGTTATATGTTGCTGCTAATGCCGGGCAGTAAGTGTGGCCATTGTGGTGGAGCGCAAGGAGGCGGGGAAGGAGTATCCGGTTCAGCGCCGATTTACTACATCAGCGAGGTTCTCATCGAATCTAAACAAAGGTATCCACATTGGCGAAGCTGGTATATGGAGTTTTTATGGCAAGCGAAGCTGAAGCAATATTTCCAAGGCACCCCATCACGGTGGTCATTTCGGCTCCTTTAGGCGATATTATCTTGAACCGGAGGCAAGCGGCGGATTGCTAAGTGGGCTATAGAGCTTGGGCATACGGTTTAAAGTATGTGCCGGACGGCCATAAAGTCTCGAGCACTTGTGGATTTCATTAATGATTGGACGGAGTTGCAAGCACCGGAGGAGAAGCGGATCACACCTATTGGACCATCCATTTTGATGGGTCCAGCAGTTGGAGGGCTCGGGGCTGGAGTCGTATTAACTTCCCCACGAGGTGACAAGTTCTGTTATGTTCTCCGTCTAATGTTCCCCTGTACTAACAATGCAGCTGAGTATGAAGCTTTGCTCCATGGTCTCCGGATGGCCAAGGAAATGAATCTCAGCCGGTTAAATGCTTTGGTGACTCGGACTTGGTGGCCCGGCAGTATCCGTGCTTGGGATTCCAGAGATCCACTCATGGCTGCGTATCGTCGGGAAGTGGATGTTGTCGCAGGACATTTTAAGGGGTATCAGGTGGACCATGTGGATCGTCGGAAGAACGAGGCGGCTGATGCTTTGAGCCGGCTCGGTTCCCAGCGTAAACCGGTCCCGCCCAACGTTTTCCTTGATGTGCTGCACAAACCGTCAGTTAAAATTCCTGATGAAATTGATTTGGCTATCCCTGATCCGGAAGCTCATTTGGTGGCGGTCTTGCATGTCATCCCGGATTGGACGCTCCCTTATTTAGCGTACATGAACCGGGGCGAGTTACCAGAGGATGAGACGTTGGCCCGGCAGATAGTTCGGCGGTCTAAGTCTATGACCATTGTTAATGGCGAGTTGCACCGTCGCAGTGTGTCAGGGGTGTTTCAGCGTTGTGTGTCCCCTGAAGAGGGTTGTGAGATATTGCGAGAGATTCATGAAGGGGATTGTGGTCACCACGCCGGTTCAAAGTCCCTGGTGGCCAAAGCATTCCGCCATGGTTTCTATTGGTTGACTGCCCATGCTTGATGCGGAGGATTTGGTCGAGACGATGTGACGGTTGCCAAAAGTTCTCGAGCGTGCTCATGTGCCAGCCCAAGAATTGAGGATGATTCCAATTACTTGGCCATTTGCGACTTGGGGCTGGATATGGTTGGACCTTTCAAAAGGTCCAAGGATAAGAAGACCCACTGTTGGTGGCGGTGGATAAGTTTACCAAGTGGGTCGAGGCAGAGCCTGTTAGCAAGTGTGATGCGCCACGACGGTTCAGTTCATCAAGCGGGTGATTTTCGGTTTGGGTTTCCACAGTATCATCACGGACAATGGCACCAATTTATCCAAAGGAGCTATGAAGGAATTTTGTGAGCGAGAGCACATCCGGCTTGATGTTTCTTACGTAGCCCACCCACAATCCAATGGTCAAGCGGAACGAGCTAATCAGGAAATTTTGAAGGTATCAAACCCGGCTTATGGTCCCTTTAGAGAGGACGCCGGGTTGTTGGGTGGAAGAGCTACCATCGGTGATATGGAGTATAAACACTACCCCCAACCGATCCATCGGATATCGCCGTTCTTTATGATCTATGGAGCGAGGCGGTTCTTCCGATGATATCCGTCACGACTCGCCCGAGTAGCAGCTTATGTGGAGGCAGATAGCGAGGCAGCACGGCAAGATGATTTGGATCGACTGGACGAAGAGCGCGATATGGCAGCAGCTCGCTCGGCGGTCTACCAGCAGGATCTTCGTCGGTATCACAGCCGGCGGGTTAAAACCAGAACCTTTCAGGAAGGAGACTTGGTGCTGCGGCTCATTCAAGATCAGAAAGATATGCACAAGCTATCCCCACCTTGGGAGGGGCCTTTTGTGGTCAGTAAGAATCTATACAACGGGTCCTACTATCTGATTGATGTTCGAGAGCGAAAAGACTCACGCACGTCAGAGGAGGAGACCAACAGGCCATGGAACATAGCTCATCTTCGGCCTTATTATACTTGAGCCATTGGCTCCACTTATGTACATATCAAGACTGTATATATTATGAATAAAAGCAATAAACCGGATCCTCGGCTAAAGCGGGGTATCTGTTCTGTATAAAAGACCGGTTTGGGTACATGGAGATGCTGTTGTGAAGCGGCCTCCGGTTCAACCCTTAGCCTTGTTTTCAGAAGCTTTTGTCATTTGGGGGCTTGGTCGTATCCGAACCAATGCAATGCCTCTTGACAGGCGAAAGCCACCAGATCATTTGGGGACATGGTCACGTCTGAACGATCCACGCTCTTGGTCGGCCTAAGGCCATAGAATCACTTGGGGGCTTTGGTCGAACCCGAACCATTGCAATGCCACTTGATCGGCATCATGCCACGAGTTCAGTTGGGGACCTGGCTGACTTGAACCATCGCTACGCCGTATAGGGGGCTTGGTCCTGTCCGACCATGGTAACACCATCTGATCCGGCTCAGTACAGCCTTGTCGCGTAAAGCGGTTTTTTCTCATTGATTTTGTTTTCATGTGGTTTTGATACCTATAATTTGGTTTTTTGTCGGCCTTCGTAACCCGGATTTACGTTGTTGATACGTTTTTAAGCTGGCGATTTTGTTCCGGTTTGATTTTACTGTTAAAACATCCCATTGTGGAGTAACAGGGGGCTTATCATGCCCGGAACGGTTTGCACGGTAAACCGGTCTTATACAGGGATTGCCCTCCTTTCACGATGATGGTTTATAAGACCTCCGCTTTGGGATTGGCTACAGCCAACTGTGTGCCTGATGCTGGCAGGTATGTTCATATCACATAATTTTGATCATATACCTCGGTTTTTCTCTCATATAAATATTGGTATCAGCCTGGTTGGAGGTATACACCGCCATGGCGGTTTAAGAACTTGTGATTGCAGGCAAAGTATGTGGCAGGATTCGCTACAAAAGCCAACGGATCTAGCACCGCCAGGCAAAAGTTTACAGACCAAAGTTGTACCGGCATTGTTCAAGGAAATACACTTGCTATCCTATTACAAAGCCTTTCGAGGCCCGGCGTTTTACGCGGAGTCATGCCTTGAGGCTTTGGATATGTCACCCGGCTTGACGGATTACGCTGCTTCACCGGGTTGGCGCGAGGTGGAGGGGGCGGCGCCTGGCGTCGGTTCAGCTTCTTCCTCTTCCTCACCCAAAGCCCGGAAGTCATTGGTAGACCAGTCAATCTGGGTTAAGGCCTGAAAGACAGCTTCTTCACTTATCAGTTCAGCCGGATCAACGTCAGGGGCGTAAGTGTGCTTACGGATTGGAGGAATCAGGCTCTGCACTTCCGGGATGACAAACTCCACCCGCTTGTTATTGGCGTCATAAAAAGATCGGTGAACCTCCAGGTTGGCTTCAGCGGCCAGTTGACTCGCCAACGGACGCACTTCCTTGGTAATCCGTTTCAGAACATCGTTATCAAAGGCTTCACCATTCTCTTGAGCACTGGGAAAACCTTTAGCTATGTCAGCCGGATCAAGATCCGCTATCCATGCTTTGGCACGAGTCGAGCGATGGAGCGCCAGCCCGGCTGCGGATCGCTTTATCTCTTCAAGCTGCCCGGAATCATGGACAGCCGTCCAGCGCCTCTCTCGATCGGGGCGGCGCCGTGTTGTCATATGAAGTGGCGCATATAACCTGGCTGGCGCCGGTATATAGCTGCTCAATCAGAGTGTACGAAGCCTTGAGTTTTTTCCGCATGTCAGAGCCCAGATGAGCAATGCGTTTGCCTACACCAGGTTTAGACAGCTCAAGTTAAACCGGCGGAAGCATTAACACAGGCATATTTAGTATAACTTTGCTTACCAAAGATGGCAGAAGTCATAGCATGCACTTGGCGTTTGAGTCCGGTCAGTTCTCCAGTCACCGGTTTAAGGGCCGCCTCAGCTTCCTCCGCCCGCTTTACTAAACCGGCCTTCTCGGTGTCCCAGTTGACCCGCTCGGATTTGTACCACTCTTTCAGCTGTGCCATGGTGGTCAGGGCAGTTTTTAGCTCATCCTTGGCTTTGATGGCTTCTGTTATTTGGGTTTCCAGATTGCTTCGGAGGTCCTTTAGTTGCACAGCTTGCTGGTGTATTTCATTCTGATGACAAAAGAAGCATGTTAGTGGGATTATTATACAAGTCCCAAGCTTAATACAAGTATTCAACTTGGCACTTGGGGGCTAATGGCTAGTTGATCTCAATTTACTATGAAGAGACACACCTTAAGTCCCGGTTTAACTTTACAAAGTTAAACCGACCCTTGGGGGCTACTATGCAGTTAAGATAACGAAAGGTCAGCTCATTACCTCATAGCGGTCCTTCATGCGGTTTACTAGACCGGCTTCAAAGTCGCGGCTTGTGTAAAGCCGGTTCAGAAAGCCGGAATGAAGCTCTTGGGCAGAGAAATTGTCGTAAGCCGACATATCAGTCTTCCCCTTGTCCTTGCTCATAATAGTGGAACCTTCTTTGATGTTGTGCTTTGCTAAAGCGACCGGTTGGCTAGGAGCAGTGTAGCCAGTACCTGTCACAATAACATCGTCATTTTCAGCGGTCTTGTTTGGGCTTGCCGTCGTTTTGCTCTGGCTCGGCGGTTCAACATTCTGACCGGCTTCGGCGGACGGGTTTGATGGAGCAGGCTGGGAAGTTTCTACTTGACCTCCGGTTCAACTTCCGCGGATCAGCGATGTCGTCTTTGTACAATTCGCCAGAGCTTTCCTTGGCGGCTTCAGGATTTTCGTGTGGTTGTTCTGGGGTTTTCTCCGGATCAACATCCAGGGTAGGATCAAGAGTTTTCGCCTTCTTGCTCAAGCGAGCCTTGGTGCTGCAATATTCAGAATCGGATCAAGACAAATTGACCAAGGTGACGGTGAGTCGAATTGACAACAGTAATTACATACCCTGCGGCGATGTTCAGCGGAGGCAGTTGTGTGGTGGATGAACCGCCAGACGAGTTGGAAGAGGCCTGATAATTCGAGTCAGACGGGTTGAGAGGACATCGGAAGAAACCTTTTAAGGGATAACGCCGGGAGAGCAAGTCACCCGGCCGACGCCCGGATAGGTGTGTCCGTAAACCGCTGAGGTAACTGTTACATCTGTGCCGTGTTGTACGGCGCTCTTCAGCCTGTTGTGTCTTCAAGTTAAGATTTGGATTCAAGTAAGCACAGGAATGGTATTTTTTCACTTTCCGGACGGCGCGGCGAATTCTCTTAACCGGCGCAAGATCGGATTCGGAGGAAAGTAAGATTACCTCAACAGGGTCGGCATGGCTGGCTTCAGTATCATCCTGAGAAGAAAATTGTCAGTAAAAAGATTGTAAAAGGGCCAAGCATATGCAGGAAGAAACACAAAGCGGAAAGCCGGTTTACCTCAGCTTCTGATTCTTCGTCCTCTGGCGGATCAGAGGACTCGGCGGTCTTCTTCTTGCCCGTTTTCTTAGTGACTTTGGACTTGACACGAGGCGCCCGAACCGGTTTGGTTCGTTTCCAGAAGGAGCTGTCGGCCTGAGAAGGAATAAGGATTAACGTGTATCAACGGAGTATTAAGAGCTTGAAAGGTAGTGAGTAGAACTTACCGCCGGCGGTTTGTTGGTGGCACAAAATGGAGCCAACCCGGTTAGGCTGCAGACGGAGATTGGCTCATCGAGCATCTTCTTGACGATCTCGGTGACCTCCTGTTCAGTTATCGGCAGCTCGTGACGCCTTTGAGGATCTTTGAGGCTGCCGGTGTACTCGTGCATCAATCCGGGCCGGCGGCTTAATGGCAAAACGCCCCAAGAGACCCAGCAACGTACAAGATCCACGCCGGTTAAGCCATTGGCCATTAGAGCCCGGAGCTTGATTATTTGCGGTGCGAAGTTTTTCCGTTCCGCGGCGGTTAAGCGGGAAGGCAGCGGATGCTGGTTGCTGAGCCGGTGAGAACGGTAACCCGGCAAGGGGTTTTCGTTGGCAGGGGCAGTGTTCCGGCAGTAGAACCAGGTTTGGTTCCATTCCTTTGGATGGCTGTGGTGCTTGGCGTGAGGAAAATCGACTTCCTTCCTCTTCTGGATTGAAACGCCGCCCAGCTCCGTGTTAGGACCGTCAGAAAACTCTGTGCGGCGGTTCAAATGGAAAAAATCCCGGAACAACTCCACAGATGGTTCTTCTTGAAGATAGACTTCACAGAAGACTTGAAAGTTGCATATATTCGACACAGAATTCGGGCCGATGTCCTGAGGATGAAGTTGCGCATCGGCAAGGACATCCGGAAAATTTTGAACCGGGCGGACAGAACCCCGGTCTAAGTGATGCATAAACACGACACTTCTCCTTTCATGCTCGGGAGGAAACTTCGCCTTCGGAACACGCCAATGGAGGACACTTTTGGAGCCAAACCGCCGGTGGTGACATAGCCGTTGAGCTGCAAGCCGTGACTCTGGACCGGACCCAGTTGCAAGCGGAAAATTGAGGAGCCATTCCGGAAGATTAAAGCTGCGAAAGAAAGGAAGAAAACGGTTCACTGTTGAACGGGTCAGGCGTTACGAATATTGTTAAACCGGCAGTTCGGTAGCCGGCTTCCCAGTCCGGTTTAACTAAGGACTAATGGAGGGTCGGATTAGATATCAGAGGTTAAACCGCCAGAGGAGGTAGTGCTGAAAAAGTTGCTAAGTGTAGACGGAAACAGGTTTCCCATGCAAAAGGAAATAATCTAGATCTACCGGGGTTCAGTAAAGAAAATTTCTGCGACCTATACAGACCTCCTACAGCGCAGGAAGGTTCAGGCATGTTAAAGTGAAAGATCTGAACAAAAGGGGAAGGTGCCTAGAGTCGGGTAAACGGTGAAAGCAGCCGCTTGCATATGAGGAGCGGTACGGCTGAGCCGTACGGCCATGGCGGAACTGGCATGAAGAGTCGGCATGAACGCTCACGAGCTATGCAACGAACCGAGTTTCCAGATGAGATCTAGGGTTTAAAGATAACCTTACTTGACGAGCAGGAACCGCGGAGGAGCGCTGAAACTCTGGTCAGATCCGGTTGATGCAGCGGCCCGGCGGGAAGCGTCGATCGAAGGTTGAGGGCGACGGCAAGAGCTTCAGGTTCGGTGGGTCGCGAAGAAGAAGAAGAGAGGAAGGAGAAGAAGAGAATGACCCGACCGGTCTATTTATAAGGGACTGGAGTAATCAATGGGCGCGAGAATTGAGGAGTCAAAAGCGGCGGAAGGTGCAGCGGCCGCCTCGATTTTCGGGATAGCCTTAATGAAGGGAATCTTACTGTTTGGATTTTTGTTCAAAATGACGTCAGGGTGCCCTGACACGAAGATCAGAGGATGATGTCACGGCGGTTCAAGCAGATGGCGGTTTACAAGGGAGATCAAGGGTTGCCTGAAGATGTAGAAGATTAACCTGAACCGGTTCAAGTCAATCTGGGGCCTAATGTTGGGGATACAACTCCGGAGTGTGAACCGCCCCGGAGGGGCCGGTTTACCCTCGTGCGTAATCCAGGCCCATATGGAAGCCTGGAGCCCAAAAGGGAATTAAGGTCCATACATGTAAACCGCCCTAGTACTGTAACTTGTATTGTAAGACAAGAAAGGAGAGACCAAGCCGGACTCTTGGATGAGCCGGATTGGGATTCTGTAAGCCGGCAGGGCGTCAACCCGTGTATATAAGGGGACGACCCGGCGGCGAGTTAGGACAGGAGATTCGAGGCCAAGTCAAAGCTATTGCTCCCTAGTCGCCGAATCATATCAATCACACCACAACTGGACGTAGGTTTTTACCTTCATCGAAGGGGCCGAACCAGTATAATTCCCGTGTCTTGTGTCCGCATTAACCCCTCTAGGTTAACCCGTACGATGGCCCTGCGACTAAGTCCTTTCATGAGGACATCTGCCGTGACAATTCCACGACACAACCTCTACCAGCCGGGCTCCCACACCTGGTCAGGAGGGGGAGGCGAGCGCAAGGCGCGAGCCGGACGTTCCTCCGACGGAGGATGCCGACAGACTGTCCGCCACCAAGTCTGAGGTGGAGAGTGCCCTGAATCACAGGCGCCGCCGGACAGTATTTCGTGACGCGTGCTTCTCCCCCGAGGCGTTGAATGCCTTTAACACGGGGGACGCGCACCTTCGTGCTGCTCAAGATGGTTTCATCGAGCCCGCGAGCAATATGTAAAAGACATACGGGTAAGAGAATTTAATAGTTATATATGCCAGTAGCCCCCGAGACTTAAAGTAGTTATATTAAACTGATTTAAGGATCATATGAAACGTAGGATCTTACCGAGAAGAATACCCAACTGTCTCAGGAGCTGCAAGAGTGCAAGGCCCAACTTGAGGCCGCATTTTCTGGCGCAGGAGGAAACGTAAGGACCTCTCCTGGTAACGCATTATTTTAGAAAGATAAGTAGCGTTTGGCCTTTGCGCAAGTCTAAAAAACGACATTGCAGGTGCTGCCGGACAAGATCCGGACAGGCAAGAACTTCGCGCCAACTAAAGGCGGCGAGAGGGTGCTGCATAAGGTGCAGCATGAAAGGAACAAGCTCAGGATGCCCATGCCCAGCTTGGAGAAGAGCTGAAAGCGCTCGGGCCGAGCTGTCGGGCTCATAAGGAGAATCAGCGGCTTCATCGCGGCATATATAGTAGTGCTTGAGCGAACTCCTTTGAAAAGAAGAGTTCGCGAGGAAGTCAATTTGATGTAATATTTCTGCAGTATGCTCACAGTGTCGCCTCTGGAGGAGATGCCCGTAATAACGGGTGATCAACTTCTAATTGTTGCAACTGATCGAACAAGTTCAGCAGGCTATGAGCGGCGTCATCCAGCGTTATGGCCAGCCTTCTCCATACCCGAGGGTCTTGGGAGCTTATGGAGAAGCTGCAGGGAGTGCGCCGCTTCCATTTATGGAAGATTTCGGCCTGCCGCCAAGGTGCCAGGGAGGGCTGTGCCATGGTAAAGACGCGGTACAAGAAGGCGGATCCCAACCACATGGCCGAAGTCGGACCTGTGGGGCCCGATGGGAAGGAGATCCCTGTGAGTTTAGTATACGGCCAAGTGGAGTTGGCCGCTAAATTTTCCCAACAGGACTGTAAATTAGACAACCTGTTAGACGGGATTAAGGAAGAATACAATCAGTCGATTTGACAATGTATTATAAAATGACATACAAAATGCCTTCTAGCCGGATTGTAGATCGTTTGTCTTTGCCAACCTTTTCGCTTCGACCTCGGGACCCTAAAGTCCGGAGTGTGTCCGAATACCTTTTCGGTTATGAAACAACCTGGGTATGCATGGAGACCAAGCGTAGGGGTCATCGGTGCTTTATCAGACAAGTGCCCAACTAGTTATGCTATATTACATGGGTAGTAAGAAACATCTTCCAAGGAGAATAGTTCCGTTAAGGGTTCCTTTCTCTGGGGTGGTATGCCCTAAAGTGCATGTCCGGACTGTAAAAAAGCAGAAAAACATCGGGGCAGATAAATAAGTGGATAAAAATCATCTTTTAAGTCACCGACCGAATATTCCCTTAAGAACGCTTAGCTTTCGCTTCACCCAGTCTGAGGTACACATCCGCTGACCCGGCAGAATAATCACAGAGGTGCTCCTTTACCTCCTAGCCGAACAATCGGGAACGAGGCGTAAGCACAGAGCCAGCAACCCAGCTTGGCAAAACTTAAGTCATATCGATGCATATAATGGTGAATAAAAGGTACATGTGGAGGCTTGACACATGTGCTGGGCATAAAGCCCGTATAATTAAGCTTCTGATAAAGAAGCCCCCAGGTATAATGAGTGCGGATAGCACATCAATGGCACGCGAACGTTGCGCAAGTAGGCCTTTTAAGGCTTGGATGAATAGGGTTGAGAAGAAAAAGAGAAACAAAAGGCAGCTGAAGTAAAAAAAGAAATTTGGACGGGGAGGGACGAACTCTTAGTCCGGCGCTAGGCATAGAATCGTCGGAGGCGGGCTGCGTTCCATGGGTTCGGCTCGAGTCGGTTATCCGATGCATTTCGTAGACGGTACGCTCCGCCGGTCAGGACTTGATCGATGATGAAGGGGCCTTCCATTTGGGCTTGAGCTTGTCCTTTTTCTTGTCCGGCAGGCGTAGAACCAGTTCGCCAACGCTGTAAGTCTTGGCCCGCACTTCTCGCTTTGATATCTTTGAGCCTGCTGCTGATAGAATGCGGAACGAGCCTTGGCGACGTCGCGCTCTTCCTCCAATGTGTCCAAGCTGTCCTGCCGATCCAGCTCGGCCTCTCTTTCTTCGTACATGCGCACTCGAGGTGAGTCATGAATGATGTCGCAGGGCAAAACTGCTTCTGCGCCGTATACCATAAAAAATGGTGTGAATCTGGTAGTACGGTTAGGCGTTGTCCGCAACCCCCAGAGTACGGAGTCGAGCTCCTCTACAGAGTGCGTGTCAGATTTCGTAAGGGACCGCACTAGTCTGGGTTTGATGCCGCTCATTATTAGACCATTTGCTCGTTCCACTTGACCGTTGGTTTGAGGATGATAGACTGAAGCGTAATCGAGCTTGATGCCCATAATTTTGCACCATGATTTAACCTCATCGGCGGTGAAGTTCGTGTCGTTATCGGTGATGATGCTGTGGGGACACCATAACGTGTACTATCCCGGATATAAAGTCTATCACTGGTCCGGACTCGCCGCTTTAACGGCTTGGCCTTTATCCATTTGGTGAATTTATCCACCATGACCAATAGGTACCTTTGCTTGTAGGTTCCCTTTAAGTGGTCCAACCATGTCAAGCCCCTAGACCGCGAACGGCCAGGTAATGGGTATAGTTTTGAGGGTGGTGGGTGGCATATGGCTCTGATTAGCAAAGAGCTGACAACCGACGCATCTTTGGACTAAGTCCTGAGCATCTGCTCGGGCCGTCGGCTAGTAAAATCCTGTACGGAATGCCTTTCCTACAAGGGCCCGAGCTGCGGCGTGGTGTCCGCCTAGTCCGGCATGAATTTCAGCCAGGAGGTTTCGCCCTTCCTCTTCGGAGATACACCTTTGAAGGACTCCGGTTGTGCTTTTCTTATAAAGTTCTCCCTCATAGACCTTGTAGGCTTTAGATCGCCGGACAATGCAGCGGGCCTCATTTTGGTCTTTGGGAAGCTCCTGCCTAAGCAAGTAGGCGAGGAATGGTTCTGTCCACGGGGCAATTACTGCCATTATGTCGTGGGCGGAAGGTGTTATGTCATCGGCTGAATCGCCGGTTGGTGCGGCTTGTTCCGGTTTGTTAGTTCCGGACTCCTCTTCCCATATTACGGATGGCTTGAAGAGCCGTTCCAGGAAGATGTTAGGAGGGACAGCGTCGCGTTTTGCGCCAGTGCGTGCAAGACGTCGGCTACTTGGTTATTATCCCGGCCACGTGATGGAATTCAAGTCCTTCAACCGGCTGACATTTTAGGACAGCGCTGCGATATGCTGCCATTTTCGGATCTTTGGCGTCAAAGTCTCTGTTTATTTGGGATATTGCGAGGTTTGAATCCCCGCGCACCTCTAGGCGTTGAATGCCCATGGAGATTGCCATCCGGAGACCATGTAAAAGGGCCTCGTATTCGGCTGCATTGTTGGAGTCCGTGTACATTATCTGAAGTATGTATTGGACTGTGTCCCCGGTCGGGGACGTCAATACGACGCCAGCCCCCAGTCCGGCTAACATTTTAGAGCCGTCGAAGTGCATAATCCAATTGGAGTATGCGCCGTACTCTTTAGGGAGTTCGGCTTCGGTCCATTCAGCGACAAAGTCAGCCAAAACTTGTGACTTTATAGCTCGCCGAGGTTTGTAAGTTATATCAAATGGTAAGAGCTCAATGGCCCATTTTGCAATCCTGCCCGTCGCGTCATGGTTGTTTATAATGTCGTTAAGTGGTACTTGAGAGGCCACCGTTATCGAACACTCTTGAAAGTAGTGTCGAGCTTCGGGATGCCATGAACACCGCGTATGCTATCTTCTCGATAGTGCGGGTAACGGACTTGCAGGGGTTAACACAGTGGATAATGAGTATACTGGTTTTTGAAGAGGAATTTATGCCCTTCGCTTTCGCTCGACGACAGTACCGCGCTTATAACTTGATGCGAGCTGCGATGTATAACAACATTGGTTCGCCCAGGTTGGGCGCAGCCAGACCGGATTTGTTACCAATATGGCCTTTATTTCTTCGAGTCCGGCGGTGGCAGCATCCGTCCACTGGTGTTCGTGCGCCTAAGGAGGCGATAGAGGGTAATGCCTTTTCTCCTAGACGGGAGATAAAGCGGCTTAGAGCCGCCACGCATCCAGTCAATTTTTGTATTTGCTTGAGGTCTTTTGGGATATCTAGCTGTGACAGAGCTCGGATCTTGGCTGGGTTTGCTTCAATTCCTCTACCGGATCGATGAAGCCCAGCAGCTTTCCACCTGGTACCAAAACACATTTTTCCGGATTCAGCTTGATGTCATATGCTCGAGGCTATCAAATGTGAGCCTCAAGTCGTCTACTAGAGTTTCGACGAGTTTAGTTTTGACGACCACGCCGCTCACGTATGCCTCTACTGTTTTGCCGATCTGGGTAGCGGACATGTCCGAATCATGCGCTGATATGTGGCGCCGCGTTTTAAGTCCGAAGGGCATCGTGTTGAAGCAGAATGGTCCATATGGAGTAATGAATGCCGCTATGCTTGATCCGCTTCGCCATCTTGATTTGATGATAGCCGAGTATGCGCCCGTGAAGCACAATGAATCGTGCCTCGCAGTGGCATCGGCGATTTGGTCGATGCGGGAGAGGGGAAGGGGTCCTTTGGGCAGGCCTTATTTAGGTCTTTGAAATCGACACATAGGCGCCAGGATTTGTCCTTCTTGGTACCATTACCAAGTTTGCTAGCCAATCCGGTGTTTGATGTCTCTCGATGAATCCGGCTTCCAATAGTTTGGCTAGCTCTTCTCCCATTGCCTGTCTTTTGGGTTCGGAAAATCGTCAAGAGCCTATTTGACTGGCTTGAATCCTTTTAGGATGTTTAGGCTGTGTTCGCCATCTGCGTGGGATTCCGGCATATCCGAGGGGTGCCGTGCAAAATGTCCCAATTTTCCCGAAGGAATTTCGCGAGGCGGCGCTCTACATCAGGGTTCACCAGTGCCCGATGGAGGTCGTCTTTGTAGGGTCCGTTGGGTGGACCTGGAATTTTATTATTTCATCTGCTGGTTTAAAGGAGGTGGACTTGGATCTCTTATCGAGTATCACATCGCCCCTATTCACCGAGAGCGAAGCGCGGTGAGTTCCTCCGCCGCTAGGGCTTTTGATAGTGCCTCTAGGGCTAATGCGGCTGTCTTGTTTTCGCGCAGAGTGCTATGTCCGGATCACTAACAAGAGTGATTATTCCGCGGGCCTGCATTTTGAGCTTCATGTACCTGTAATGGGGTACGGCTTGAAAAATTGTGAATGCCTCTCGTCCTAATATAGCGTGATATCCGCTGTTGAACGGGGCCACTTGGAACGTGACTTCTTCGGATCTGTAATTGTCCGTGAGCCGAATACCACATCGAGTGTGATTTTTCCCAGCAGCGCGCCTCCGGCTAGGGATTATTCCTCTAAAGGTTGTGCTGCTTCGCTCAATGCGGCTCCAGTCTATTTCCATTTTTGAAGGGTTTCTCGTAGATGAGGTTTAATCCACTGCCGCCATCCATGAGGACTTTTGTAAGTCGAAAGTCGCCCACTATTGGACTAAGTACCAAGGCGATCGAGCTCGGGCTGTCCGGAATTTAGGTTAAATCGCTGGCGTTGAAGGTGATGGCTGTGTCGCCCATGGATTGGTTGTTGCCACTTGGTAGACTTCGGCGAGGCTGCGGATTTTCGCTTCCGATATTCCTTGATGTGAAAGTCTCAAGACTGTTGATACAGATCGATGTTGTTGGAGTGGTTTTCCGGGCTAGAAGCTCCTTCCGCTTTTGGCCACCTGCCGTAATATCCAACATGCTCGAAGGTTATGTGTTGGGACGGCGCCTCTGATCTGTGAATTTTACAGGTCCGCTAAGCCATCCTCTAGTACGGTTCCGCGTCTTTATGGGGTCTTTGATTTTTGGTTTTTGTATCTGGTGCCTGAGTGTAATGCACTCTTTTGTTGCGGACTAGGGCTGTATTCGCGGGCGGATTGTCCCAAAAATTATTTTCGGTTGTCCGAAACTCTCCGTCGCACAAGACTTTCGTATTATGGACGCCAGGTTGTGGCGCGTAATTTCACGACGGTGGCGGCGCTCAAGAGTCCTCGTCCGTGCAATTATTGCAAAAATTGAGATTGCGTTTTCCTCTCGGCAGTCCTTTATCCTGTCCATAACTGGAGGAATCTGGCCCAAGAGTGATGTACTGCCTCAGCGGGCTCTTGCCGGATTAGAGATAGATCGCATATGTCTGGGCCGGTGGGTGGAATTAAGTCCGGAACCCTACCCATCTCGAGGCTCGAAGGCCGAGAAGCTTCCGAATCTGGAAGCTTGGATTGCTGGATGTTGTCCAACGAGTCTGGTCCGATGCCTGATTTTAAGTTCAGTGCTTGATCGAAGTTCGTCCCTCCGCGGGAATCCGGCATGGAGGGTTCGGGAGCCCGGACATGACTAGTTTTCTATACAGGTGAGGCGTCGCAGATTGTTCCTCTACCACGCAACGGTGGGTGACCCGGGAGAGTGAATCTCTCTCGGATCGGTTTTAAGCCCAATCTGATTGTAGTCGAGCGACTCCCTGTGGCGGCGATGCGATCCAAGAGCTCGTTACTGACGAGAGCTCTATTGATCCGGCCGCTTCGTAATTCGAGCTGACGTGAAAATTGCTTTTGATGACTTGAGAGGTCATTGTAGAAGCGGTGGCGGACAGGCGGTCATAAGAAAACCACCTAGCCGGATAGTTTAGCCGGGGCCGTGGCCTTTGGATAAAATACCGCCCTTGAAGACGGGAGGAGGCATCCTTCCTATCGGTGACGGCATGCAGGAACTCTCAATGAAAGATTATCAAAACCGGGGAAATGTAAGGGTCCCGGCGTGCGTCTGGCGGATGGTAACGGAGACAAGGGACGATGTTTTACAGGTTGGGCCCTCTTGATGGAGGTAAATTTCACGCCCTGCTCGATTGATATTGATATTGTGGATGTTTACAAGAGTGGATCTACCACGAGATCAAGGCTAAACCCTAGAAGCTAGCCTATGGTATGATTGTAAGGGTTGTTGATGATGCCTATGGTATGATCTAGGGTTACATAGAGGTTGTTGAGAGTATCCGTTCGCCAAGCTTTTCACGCCAGGAAAGTCTTATCCGACACAGGCGAAGTTCATCTTCATCTTCATAGTCTTGGAGTCCGGCCGATGATGATAGTCCGCCGATGATAGTCCGCCGACGATAGAAGTCGGCAGATCCGACACCCCTAATCCGAGACTCCTCACCTGGTTCAGGGCTACCGAGGGAGTTCCGGACTAGGGTGTCCGGATAGCCGAACTATCGCCATCGGCCGGACTCCAAGACTATGAAGATACAAGATTGAAGACTTCATTCCGTGTTTGGATGGGACTTTCTTGGTGTGGAAGGCAAGCTCATACATACGGATATGTAGATCTCCTACCATTGTAACCGACTGTAACCCTAGCCCTCTCTCGTGTCTATATAAATCGGATGCCTTTAGTCCATAGGACTAACAACAATCATACCATAGGCTAGCTTCTAGGTTTAGCCTCTTTGATCTCGTGGTAGATCCACTCTTGTAACACACATCATCAATATTAATCAAGCAGGACGTAGGGTTTTACCTCCATCAAGAGGGCCCGAACCTGGGTAAAACATCATGTCCCTTGTCTCCTGTTACCATCCGCCTAGACGCACAGTTCGGGACCCCCTACCCGAGATCCGCCGGTTTTGACACCGACAACTTACCTTCCTTGTCCTCGAGCTGCTTCTTGGCAAGGCCGAGCTCGTTCTCGGACCGCTCGAGCTCTGCTTCAATGCATCGACCTCCGCAGTCAGTGCGGCAGAGGTCAGCAGCGCAGCCTGCATTCCCATATTGACATACTTATGTTAGACTCCTGCATATATCTTTTTAGATCCTCAGTCCGGCTTTACTTTCCGAACACCAAACTGAGCATCAGGGGCTACTGTCTATGCGGTAATATTTTTACATATCTTAAATACATACCTCAAAACCTGTTAGAAGGCTGGCACAGGCTTCTGTCAGCCCGCTCTTAGCGGACTGAACCTTGTGGATCACCGCACTCATAATAGTGTGATGCTCCTCGTTGATGGAGGCGCCGTTAAGCACCTCCAGCAAATTATTCGGTGCCTCCGGTTGGACGGAGGTCCCCGGCATCGTAGGCTTGCCCTTCTTACTAGGGGGCCGCCTGCCGGATTGCGGAACCACTGAAGGTTCCGGTGCAGTGTCCGGCCCAGGGCCGGACTTAGAGCCCTCTGGGGTTTCATCCCCTTTGCGCCTGGAGTCCGGGAGGTCGCCTTGCGGCGCCTCCAGGACCACCTCCTCCTAGCTTAGCCCCTTTTGGGACTCCACCTCGGCATTGTCCGTAGGGCGAGGGGAGGTAGCAGTCGGGAGTGAAAAGACTATTCACATCCGATGAATCCAGGGAGCCGCTCGACGAAGCGTCGAGCCGGGCCTTGGGCGGACTGCATGATTATATTCGGCGTCAGAAGATACTGTGCAATAAATGAGCGCAATGAGTTATTATGGTATCCGGATACTTACGATTTTGCCAGGGGCTTGGCCCTGGATGGCCGCTCCTCCCTGCCGTCGTTGGCGTTGGTGGAGTAGTCCGGAAGAAGGGTCTTTCCCTTCTTGGACCCTCCGGCCTCCCCAGTTGGGGCGGCCTTCCTTTTCTTTCCTCCCCCTGTTGGAGGGGGAGAGGCTTCTTCTTCCTCCTCCTCGTCTTTGTGGGAGGAGTGCGCTTCGGAGTCGTCGGGCGATAAATCCGACACCACCAGGCGCCGGGAGCTCTTTCGAGTTCCCGTGGACTTCTTCTTGGCCTTCTTCTCCGGCACCACGTAAGGTGTCGGGACCAGCAGCTTCGCCAAGCGGGCATCTGCTGGGCCTTCGGGCAAAGGAGCTGGACAGTCGATCTGTCCGGACGTCTTCTTCCAGTCCTGCCAAAGGAGCGGGAGCTTAGATCCCGCATAGAGTCAAACTATGAAAAACAATTATCCTGTAAAGGGTAAAACAAGCTTACTGCGCTGGCTTGGCGCTTCGCGCAGAATCTGCGATCCTCGGTAATGGGAGGGGGGACCTCGGTGCCCTTGAATAGAACCTTCCAGGCATCTTCGTGCGTTGTGTCAAAGAGCCTGGACAAAGTTTGGTGCTGGGCCGGGTCGAACTCCCACAAGTTTAAAGCCCGTCGTTGACACGGGAGGATCCGGCGGAAGAGCATGACCTGGACTATGTTGACGAGTTTAACCTTCTTGTCCACCAGGTTTTGGACGCAGGTTTGGAGTCCGGTCACCTCTTCCGAATTACCCCACGACAGGCCCGTCTCTTTCCAGGAGGTGAGCCGTGTGGTGATGCCAGATTGGAATTCGGGGGCCGCTGCCCATTCAGGGTCACGCGGCTCAGTGATGTAGAACCACCCCGATTGCCACCCTTTGATGGTTTCCACAAAGGAGCCCTCGAGCCATGTTACATTGGGCATCTTGCCCACCATGGCGCCTCCGCACTCCGCTTGCCAGCCGCCCACTACCTTCGGCTTAACATCGAAGGTCTTCAGCCGTAATCCGAAGTGGGGCTTGATGCGGAGGAAGACCTCGCACACGACGATAAACACCGAGATGTTGAGGATGAAGTTCGGGGCCAGATCATGGAAATCCAGGCCGTAGTAGAACATGAGCCCCCGGACAAATGGGTGGAGTGGGAAGCCCAGTCCGCGGAGGAAATGGGGGAGGAACACCACCCTCTCATGGGGCCTGGGGGTGGGGATGAGCTGCCCCTCGTCTGGGAGCCGGTGCGCAACGTCTTTAGAAAAGTATCCGGCTTTCCTCAATTTTTTGATGTGCCCCTCCGTGACGGAGGAGGCCATCCACCTGCCTCCCGCTCCGGACATGGCTGGAGAAGGTTGAGGTGGGAGGTGCGGACTTGGGTGCTGGAGCTCGAGTGCACGGAAATGGATAAGCAAAGGGGGAAGAAGGCGTGGATGAGAAACGTGGATCCTTATCCCCTTATATGGGCGGACAAAACTATGTGCCCCCACCAGCCTGGTAAAACTCGCTTATCTCCCAAGCGACGTGATTAATGGCGCGGTTGGGTTACCCACGCCCGTATTGATGAGAATCCCGGAATAAGGGGACACGATCTCTGCTTCGAGAAGACGTGCCAAGGAAACCACCTCGCTAAACGTGCTGAGGTGGGACAGTAAAACAATTCGAATAAAGGCTTGGCCGTGGCATGATGTCACACTGCGGAATACGTCAGCAGATTAGATTTGTAAAAATATTATTCTCTCTACGGTGGTATGTGGAACTTATTTTGCAGAGCCGGACACTATCCTTGTGTTCAAAATCTTTTATGAAGTATTCGGAGGAGGAACCCGCCTTGCAATGCCGAAGACAATCTGCGTGCCGGACTCGTCGTCATTGAAGCCTGGTTCAGGGGCTACTGAGGGAGTCCTGGAATAGGGGGTGTCCGGATAACCGGACTATAACCTTTGGCCGGACTCCTGGACTATGAAGATAGAAGATTGAAGACTTCTCCCGTGTCTAGATGGAACTTTCCTTGGCGTGGAAGGCAAGCTTGGCGATACGGATATGTAGATCTCATCCCATTGTAACTGACTCTGTGTAACCCTAGCCCTCTCCGGTGTCTATATAAACAGGAGGGTTTTAGTCCGTAGGACGAATAGCAATCATACCATAGGCTAGTTTCTAGGGTTTAGCCTCTCTGATCTCGTGGTAGATCTACTCTTGTACTACCCATATCATCAATATTAATCAAGCAGGAGTAGGGTTTTACCTCCATCGAGAGGGCCCGAACCTGGGTAAAAACATCGTGTCCCTTGCCTCCTGTTACCATCCGCCTAGACGCACATTTCGGGACCCCCTACCCGAGATCCGCCGGTTTTGACACCGACAGTCACCCTCAAGAACTCTCTAGTTCTTCTTCTTCGGGATCCACACCATCTTGATGGGAATCCTTAGAGTTGTAGTCATACTTGATGAAGTATAACTTGACATAGTCTTGGGAACCCACTTGACCAAGGCCTTAGGATCTTCTTCAAATGCATCAATATCCTCTTGAAGATTGTCCTTGCCTTTCTACTTGTGGTCTTGTGGTGGAAGATCATCTTGAGCTTGTGTCCCTTTGAAAGAAGTAGGATCATACTTCTCTTGTTGAGGAACAAACTTCATCTTGGGGTATTGATCTTCTTCCCACTCAACTCCATTTTCATTGAACTTTCGTTCAAAACCAACACCTTGATTCTTCCGGTGCCTTCCTTGCTTGCGTACAATTTCCTCGAATTGCTTACTTCCAGCAAGGCTCTTGTAAACACCTTTCTCTATAATTCCCTTCAATAAGTTGTTTTCTTGCTCAAGTGTAACTTGTCTAAGAGAATCATTAGTGGAATCAAGAGAACTACTAGAAGCAACAACATTGGATTTAGCATGATGATTGTTGTTACTACTAGACTTGACTTGAGGCATGTAAGTAGATAAGAGTAAACGCTAGGCAATGTAAGAAGAACTTTTCTTGCGAATATCATCATTGATAGCTTTTAAAAACTCATGTTCTTGCTCAAGGTTGAGCTTTTCAAAACGTAATTTCTCATGAGTCCTTAAAAGTTCTCGATGATCTCCTAAGATAGTTTCATGAGCTAACTTAAGAGTGTTTAGTTCTTTAGTTAGAAGCTCAATCTTCTCCTTATCATTGTCATTCGTTTTATCTTGATTAGCATGATTAATTGACGTTTTATCATAGTATTCATCACTAGAGTTTTCAACAAGTAAATCATCACCACCTAGCAAGTCATCTTCATCACTATTGAAATCAACATACTCGGGGTGTAATACCTTAGGGCCTTTAGCCATGAAGCATCTTCCAAGTCCTTCATTTGGTGAGTCAAATATGTCGTAGGAGTTGGTTGACACAAGTGCTAGACCGGCAACACCTTCCTCTTGAGTATGTTCTGAGTCGGAGTGATAACTTCTCTCAGAGTGATGTTCGGAGTCGGAGCCGGATAGCCATTCACCAACATGAGCTTGATGTCTTCGTTTTGTGTAGCTCTTTGATGATTTGTCCTTCCTTTACGAATCCTTGCTTCTCCGGGAAGTTCTTCGTTCATAACGATCATCTCTACTCCTTCTCTCTCTTGGTGGTGATTCTTCTCTTCTGCTTCTTCTCTTAGGTGATTCTTCTCTTCTCTTGTAGGGAGCCGTACACTCATTGGAATAGTGTCCGGGTCTTCCACAATTGTAGCAATTACGCTCTCGACTCACAGATCTTTTGTCATTGTATGACCTTGACTTGGAACTTCTTTCCTTGCTCCTCCTCTTGTAGAACTTGTTGAAGTTCTTCACCATTAGGCTCAATTCTTCATTGAAGGTTTGTTTCTCACTTGATGATGTGGGAGCTTCACATGAAGCTTTGTAAGCACCACTTGACTTGTTGTGGAGCTCCTCCTTATCCTTGAGTGACATCTCATGAGCAACAATTCTTCCAATGACCTCCGTTGGCTTGAGATTCTTGTAATTGGGCATCATTTGGATCAATGTGCACACGGTATCATATTTTCCATCCAAGGCTCTTAGGATCTTCTTGATGATGAATTTGTCGGTCATCTCTTCACTTCCTAAGCCAGCAATCTCATTTGTGATGAGAGCAAGCCTAGAGTACATTTCAGCGACACCTTCACCATCCTTCATCTTGAACTTGTCAAGTTGACTTTGAAGCACATCCAATTTGGATTCCTTGACGGAGTCGGTATCTTCGTGCATGTCAATCAAAGTATCGCAAATTTTCTTTGCATTCTCAAGACGGCTGATTTGTTGAATTTTTCGGGACACGATCCGTTGAAGAGGATGTCACAAGCTTGAGCGTTGTATTGCAGCATTTTCAACTCTTTCGCGGTAGCTTCACGGTTCGGTTCTCTCCCATCAAATAATTCACCTTGCAAGCCAATACACACAATAGCCCGTACGGCGGGGTTATGTCCAAGAATATGCATTTTCATCTTATGCTTCCAACTAGCAAAATTAGTACCATCAAAGTAAAGACCTCTACGGTGATAATTTCCCTCGCCAGACGACATACTATCCTAGGTTATGAAACCAAGGCTATGACCACCAAAAGCTATGGAAATCAAAGCAAATGGAGACCAAGGCTCTGATACCACTTGTAGGATCGAAAGTGTGTCTAGAGAGGGGTGATTCACTATTGCAGAACCGACCTTTAGTGCCGGTTCGTAACGGCCTTTAGTGCCGGTTTGCCAACCGACACTAAAGAGTGGGGACTAAAGCCCCCCCTCCCCCCTTTAGTACTGGTTCGTCACGAACCGGTGCTAAAGTGACACCACGTGGCACGAGCCAGCCCCATGTGCGCGTAGGACATTAGTACCGGTTGGTAACACCAACCGGTACTAAATGTTTGGGGTTTTTTTTGCTTTATTTTCCATTCCATTTTTTTGTTTGTTGGTATTTCACGATACTACAAATTGTACACGTTATGCATATATATAAATAGATTTTCTCGACGTAGAACGCATATATATATATATATATATATATATATATATATATATATATATATATATATATATATCGAATGTCTCACAGCCAACACCATTAATTATTCACACATACACATGTATATACATATACAATTTCTCCTACATATGTTGCCTTGGTGCCTCCGGAGCACGATGACAAGTGGTTCATGGGGGCGGTAGCGGGTAATGACCTGGTCGAGCAAAAATCCGGCTATTTCCTCTTGAAGTGCTAGTATGCGGTCCAATGGTAGGAGCTTATCCCGCACCTCTCTGAACTGTTAAGAAGGAGATCAATATGCATGTGTGTTAGTTGTGTGACTAGATATCGATAATGGTGTGAATAGTGTTCGGACAAAGGTACCCAGTCCTGTCTATCAGATCTGCTCCTTTCGGACGCCATCATGCGAATGTTCTCGCAAACGTAGAATGCACACAGATTATTCCCGGCCGCTTTGGGCCTTTACGAGAATGGAATTGAATCAGATAATGATTAATCAAGCATGATAATTAATTAATGATATTGAAACAAGAATTACAGAGATGGTAGCTAGCTAGTACTACTTAATTACTTACCTTTGGTCGATGCCAAAACAACTTTTGAGCCCAGTCGCCTGGAGTCACCTTGATGAACTTTGCCCATGCCCTGCCCGCCGGCAAAGAAAATTAATAAAGGGGCTATTAAATAGTTCATATCAGGAAATGACGAACTAATAATAGGCCGAGATATATATAGTTAATAATGATTGAAATTACCTGTTGACTATCCCCTTTCACGATGGTGAAGTCTTTATCTTCTTTAGTTAGTGAGTCCAGTAATTCAACTTTTCCTTCCTCAACTTTAATGTCTATCAAGACCCAGTGCCAACTGCATGCGCACACGTTTGCATGTCTTAATTAAGCGGGCATGTGCATAAAATTAATCAACTACCGTAAACCGTATACACTTAATTATTAACATCTAGCTAGCTAGTAAGCAAAAACAGAATTTGCAGTACAAGACAGTGTGACTCACGGGAAGTTGTAAGGAAGTAGTATATCTTCATAGCTATTGAGGCGCTTCAAGAACTCTAGCTTGCTTTCCTCTACACCTGCTTGATAAAATGGAAGCTTCCATATGTCCTCATTAATGGTATTTGGGTGAATTAACCCAATGTCATAGCGTCCATATTTTTTCATTTCATACATCTTCATCCTGCATATAATACCACAGAAAAGAATATAGTGAGGATAATTACATGTAATGATTGATCAAAATTATCAATACATAACTAGCTTGAGACTTAAATTACTGAAAGAAATCACTTACAGACAATAGCAACTGACGATAGACTTGTCGAGTGCGTCTTGATTGTATAACTGAAATAGTTCTGGATACTCAATGGCCAGAGCTTTCTCATGGTAATAATGCTCATGCTTGACATTCACCATGAGGGACTCTCGATTGGAAATCTTGGTAATGTTCATGTACCATTGATGCAATTCATACATTCTCGTTGGGAGGTCCCTGACCTTGTCTGGATGGACCAAAGGTTGGCCCCGGACATATTTCCATTTTATTTCTGATTCTCTAAGCGGAGACATGGGCTCGATTTCGAGGAGTTGTCCAACAGAGATCTTGAGCATTTCAGCCTGCATTATATGCTCCTCCGTTATTACCACATCGCCCTGCTGGGGAACGCTAACGGTTTGCCCACAATAATATTTGGCGCGCGTACTCCTCTCATGTGTTGTTGGCACAACAAGCGGGGGGATCGCTTGCGCCGTCTGTTCTCCCAGCTGGGGAACGGTTTTCCCGCATTTTTTGCCAGCTGCTTGTTAGCTCGAGCTCGAGCTCGCTTCCTTCTATAGCCGTGCTCGATGTAGCTTCCTGATTTGACGCACATAGTCCGAGTCAACAGGCTTGGGAGCTGGTGCTCTAGCCATACGAATGAAGTGGTCAATCGTTTTCTCATGCACTTTCTCCTTTGGCGGCGGTGCCGGTTTTGGTCCAAAATGGGCTTACACTTGGGCCTGCACTATGGTTGCGTTTTGCTCCTCGGTCATGTTGTAAGGCCTCTGAGGAAGAGGAGCGAGGCTTGGACCATATTTATATCGCTTGTCTCCGTCTGTACTTCCTGTACTACCTTGACTCGTACCGCTACGCACCATAGCTGCGGCGTGTCTCTTCTGCGATTGCTGAGACGGCGGAGACGGCTGACAAGGCTGACGCTGTGCCGGACTTGAAGCAGGAGGAGTGGCCTGAGACTATGCCGGACATGAAGGAGGAGGAGTCTGCTCAAGCGTTCGTGTACTTGGAGGAGTTGGCGGACTTCGAGGAGGAGTCGGCTCACGCGTTTGCGGACTTGGAGGAGCGGGAGTCTGCTGACTCGGTGGCGGACTTCGAGGAGGAGTCGGCAGACGACGCGATGTCGATGGACTTGGAAAGATGATGCAATCCTTTCTCCATAGGATGATACGATGTACGACCTCTCCCAGTGTGCGCTCGCCGTCACCTCCAGTAATGTCAAGTGCTAGCATCGAATATGGCTCCACCACTTCATAAACCATGACACGAGCATAACCCTCTGGAATCGGGATGCAACGGAAGGTTGCTTCAGGGGTAATTGTGAAAGCAACGCCGTCCGCCACCTTCATGGATATGTTCTTCATTTTGGAGTGTAGCTTACAGTTAGCGTTCTCTATGATGTCATCCACAGGGTGGTATGTATCCAGCAGTGTGTCGCCCGGGGCAGAACCAACACTGCTTCTCGGCATGGATGGGACGGTGCTATCCAATGATGGACGATCATCCGCTTGCTGCTGCCGCTGCTGAGACCCCCTTTCCTGGCTAAGTGAGTCGATTTGCTGCTGCTGCTGCTGGAATTTGAGTGCCAAGTCAGCGTGCCTTGCTTCTAGGCCTTGAAGGCGTTCTGGTCTTGCTTCCTCTACTCTTCCTCCAGCTTCCTCTTCTTCTCCTCCTCCATCTTCTTTCTTGCACGGGACCTGTAGTCGTCGTTCCAGTCCGAAAAGCTCTCATACCAGGGAATAACGCCCATGCCTCGTGTTCTTCCCGGGTGTTCAGGATTTCCCAGGGCACGCGTAAGCTCGTCGTTCTCTCTGTTGGGCATGAACACCCCCGCTCGAGCTTCTTCTATTGCGTCAAGTATCTTTTGTTCGGCTCCTTTTAGACTTGCCTTCTTCGACACCAGGCCTGTCTTCTGGTCCAACACCCCCCCATGCGCATAGAACCAAGTTCTGCACCTAGGGGGCCAGCTCCTAGTAATCGGAGTGACCCCTGCACCCTCTATCTCTTGCTCAGACTTATCCCACTTAGGCATCCCCACCGCGTAGACACCTAGACCCAGCCTATGGAACTGCGTCTTTTTTGCGGCATTGGCCTTGTTTTTTATCGAACGTTCCTTAGATATTTCTGAATCCTTGAATTTCACGAAATCGTCCCAGTGTTCTCTTTGCTTCTCCAGTGTTCCCTTGAATTCAGGAGTCTTCCTTTCTGCAGCGAGGTAGTTGGCCCATACAGTTTTCTTGTGGGTGTTGAATGCAATTGCCATCTTCTTAAGAGCAGCGCCCTTCACTTTGTACACATCTGCTTTAGTGAAATAATCTGGTAGGGTGAAATGTTACATCAGAGAATCCCAAAGGTCTTGTTTGGCTCTGTCATCGACCCAAGTAACACCTGGACGTTTAGTCTTTGGCACTTTCCATTCTTGAATGGAGATCGGGAGTTTGTCCTTCACAAGAACTCCGCACTGACGAGTCCACTTGTTTGCAATGTTCTTAGGAGATCGGGGTTCGCACTAGGTTTGACGGAGTCGATGTTGTACTTTACACCGTCCTTCAACAATCTGCTCGGGCCTCGCTTTGTCCTGCTGTCTATAGAAGCAGATTTGCTCGACCCGGAGGGCTGAAAAGAAGGAAGATCGATTCGTTCATATATCTTAAAATAAAAAAAACATGTGATGATCACTAGATGCCTGCTTATATAAATATACCTCGCCGGTAGTCTTTGTTATTTGAAAATCAACATTCTCTGTGTCATCATAAACATTGTTTGTGTCATCATAATCAGAATCATAGTTCACGACTTCATCAGCTCGGTCGTCGAGATCGAATATCTTTTCATCACCCTCTCCGATATTGTTCAGATATTGGGAGCCTTCATCTTCTTCATTCAGATCATCTAGCCTGCCAGGGCTGCGTATGATGTCGAACAATTCCTCTTCTCTGTCTCTGTCGGTATTGTCCGCCATAGCTTTTACTTAACTAATACAGAAGAAATATAGAACAATTTAGTATTCAAATTAATTACAATGCATGGATGCAATCAATAAGGAAAAACTGAATCATATAGTACATAATATATATGCATCGTCTCGATTAATATATAATCTCGAATACATCGTCGTCTCGAATAATATATATAATCTCCAATAAAGCGTCTCGAATATTATATATCGAATACATCACTGGCTAGGTACCTAATAAAGATCGAGTACTATAGAAGAATCTAGGGCGCCACTCGCGGTTCCTGGGGCACGGGCGGTGGACACCCAAAGAGAAGGAACCATCACAGGATCATATCTCCGGTCATCTACCCAAAGAACCTGCCAAGTAGTGTAGAACCTGACGTCGTCCATAGCAGCCATGTAGCGATGGACGTGCTCGTCTTCCTCCCTGACACGGCGACGCACCACCTCCGGCGGGGCCGGCTGCCTCTGCATCGAATGTGGCCCACGCGAACGCCACCAAAGGAGATCAGGGTCGATGATGGGACCCGAGGCCGGGTTCCTCACGAAGCGGCACGCCCCTCCAGGTAGCACCTCCCAGTGCCAGCCCAGAGAAGCCCAGTCCCGGACATGGGTCCTCTGAAGCATGACGTCGTCACGAACGGGTCGACGGCGAGGATGCGGGCCGGGCATATCGTCGAGAACAAATACTATATGCCCGCAAAAAGTAACATTAATCTAACATTCTATATGCAAATTCTAACAATTTGACAATAATCTAATTCATCTAACTAAAACTAATTCTAAAATTTCTAACATTTCTGATTATATAACTAACATTTCTAATATTTCTATAACTAAAAAACAGAAAAACTGCTAACATTTTTATAAATATTTCTATAACTAAAAAAAATTATAACATTTCTAATATTTCTATAACTAAAAAACAGGAAAAATTTATAACATTTATATATAACTAACATTTCTTAAAATATTTCTATAACTACAAAACAAAATAATTTCTAACATTTCTATAACTAAAAAACAGAAAAAATTCTATAACTAAAATTCTATAATGTGTGTGTGTGTTTGTGTGTGTGTGTAGTGTGTAATGTGTGTGTGTGTGAACATGGCGGTCGGGGTGAGCTCACCGGCGAGGCGACGACGGGGCGACGGGACGGGGCAGCGACGACGGGGCGACGGGACGGGAGGCGACGACGGACGGGCAGCGGCGACGACGGGCGGGCGCAGCGACGGGACGACGGGCACGGGACGGGCAGGCGGCGACGTCGACGGGGTGGCGACGAGGGGCGGGGGTGGCGACGTCGACGGGGACGGCGTCGATCGGGGCAGGGCGGCGCGACGGAGGGAAGAAACAGAGAGGAAAAGTGAATTTTTTCAACTATTGTATATATAGGATGGACCTTTAGTACCGGTTGGTGCCACGACCCGGTACTAAAGGTCTGTTTTGGCCAGGCCAAGCGGCAGGAAGCGCCCCCCTTTAGTACTTGGTGGTGGCTCCAACCAGTACTAAAGACCCCACATTTAGTACCGGTTGATGCCATGACCCGGTACTAAAGGGGTGCGCTGGCGCAGTGCGGTGCGGCAAGTTTAGTCCCACCTCGCTATTCGAAGGGCTACCGCACTGGTTTATCAGCCACAGTGCGGTAGCTCTCTCGAGCTCCTCTCCTAAGCAGGCCTACTGGGCCTACCTGTTCAGTGCTGCCCTGTGGGCCTATTGGGCCTTTACGGGCCTGCATCCTGGCCCAACAGAAGGTTGTGTTTCTAGCCGTATGCAGGCCGCTTTGACCCAGTAGGCGGGCTTTTTTATTTTCTTAAAAAAATGCTTTTATTTATTTATTTTTGAGTTGTTTTTTGCTGTATTTAGAGTTTCTTTCTGAATATTTTTCCTTTAGGTACAAAAAATTACAAACTTTTTGTTAGTGCCGGTAGTTTTCAAATTTGAATAGTTTAAATTTTGAATTATTTGAAATTTGTGTGAATCACTAGTTTGTGAATAACTTAACTTTGAAAAAAGATTTTTCAGTGATTCTTTTTTCTTATGTTTAATATTATTAGTCATTAACCCGTGCAGCTGCACGGGCTAGCAATTTGATTTACACAATAGAAATAAAATATATTTTGAAAATATGTGCATCAATTAAAATATAAATAGAATATAGAAAAAGGGGATATTTTCCCTGTCCATAATTCCTCATTATATTCAAAACCAAGAAACACTGGTGCGTTAGCATATGAGAGTGGTACATGAAAATTAGATCAGATTAAGTTGTAGCATGATTGTTTTTGCTCGTACATATTATAGGGTCAATCGGATCCTTTAGGCAACCGATGGTCTCTAAATTACATGAGGGATTCAATCAAGTAATGTGTTACTTGGGTGCATTGTGATTTGTTGGATCAGTGTACGTATAAATATACTTGATTCGCTAGGACTGTTTCAGCAATCAGTGACTCACCACTCACCACTCGAACGTTAGCTGGCACATGTATTCTACGGTCGCTGTCGACGCCGAGCGGCCGACGTCAGCTGGCACAGGTATTCTGCTGTTGCCGTCGACCGTCGACCGCCTGACGTAAGCTGGCACATGTATTCTACCGTCGTCGTCGACGCCGAGCGCCCACACGCCAATGCCTCCGATGCTGATCAATCTCCAACTATGTGTATGTATATGTCAACACGCAGCTCTTACATTTGTCCTTGAACCTAGTTTGCATGAAACATAGATAGAAGTTCTTATTAGGCGGCGTCCAGCACGTGCGGAGGATCAGAGAGAGCGGCATCTTTTTTAACGGGTTTTAATAATCCGCTAGCTTTATTAATTATTGGTGGACCATAGAAGAGTCCAGCAACAAATAGGCTCCTACATGGGATAATTGGCAAGGACTCCGGGACATATACTTCATCTAATGGTTGCAGGTAATTAATGTGGAGATCAAATGAACAGTTTTACTAATTTTTCAGGATTAACGTAAGAGCTTGTATGGTGCCTCCAATTAGTAAATACTAGTCATCAACCCGTGCAGCTGCACGGGCTAGCGACTTGAGTCCGAAAACTTGGTGTTTAATATTCTTCAAAATAATAATAAACGTCGAATAGCATTTATATATTTTTATTTTAATTGTACTTTGTAAAATCAACATTGTTTAGCCTTTCAATTTAGTGCACAACCATAATTAGTGACAATGTATAGATCGATGTAAGTCTAGTACAAAATGTGAAATTGATGCCTAATTCATGGTAGTAATTCAAAAAATATAAAAAACAATATGTGGTGGAAAAATTATTGGCAAAAATGATACATGATGGAAAAATATAAAGGTACAAATTCATTAATATTTTGGTAAACCGACAGATTTTTTGCATCTGTAAATTTTGTCTTACTTACCTTGATCAATTTGAGATAATTGGGATTATTTTTTGTTGAGCGGTAATTACAAAACTCTAAGAATGTTTTAAGTCATTACGCTTCTCCTTGGGCATGAAGTATTATAAATGGTTGCGAGTGTACATTTTTTAACCAATATATAAATTCTTATCCGTTAGTAAATGATGAGATGTGTTAATTCTTTATTGACGAAGAATTAGATGGTTACAAAACTTTAAAATCATGTGGATTTTAGTCTTCAAGACGTGCAAATAGATGTCACACATTATTTACTCTCTATTTTATGCTGCAACTTTGTCGACTTAGTAATAATTTTTGCTTAGTCCCCGAGAAATAATAATTTAAAATGTTCTAATGCAATACGGGTTAAAATACAGTCTCATTTATATATGTTATTTGAAAATAAACAATACAAAATGGTTTCTACAGGTCATTATCGAAGCTAGGAAATATTTTTTAAATTAGAATTAGAGTTAGAAATATTTAGTCCACAAATTGCATACTTAAAAAATTTATTTTACATATTTAGCATCACTTTTCACAAATTGTGTTCTGCCTTAAATAACGAAGCTAATAGTTTGTACCTAATGAATTGGGGAAATATATAAACTGAAGCTTTTTTGTGGGATATGTCATGAAGCTAATAACCATAAAAATAGAAGCATTGAAGTAGGTTGCAGGACTATACATAATTTCAATGTTTATCCTTTTGCTTTTTGGCTACAATAATAGACTTTTACAGAACCTCACATCATATCCAGATGAGAAGAAGTTGGCGACTGCGGGAGGGATACAACAGAAAATAATTGACAAAATCATGTAGTGTATTATATCCTAAGGAGAGTAAAAATTAGCTCTCGTTTCTTGCGGGTGTATCCCAAAGCTCTTTACTTTTTTTGTCCATATTAAATATTTTTTTGCGTGGTAGTCTGAGTTAACTCTATTGTTTGTGAAACAAAAACTCTTATGTATTTTTTGGAGAACACAGTACGTATCACTTCTACGCATACATCCTGTATTATGACTGAATCCTATACATATACACATGCAGATCCCCAACTAATCTTTGGATAAGCTACTCCTATAAATGTTTTGTTATACGGTTCTTTATTGCTATCATTCTAAAGTATAGCAAGTAGGCAGGCAGGCTGCTTCGTTGATTTTATCTAGGTGCAGTACATACGGATACGTCTGCAGTCGTGTAGGCATATGTACTTAATCTCGCTTCTTCCGGGTAAGATCGGATGGATCTCGGTAGACATCATGGCGACTTCTTTTAATAGAACAGACGCCAAATACATCGATTGATTGATTGTGTGCTAGCTTTCTTAGGCTAGCTGGCATTTGTACGTTACGTGCATAGCTTTTGAGGTGAATCAATCTAGCAGGCTAAAACCAACATCCGAATGCATCAAATATCTGTTTACCTGAAACTCACGATGTGAGCCAAACATTAGATCATCACAATCCGATCCATCAATGGAAACGTGTTGCTATGGGTTCTTTTTTTATTGTTTTTCCTTGGTGGCTGGCCGTAAGTGTCTAGGACACGTTTTTTTCTTTTGACTTGCAGATGGACCTGTTTCTATTGCGTAACCTTATAGGACTCTTATGTGAAACGTGTAGATTTCTTTTAATCCTAGATGTATATTAAACAATCCTACGGTTATTATTGTTGTTTCTCTAGAACTAACGTGGAGCCTCGTATGGTGCTTCCAATTAGTAAATATAAGATATAAGATTCTGTTTTATCATTATATTCAATTTGGTAATTCTTAGGTTATTTAAAAAATGAAATGCCTTTGTAACAGATGAGTTTTCGTCTGAAACCCTAATACTTCGAAAGAGATAGTAAATGCATGAAAGAATTTGTTTGCACATAAAATTTCTTCGCGTTTCAAATGCCAAAACACATAACTACCCTAACTATTACAGAGATTCCCTCCTGGGTGTGAAACACAGAAGAAAGTGATGATAGTGAAGCCGATCACATCCCGGATCTTTGGGTGTGAAACTTTTTCTTCGTGTGTGTCCCTTTGCACCGTAGCCATGGAAAATCTTCATCATTTAACTGGATGCTCGGGTCAATATTCACTGCGAATGAAGCAATTTCATCAAACTTTTCATAATCTTCTGACATGTCTGTCTTGTCATCCACTCCCACGATGTTTCTTTTCCCTGAAAGAACTACGTGGCGCTTTGGCTCGTCGTATGATCCATTCGCTTCCTTATCTTTTCTTTTTCTCGGCCTGGAAGACATGTCTTTCACATAAAAAACCTGCGCCACATCATTGGCTAGGACGAATGGTTCTTCTACATACGCAAGATTGTTGAGATCCACTGTTGTCATTCCGTACTGCGGGTCTTCCGTTACCCCGCCTCGTGTCATATTGACCCATTTGCATCGAAACAAAGGGACCTTCAAACCACCTGCATAGTTAAGTTCCCATATGTCCTCTATGTAACCATAATATGTTTCCTTTCCCGTGTTGGTTGTTGCATCAAAGCGGACACGCTGTTTTGATTGGTGCTCTTCTTATCTTTGGCGATCGTGTAAAATATATTCCCATTTATCTCGTACCCTTCGAAAGTCATTATATTCGAAGATGGTAATTGGGACAGCGAGTATAGGTCATCTTCCATATCGCCATCGTGCATGGCACGTTTCTACAACCAACCGGCGAAAGTCCTCGTTTGTTCACGTGTAATCCAGTCGTCAGACTTCTCCGGGTGTTTGGAGTGTAGAAAATTCTTGTGTTCCTCCATATACGGAGCCACTAAGGTGGAATTATGTAGAACTGTGTAGTGTGCTTCAGTGAGAGAATGCCCGTCCATACATATTATTTGATCCCCTCCTAGCGTGCCTTTTCCATCCAGTCTGCCCTTATGCCGCGATTCAGGAACACCAATCGGCTTAAGGTCAGGAATAAAGTCAATACAAAACTCAATGACCTCCTCATTTTCATGGCCCTTCGCGATGCTTCCTTCTGGCCTAGCACGGTTATGAAAATATTTCTTGAAGACTCCCATGAACCTCCCAAAGGGGAACATATTGTGTAAAAATACTGGACCCAAAACGTTAATCTCTTCGCAAAGGTGAACTAGGACGTGCGTCATGATGTCGAAGAAGGATGGTGGGAACACCAACTCAAAACTGACAAGACATTGCACCAAATCATTCTGTAACCTTGGTATGATTTCTGGATCGATTACCTTCTGAGAGATGGCATTGAGGAATGCACATAGCTTCACAATGGCTAATGGAACGTTTTCCGGTAGAAGCCCCCTCAATGCAACCGAAAGCTATTGCGTCATAATCATGTGGCAGTCATGAGACTTTAGGTTCTGGAACTTTTTCTCTGCCATATTTATTATTCCCTTTATATTCGACGAGAAGCCAGACGGTACCTTCATGCTGAGCAGGCATTCAAAGAAGATTTCCTTCTCTTCTATGGTAAGAGCATAGCTGGCCTGACCCTGATGTATGCCGTCTTATCCGTGCATACGTTGCTGGTCCTCCCGTGCTTCTGGTGTATCTTTTGTCTTCCCATGCACGCCCAAGAAGCCAAGCAGGGTCACGCAAAGATTGTTCGTCACGTGCATCACGTCAATTGCGGAGCGGACCTCTAGGTCTTTCCAATAGGGCAGGTCCCAAAATATAGATTTCTTCTTCCACATGGGCGCGCGTCCGTCAGTGTCCTTCGGAACAGGTTGTCCGCCAGGACCCTTTCCAAAGATTACCTTCAAATCCTGGACCATATCATGTACATCAGCACCAGTACGGTGGCGAGGCTTCGTTCGGTGATCCGCCTCACCTTTGAAATGCTTGCCTTTCTTTCTTACAGGATGCCTGCTCAGAAGAAATCGACGATGTCCCAGGTACACATTCTTCCTACAACTCTCCAAATATATACTGTCAGTATCGTCCAAACAGTGCGTGCATCCGCGGTATCCCTTGTTTGTCTGTCCTGAAAGGTTACTGAGAGCAGGCCAATCATTAATGGTCTTGAACAACAACGCCTTTAGGTCAAATTCTTCCTGTCCGTGCTCATCCCACGCACGTACACCTGTTCCATTCCACAGCTGTAATAGTTCCTCAACTAATGGCCTTAGGTACACATCAATGTCGTTGCCGGGTTGCTTAGGGCCTTGGATTAGCACTGGCATCATAATGAACTTCCGCTTCATGCACAACCAAGGACGAAGGTTATACAAACATAGAGTCACACGCCACGTGCTATGGTTACTGCTCTGCTCCCCAAAAGGATTAATGCCAACTGCGCTTAGACCAAACCATACGTTCCTTCGGTCACCTGCAAACTCCTCCCTGTAATTTCTCTCGATTTTTCTCCACTGCGAACCGTCAGCGGGTACTCTCAACTTTCCGTCTTTCTTACAGTATTCTCTGTGCCACCGCATCGCCTTCGCTTGCTCTTTGTTTTGGAACAAACGTTTCAACCGTGGTATTATAGGAGCATACCACATCACCTTGGCAGGAATCTTCTTCTGGGGCGCCCCTCGACATCACCAGGTCATCGCGACTGATCTTATAGCGCAATGCACCACATACCGGCAAGCGCTCAAATCCTCAGACGCACCATGTAGAGGATGCAGTCATTAGGGCATGCATGTATCTTCTGCACCTCTAACCCTAGAGGGCAGACAACCTTCTTTGCTTCATACGTACTCTCGGGCAATTCGTTGTCCTTTGGAACCATATTCTTTATCATTACCAGCAACTTTCCAAATCCCTTGTCAGATACACCATTCTCTGCCTTCCGTTGCAGCAATTCCAGTGTGGTGCCCAACCTTTTATTTGTCAGCTTCACAATTCGGGTACAACAATTTCTTGTGATCCTCTAACATGCGCTGCAACTTCTTCCTCTCCAAATCACTTGCGCAGTTTCTCTTTGCATCGGCAATGGCCCGACCTAGATCATCAGCGGGCTCATCTGATGCCTCTTCTTCAGCTTGTTCCTGCATTGCCGGCTCAGCTTCTTCCTCCATTGTTGTATCATCGTATTCAGGGAACCCATGGCCAGGATAGATGTCGTCGTCCTCTTCTTCTTCATTGTCTTCCATCATAACCCCTCTTTCTCCGTGCTTGGTCCAAACATTATAGTGGGGCATGAAACCGGACTCAAATAGGTGGACGTGAATGGTTCTTGACGTAGAGTAATTGCGACCATTCTTACAGCCAGCACATGGACAAGGCATAAAACCATCCGCCCGCTTGTTTGCCTCAGCGGCAAGCAGAAAAGTATGCACGCCATTAATGAACCCGGGAGAGCATCGGTCATCATACATCCATTGTCGGCTCATATCTTCATTATACACAACACCGAATAGACCAAATTAATACAAGTTCATACATAAAGTTCGGATACAACACTTAATTAAATGCAACATACAAATAACTCTCTAGCTAAAGAATTTAAATGCAACAACAAATGCGATCAAGATCGCAACTAAGGTAACAATTGATCCAACAGCATAATGATACCAAGCCACACTATCAATGGCATATTTTCTAATATTTCTAATCTTCAACCTCATTTTCTCCATCTTGATCTTGTGATCATCGACGACATCGGCAACATGCAACTCCAATTCCATCTTCTCCCCCTCAATTCTTTTCAATTTTTCTTTCAAATACTCGTTTTCTCTTTCAACTAAATTTATCCTCTCGACAATAGGGTCGGTTGGAATTTACGGTTCACATACCTCCTAGATAAAAATATCTATGTCAACTGGATGGGCATAATTTGTCATAAACACGAAATGCAACAACTAGTTCTAAAAGAGAATATACCACATCTGAATCATAACAAGGACGAGGGCCGACGGGGACGGATATCAAAACCATGGCACTATGTATAACAAACAACGTACGGGTAAGACAATTATACGAGTAACTATATATCCAAATCACACAAACATCAATTTGGTAATGTAAAACATTCATGAACAAGAGCCTCACCACAAGGTGGTGCCGGCGACGGGACGGTGCGGGCGATCGACGGTGGTTACGACGGAGATTTATAAGGCACTAAGTAAACCACACCTACATATGCAAACTAAGTGTTATTTTTGACCTCTAATTGCATATAAATCAAATACTAGCAAATATAATTCCTCCCAAATTAATCACTATACAAAGCATTGCAAGAGCTAATCTAGCAATGAGAGTTGAAAGGACAAAGTTGCTAACCTTTGTGATCATTTGAATGGATGGGGGCCTTCAAATCTTGACAAATTTTGGGCAAATTTTGTGAGGAGCTCGAGGAAGAGAGGGGAAGAACAGAGGAAGTGAGGGGAAAGGGGAAGAACAGAGTGGCTCGGGTGGACGAAGGGTTTATGTACGTCGACCTTTAGTACCGGTTCGTTCCACGAACCGTTACTAAAGGTGCTGGACGGGCCCCAGACTAACAACATCCTGCCACCACTCTCTTTAGTACAGGTTCGCCACAAACTGGTACTAATGAGAGCGGCCGGCTAGCCGTTGGAACCGGCACTAATGGACACATTAGTGCTGGCTCAAAATCAAACTGGCACTAATGTGTCTCAGATTTGCCCCTTTTTCTACTAGTGATTAGACTACTTGACCAAATAAAAACTTAGCCTTTTCCTAATTTTAATTCTTGGCAGGATTTAGCAACTTAGCACAAGTCAAGTAATCAACCTACACATGCAATTCTAGAGTATAGCAGCGGAATTTAACACAATTGCATATGAAGGTAAAGGGGAGGAGTTTGAGGAGGCAAATGCAATTTGGATACACGGAGATTTTTGAGCCGTGGTTCCGATAGGTGCTGCTATTGTACATCCACGTTGATGGAGACTTCAACCCACAAAGGGTAACGGTTGCGTGAGTCCACGGAGGGCTCCACCCACGAAGGGTCCACGAAGAAGCAACCTTGTCTATCCCACCATGGCCGTCGCCCACGAAGGACTTGCCTCACTAGGGGGAGATCCTCACGAAGTAGGCGATCTCCTTGCCCGTACAAACTCCTTGGTTCAACTCCACAATCTTGTCGGAGGCTCCCAAGTGACACCTAGCCAATCTAGGAGACACCACTCTCCAAGAAGTAACAAATGGTGTGTTGATGATGAACTCCTTGCTCTTGTGCTTCAAATGATAGTCTCCCCAACACTCAACTCTCTCTCACAAGATATGGATTTTGTGGAAAGAAGATTTGAGTGGAAAGCAACTTGGGGAAGGCTAGAGATCAAGATTCATATGGTAGGAATGGGATATCTTGCCCTCAACACAAGTGTAGGTGGTTCTCTCTCAGAAAATATAAGTTGGAAGTGTAGGCATGTTCTGATGGCTCTCTCCACGAATGAAGAGGAGGTGGAGGGGTATATATAGCCTCCACACAAAATCTAACTGTTACACACAAGTTACCAATCTTGGTGGGACCGAATTGAGAAACTCGGTCGGACCGATTCAGTAAACCTAGTGACCGTTAGGATTTTCGGTGGGACCGACATGCAACTCGGTAGGACCGATATGGTTAGGGTTAGGGCATAACGTAATCTCGGTAAGACCGATTACACAAACTCGGTGAGACCGATTTTGGTAATAAGCTAACAAGAGAGTTGGCCAGGTAAATTCGGTGGGACCGATTCGCTCATTTCGGTTGGACCGAAACGTTACGAAAGGGAAACAGAGAGTTTACATTGCAATCTCAGTGGGACCGATCGCTCATCTCGGTGGGACCGAAACGTTACGAAGGGAAACAAAGATATTACAATCCCATCTCGGTGAGACCAAGATCCCTTTCGGTGAGGCCGATTTGCCTAGGGTTTGTGGCAGTGGCTATGACATCTGAACTCGGTGGCGCTGGATAGAAAGAATCGGTGGGGCCGAGTTTGACTTTTGGTTTAGGTCATATGTGGAAGTGAGAAAGTAGTTGAGGGCTTTTGAGCATATCACTAAGCATTTTGAGCAAGAACCTCATTAAGCAACACCTCATCCCTTCTTGATAGTATTGGCTTTTCCTATAGACTCAATGTGATCTTGGATCACTAAAATAGAAAATGTAGAGTCTTGAGCTTTGAGCTTGAGCCAATCCTTTTGTCCTTAGCATTTTGAAGGGTCCACTTTACTCATCCATGCCATGCCAATCATTGAGCTTTCCTGAAATATTTATCTTGGAATAGCATTAGCTCAATGAGCTATATGTTGTTAAGAATTACCAAAACCACCTAGGGATAGTTGCACTTTCAGAGAGGAAGTGCCCCCTTGCATCCATCTCCACCCATGTAAATCTCAGTGCAAAAAACCTAGGGTTAGGGTTATAGCAATACTGCTTAGTTAGGATAATGTGGCTTAGTTCTAGCTGTGCTGCCTAATTGATTGTAGCAATATTATACCTAGGGTTAGGGTTGTAGCAATACTGATTGTAGCATTTGTCTGAATTAACTGATATTGAAAATATAGTTTCTTTGTATTTTCTCTAAATTACTTAATGTATCATAGTTTTTACTGCACCTGTCATAGATCTTATTACTGTTACTTTGTTTTATATGTGAATATTTCATAGTTTTTATTGTGCCATTGTACTGAAAATGTTGTTATTTTGTTTTGTCTTCTGTAGGCCTGAGGAGCCGTGGTCATTATATTTTCAGTTTCCTTCTAAAGATGCTGCCAAAAAGTATATGCCCTTGTGAAGATGTATGTGAGAGACATCAGTTATGGAAGTTTTCTTAATGTGATGGTCAGAAATGGATATGGATGTGATGACAGTATCTGCTACTTGAGGAAGGATGTCATAGGGCTGCAAGAGATTTCTATCATCAGAAACAACACTGAAGTGGATGAGATGATAAATCAGTTAAACAGAGGAAGTTAAATATTAAGCAAGCACCAGTTGACAAAAATGTAGAAAATGAAGAAGTGGACCCAACTGAAACATTTGTAGATTTAACAGTGAACCAACCTGTTGTATTTGTTGTTAATGAGTCAGGTGTTGTGCACAAAACAACAGATGATTATGTTGGCTCATCATATTTTGTTGGTACACAAGAAAGTGTTAACTATATGTCAATAAAAGCAGCTCCTCCACCATGTCAGTTACTTCTTGGGACACAAAATGACCCAATTGAGCCAGAGATGGCAGATACAGAGTAGGAAAATAATGCACTGCAGCAGGTTAACACTCAAGTTAGTGTTAGTTATGCAGATTTCCAGTTTGATACAGATGAGGAGGAGCATGCAGCAAATGAGGACACATCTGATGAAGATGATGACTCAATATTTGATGAAGACTTTGTAGCTCATGTGGACCTCCCAGATGCAGAAGAAGAAGAATCAGAGTCAATGGAGTATGAAGAATAAGATAGTGTAGCCAGAGAAGATAGTCCTAGGAAGCTAAAAACCCAAGAAATTTAACAAATCAACGAGCTGGTAAGAATTACCCAATTGAAGAACCCTAACCCTAAATGTTATAATCCACAAATGAACGTACCTGGCTAGTCACTGACTCGTCGTCTGAAGAAGAGCTTGACCCCTCGCTCCAAGAAACCATGGCAGAGCGGCGAACGGCGGCGAGACGACGGTGGCGGCGTCGGCGGTTGTCGAGGTCGAGAGTACAGAGCGGGCTGTCTGATGTGGTCTGGTGCGGTCTGGTCCGACCAGCCACCCATGCGGGCCACTCATAGATGGCCAAGGAAACGGCCATCTTCCTCCGTGTAATGGCGCCACGTCGACCCGACAGGTGGGTCCCACCTATCGGTTTTGATGTTTTCGCGCCCAAATCAGCCAGTCAGTGCTTCGCGTTACACATTAGGCTCAGAACAAGTGGTTTTTTATGATCTGACTCAAATCTGGCACCAACCTGTTACTCTAACCCCAAGTGTGATGGTTTTGGGTTAATAACTCTCTGTCGTTGATCTTGGTCCCGGAAATGTTGTGGTAAAACCTATCATCATGTGTCTTGGCCCTGATTTAGAAAATCGTATCTAAAACACTCATGATCATCTGCTTGCTTTTTCTATATGGCTGACGTTAGAGTTTCCTAAATCGTATCTAAAACACTCATTAAACAATCTTTTTTTAATGCAAGAAGGGCCACCCCCTCCGATTTTCATTAGTACAGAAAACCACATGGTCTGTTGACTACTAGCCAAACATGCCCAGACACGACTACTCAAGAGCATAACATCGATCATTAAAAGCAACATCCCGCCAACACCTAAGAGAAGCACCGAGGCACATTCAAAGTGGAACATCAACGGAACGGAAGTCTTCTTTTTACTAGTGCATCATTCTTCAAGATGCAGCATATTGTACCTCCATCGCTGAGAAGATTTGTAAGCTTCACTTGCTACTCACTCAAGAAGCCTTGCCCCCCAAGTCGAGCTTTTATTTGGTTCCATTATCTGCAAAATAGACAATCCACCAATCTAGTAGCAAATCAGCTTGACTAGAGTCGTAGGATCAGTGTACATTTTATGCTCGAAAATCATATTGTTTGTACATTTCCAGGGGGTCCAGAACACAGCTGAAATCCCTACTAGAACCATCTTCTTATTATCCTTGGAGAACCGCTTAAGCCAGTTTCCAAAATAATCATCAACACTCACATGAATTACTTTCAAATCAAAAGCACATTTTATTAGACTCCAAATTAATACAACAACAGAACAGTTAAAGAAAGGATGATCACTTGTTTCATCCCTACAAATGAAGACAAAATGTTTGTCTCCTTTCCACCCTCTTTCAAGAAAAGAACCTTTAGTAAGAATACTTTTTTTTGTTCACCAACCACATGAAAACTTTCATTTTAACTGGAACATTAACTGTCCACAAGGATTTCTAAGGGAATCTGACATCCTCAGCAATCAGTTTCCTATATAGAGATTTGACAGTGAAATTTCTATCATTAGTGAACATCCACTCCACTTTATCCTTACCAGTCCCAATTTCTATCCCCTCACGGCTTGGTCACATTGAGGTGATTCGTAAAAACAACATGAAGATAAAATGAAAAATATAACTGACGAACACCATTTATTTTGACGTTTCAAGCCAATCGTTGTTTCTACCGTTGGATTAAATCTCACAAATCATGATGGGACTGTAGGTCCAAGTCCTATTTCCCAGTCATTTGGTGCGGTGCGCGACCGAAACAAACGTCTATGTGTCCTCCCTAGAGTATCTACAGCCGGACACCCTAAACCCGCCTCTATGACCGGTCAAAAAATCGACCCAGACGGACACCTCAAACGGTACTCAAACATCTGGGCTGACCGGCACACTTCATATCCAGCCCAAATGTACGGCTGATATGGGGACGCCCACGCACGTCCATCACGTCAGAGCGGACAACCCTATCCCTTCACAAATTCCACTAAATCCATCCCCTCGATCTACTACATCCATTTGCTCTCTCCTCTCTTCTTCCTCCTCCACGACGGGCATCTCGCAGCTCTGCCCCAACCCTTGCTCCGCGGCCTTTCTGGGGCCTTTTGTTCATCTATTCAAAATGAGGTTAAAAAAATTGGACTTTTTGCAGTATAAATTAGAATTGAGAAAAATATGTATCATGGCAATTTTTGTTGGATTTTGTCTAGTTTTAAAAATGAGATCTTAATCAACACCAATATTGTTTAGAGGCGTCACAAACAACTGGGCCATTTTTTTGTCTAACGGGAGGTTCTTGAGGCCCAGTCGAAGTCTATTTTTGTCTTGTAGAGGGAAACCGTTTGTGCACGGGGCTAGGCCGATTTTGTTTGGGGGGAGGGGGACTGCGGGGCGGGGCATCTAGTGGCGACCTCAGGTGTTCGCGCAAGCATCGCAACCCGAATTAGTATTGTTATAATTAATGAACCCGTAGTTTCCCCTAGGGTTTCTAGGGTTCCACCTATCCTCCGGCGACTACGCATCGGAGTCCACGTAAAATCTCACCGGCGGATCGGTTTGCCATGGCCACGGGTGAGATCTACCCTCTGCCGCTTCGTGCGCGTGCGTGCATGGCGGATCCATCGCAACAGGTGTGGGGGGGCAAGGAGGGAGAGATGGAGACGGCGGAAGCTATGGCGGCGGCAGGGAGGCCGAGTGGTTCGGGAGTAGCAAAGGAAGGGGATGCGGAGGAAAATAGACGTAGGGAAGGGTTTGGATATAGATCGTAGGACATCCGGAACCAATCTAAAGAAGACGAAGAGGAGTTCGGGGATTACCACGGCCCTGATCCTGATCTAGAAGGCCAGTTCGCGGGGATAACATTGCATGGAAGGGAGGAGGAAGAGCTGGATTTCTCGGCGGAAGTGGAAGATTTGATCAAGGATGTTCGCTGGCTTGCCCTGTTCCGAGTCCACACCACGAAACCCTTTAGTCATGTTGCGCTCTTGTCTCAGATGCGTAATGCATGGTCGGCGGCACATGGGGTGACGTTCAACATCAAAGGGCCTAACTTGTTTCTGGTTCAGTGCCACTGCTTGGGGGATTGGAGGTGGATCATGGATGGAGGGCCTTGGTTGTTTAGGAGGGCACCGGTGGTGATCCAGGAGTATGATGGATTTTCGGATGTCAAAGGCTATAGCCTAAATAAAATTCCAGTTTGGGCAAGGGTGAAGGGGTTACCGGATGGTCTCACGAGAAGGAAAGAACTAGCGGAAAAGGTTGCAGCGAAGGTTGGTGACCCACCCTTCACCGTGATCATAAACGAGGGGAGAATCAATCCAGCAAGCACCCTCCGTATGAGGGTTTATGTGGATGTCAATATTCCGCTTGTCCGGTTTGTGCCAATAACACTAATGGAGTATAGAAGATACAGTGTCTACTATGAGAAGCTACCGGACTTTTGCTTTGCTTGTGGTAAGATGGGTCATGTTGCAGATGAGTGTGCTGATGGGATACACGATCCGAACTCTTTCGAGTGCGGCGAGTGGCTACTGTGGGAGCCGGAGGAACCAGTAGCTCAAGGCAGAGGGGGGCGAGGTAGAGGAGAGGGAGGTCGTAGAGGGAGAGGAAGGGATGCAGGAAGAGGAGATAGAGGAGGTAGAGGTTCGATGAGGGGTAGGGGGAGAGCTGACCCCGGAGCGGGGGTGCCGTCCTTTGGAGCATAGCAGATGGAGGTGGAGGTCGAGGGAGATGGCACAGGAGAAAGAGTGGATAGGGGAGCGAGGAAGAGGCTGGTCGAGGCGGACGGCACACTGAATGTTCGTGGGCAACATCTTAACCATTTGGCTGGCCGGGTTGCCGGGACTGTCATGATGATTGAAGGGGTTACTCCAGCGACAAGTTCAAATGTTGCGGTATCCACTCCGGAAAAGGACCCCGTTGTGAAGAGAAGGCGTCAAGATGGAGCAGAAGATGATGAAGTGGTTCATACAAGTGAGGAGGCCTCCCGAGAGGAGGACCGCCGGGCCAGATGAGAACTTTGTGCTGGAACTGTCGCGGGATTGGCGACCCAGCGACAGTACATGAGCTCCACGATCTCGTGGGGGCCAGTGCGCCGTCGGTTCTTTGCATTCTTGAGACTCAGATTGCGAAGAATCGAGTGGAAGGTTTGGCGGCATCTTTAGGTTTTCAGAGTAGTTTCGCAGTTGCTAGTAGTGGGCGTAGTGGAGGTTTATGTATTTTCTGGAAGATAGAAATCAATTTGGTAATAAAAAATTTCTCTCAGTATCACATTGATTCTTGGGTCTCGGAACTAGGTGGGGAGCAGTGGCGTCTTACCTGCTTCTATGGAGAGGCTAATCGAAGTTTGAGGTACAAAACTTGGGATACTATGAAAAGGTTGAGAGGTGAAAGCACTCTTCTGTGGTTATGCATCGGGGATTTTAATGAAATCTTGCGGCAGGAGGAGCAGATGGGTCCCAATACACGAGACAGTGCACAAATCGAAGGGTTTACAGATGAAGTTGACGTTTGCAGCCTTGCCGATCTTGGTTATAAAGGGCTGGACTGGACATGGGAGAAAAGGGTGACGGGAGGTGAATTCAGCAGGGTACGTCTTGACAGAGCTCTTGCTTCGCCTAATTGGTCGAATATGTTCCCTCTTGCAAGTGTTGAGCATCTGACCGCGGTAAAGAGTGATCATAGCCCTATCCTTCTTACAAATGAACTCGAGGAAGGAAACATACGCCGTGGCTTGAAAAAGCCGTTCGGATATGAGTTTGCTTGGGAGCAGGATGATCGGTTCAGAGTTTTGGTGGAGACAGCATGGAATGGTGATGGTGCAGCAACGTCAGTTTCTGACCTGGCAACAAAACTTCACAACATGTCAAGGACTATGACTCATTGGAACAGATTCACTTTTGGATCTGTTCGACATGAGCTACGCTCGCTAAGACGAGACCTTGCCACACTTCGGGCGGACCCCTTGAGATCCGGCCCTACTGAGGAGGAGAAGAGGATAGAGGACCGCATGGTAGAGCTTGCTTATAAGGAGGAAATCATGGCAAGACAGAGGTCACGCATTACCTGGCTGTCGGAGAGGGATAGCAACACGAAATTTTTTCAGAGAAAGGCGAGTGCAAGGAGGGCTAAAAATAGTATCACAAAGCTAGACCGGCAGGATGGAACCACATGTACTGATTTGAATGAGTTGGAAAATATGGCCACTGCCTTTTATTCCAATCTATATACATCTGAAGGTACTGTTGGTATAGAGGAAGTTCTGTCACATATCCCAGCAAGGGTGGATGGTAATATGAACGCACGATTGAATGAAAGTTACAGCAAGGAGGAAGTTAAAGATGCCCTCTTTCAGATGTTCCCCACTAAGGCCCCGGGGCCAGATGGTTTTCCCGCGCACTTTTTTCAGAAACATTGGGATTTATGTGGTGATGAAGTCACAAGGATGATTATCAGAGTGCTTGATGGAGTAGATTCGCCGGAGGAGATTAATAATACGTTCATCGTTTTGATTCCCAAGATTGCAAGTCCAAAAGTTTTAGGACAATTTCGGCCAATAAGCCTTTGTAATGTGACCTATAAGATTGCTTCAATAGTCTTAGCAAATAGGCTGAAAACTATCCTCCCCGAGATCATCTCTGAAGAGCAGTCCGCTTTTGTCCCTGGGCGTCTAATCACGGACAATTTCATTACAGCATATGAATGCTTACACTATATGAAAACAAAGAGGGTGAAGGGAAATAGGTTTTGTGCATTAAAACTTGATATGATGAAGACCTATGACCGGTTGGAATGGTCATATATTTGAAGGCAGTGATGCTCAGGATGGGGTTTAGTCACCGTTTCACCGAGACATTTATGAGGTGTGTCACTTCGGTTTCTTTTACTGTTTTGTTTAACGGTGCAAGTTTGGATGGTTTCAGGCCCACCAGAGGGCTGCGACAAGGAGATCCTATATCGCCCTATCTTTTTCTGATCGCAGCCGAGGGGCTCTCCTGTCTGCTAAAGGGTGAAGGAGGAGTACGGGGCATATCAGTGGCACCTAATGCCCCTCCGGTGAACCACTTGCTATTTGCCGACGACAGCTTGCTTTTTTTCGAAGCAAATGATTTAAGTGTTGCACGTATAAATGAGCTCTTGAGGACTTACTACAATGCTTCGGGCCAGCGGGTTAACACGGACAAATCGTCAGTTTTTTCAGCAAGGGTGTGTCTGCTCCTACTCGCGACTCCATTGAAAACACTCTTGCTGTCCACACCGAATCTTTGTCAGAGAAGTATCTGGGCCTGCCATCGGATGTGGGCAGGGCAAAGGAGGGTTCTTTCAATTTTTTGAAGGACCGGATTTGGAAGAAAGTGCAAGGTTGGATGGAGAAGTGCTTATCAGGAGGAGGGAAAGATGTTCTTATAAAATCTGTAGCACAATCCATCCCATCTTACTCGATGGCCTGCTTTAAACTTCCGAGAGGGCTGTGTGACCACATTAATAAAATTATTCGGAAGTTCTGGTGGGGTTGCAAGAATGGTCAGAGGAAAACAGCATGGGTCTCGTGGAGAACTATGTCAAAACCAAAATTCATGGGTGGTTTGGGTTTCAGAGACATGGAGCTTTTCAATCTCGCCCTGCTTGCGCGGCAAGTATGGAGGCTATTACATGATCCTGATTCGTTAAGTGCTCGTGTTCTCAAAGCGAAGTATTTCACCTGAAGGAGATCTGATGGAAGCAAATCTAGGACCTGCACCCTCCCAGGTCTGGCGCTCCCTCTTGGAGGGGCAAGAGGTTCTTGCTCTGGGACTAATCAAGAGAATTGGGTCGGGCCAAAACACTAATATCTGGCACGATAATTGTATGCCGAGGGACTATAATCTGCGACCGCTTTGCGCTCGATCGACAAACCCTCCATCTCTTGTCTCAGAGCTTATTAATCCTACCACGCGGGCATGGAATAAGCAAGTTCTTGATGAACACTTCATTGCTCCTGACGTTGAGGTGATCCTCAACATACCCCTCAGCACCCGGGTTCAGGACGATTTTTGGGCATGGCACTATGATAAACGGGGAATTTTTTTAGTCTCTTCGGCCTACAGAATGCTTTCTGCAATCAAGTTCCAACGAGAGGATTGGTTGGAGCATAGAACGGGTCATTCTAATCTTGCAGCAGAGAAAAAGTCTTGGTCTCTACTTTGGAAGGTGAAAGTACCATCAAAAGTGCGGGTGTTTGTCTGGAGACTAGCACATACATCGATCCCGACGGGCCAAGTTCGTCATGACAGGCACATGGCGGATGATCCTAGCTGTTCGATATGCGGTGCAGAGAGTGATACATGGCGGCACTCGCTACTTAGCTGCCGCATGGCTAGATGTGTCTGGGCTTTGGGGGACGACAAACTGCTGGAGCATGTGATATCGTACCGAAGCGAGGATGCAAGAATTTGCTTATTCTGGCTATTCGAAACCACAAGTCAAGAGGACGTGGCCCGGGTGCTGGTCACCATGTGGGCAATATGATGGGCACGGAGGAAGGCCATACATGAGGATGAATTTCAGAGCCCACTCTCCACAATGTGCTTTATAAAGCGATTCTTAGAGGACCTGGACATTGCCACTGTTCGTACCTCGCGAGGTAATCCTCCTCTGTCTAGGGTGCCTAGGGTGAAGGTGTGGCTCCCACCTGGAGAAAACGCAGCCAAACTGAGCTGTGATGGTGGAATCTCATCCCTGGGGAGAAAGGCGGTGTGCCGTGATAGTTCAGGCAGGTACTTAGGAGCTTCTGCTGTGGTTTTTGATGGCCTGATTGATCCACCGAGTTTGGAAGCGCATGCATGCAGCGAAGCTCTAGCGCTTGCTCGGGATTGGAATCTTCATAATCTGGTAATAGCCTCGGACTGCCTTGAGGTGATCTCAAACATCAACAACACTACAACACCGGTTTATGCTCCGATCCTAAAGGAAATTCTTGTGAGTAGGAATAGTTTTCTTTCTGTTACTTTCCGTTTTGAACGTAGAGAAAATAATTTTGAGGCCCATTCGATAGCTAAAGGAGTTGCGTCTCTTTCGGTGGGTCGCCATGTGTGGCTAGGGAATCTATGCGACATTGCTTGTATCCCGGATGTCTTGAGCTTTGAATAAATCCCTAGTTACCCTAAAAAAAGGTGTTCGCGCAAGCAGATTGAATAGAACAATTTCGTTCGATCGATTGCTCCTCCCTGGCGAACATTCCGTTCGGTCTGGGAGACCTCTCAGACCATGCATCAGGTGGATATCGGGGTTGCTTTTCAATCTATTGTTGGATGGTTAGGAGATTGTGGTATCCTGGGCCCATCAAGGTTCTAGTCCTTGTGCTCGCATGTTTCTAGATTTATTTCAGCATTTTCGACTATGGGCATTTATTGGGAGGAGACATTCCCACTGAGTACGAGGCACCTAGGGTAGGCTCTGCGTGTGTTCATAGAAATGAATGTATGCGCGTATATTTGAGCACATGCGGCCGTACTGTGTTGTAAAAAAATGTCTACACCAGATTGCTTCGTGCCACACATGTGCTGCTTATCACAAACACATGACAACTCCGGATGTTTTTTATGGCAAGTTTAGTGACGTGAGGATGACAACTTTAGAAGTCAAGTGTGGCAACCTTTTCGGATAATATCTTTAGTTGTAAAAAATGTTAGTGTCGGATTGATTCGTGCCACATGTGTGTCAATTATCATTGGGGGGTGATTTCGGGTTCGTGGATTTCTAGGGAATGGTCGAGACAAGTAATCACCCCCAAGGGCCAGAACATCCTAACATGTGAGAGCGAGCTAATTTGCACCGTTACTAGAACATGGGATGTACAACTGGTGCATGACTCCTTCTGGCCAGATGATGCCCACCACATTCTGCAAATTCCCCTTCGAGAAGGGGTGTGTGATTTCATTGCTTGGCATTACGACATCAAGGGGCACCACTCGGTTCTAAATGCTTATAAGCTTCAGGTCCAACTTGCGAAAATTGGTGGCACAGATCATGCTGGGAGCAGTACCACGACCATAGGCAAGTTCCACAGATGCGATGATCAGTCTTGGAAACGTATTTGGAAGCTTCCTTACCCGAGGAAAATTCAAATGTTTACTTGGAGGATGAAGCATGAGTCATTTGCTTTTCGGACTAATCTGGTTAGGAGAGGAATGAAGCTAGAGAGCACAAAATGCTTGTGCTGCGGGTGTGCTGATGAGGATGGGGCTCATCTCTTCATCAAATGCAAACATGTGAAGCCAATGTGGACAGCACTTGAGTTAGAAAATGAAACGAATGAGCTTGAAAACATAACGACCATGCATGCAATATTGGAATATTTGTGGGGGCTCAGTGAAAAAACGTGTGTGCCGATCCTCACTATGTGGTGGCATTGGTGGAATAACCGCAACAAAGTAAGGGAACGGGAGATGGTTGTACTAATAAAGACCGAGTACTACAGAAGAACCTAGGGCGCCACTCGCGGTTCCTGGGGCACGGGCGGTGGACACCCAAAGAGAAGGAACCATCACACGATCATATCTCCGGTCATCTGCCAAAAGAACCTGCCAAGTAGTGGAGAACCTGACGTCGTCCATAGCAGCCATGTAGCGATGGACGTGCTCGTCTTCCTCCCTGACACGGCGACGCACCACCTTCGGCGGGGCCGGCTGCCTCTGCACCGAATGTGGCCCACGCGATGATGGGACCCGAGGCCGGGTTCCTCACGAAGTGGCGCGCCCCTCCAGGTAGCACCTACCAGTGCCAGCCCGGCGGAGCCCAGTCCCGGACATGGGTCCTCTGAAGCATGACGTCGTCACGAACGGGTCGACGGCGAGGATGCGGGCCGGGCATATCGTCGAGGACAAATACTATATGCCCGCAAAAAATAACATTAATCAAACATTCTATATGCAAATTTACAATTTGACATTAATCTAATTCATCTAACTAAAACTAATTCTAAAATTTCTAACATTTCTGATTATATAACTAACATTTCTAATATTTCTATAACTAAAAAACAGAAAAATTGCTAACATTTTTATAAATATTTCTATAACTAGAAAACAGGAAAAAATTATAACATTTCTAATATTTCTATAACTAAAAAACAGGAAAATTTTATAACATTTATATATAACTTACATTTCTTAAAATATTTCTATAACTACAAAACAAAATAATTTCTAAGATTTCTATAACTAAAAAACAGAAAAAAATTCTATAACTTAAATTCTATAATGTGTGTGTGTGTGTGTAGTGTGTAATGTGTGTGTGTGAACATGGCGGCCGGGGTGAGCTCACCGGCGAGGCGACGACGGGGCGACGGGGCGGCGACGACGGGCGACGGGACGGGAGGCCACGACGGACGGGCCGGCAACGACGGGCGGGCGCGGCGACGGGCGGCCGGGCGCGCAACGGGACAACGGCACGGGACGTTGGGCGGCGATGTCGACGGGTGGCGACGAGGGGTGGGGACGACCGGGGTCGGCGACGAGGGGCGGGGGCGGCGACGTCGACGGGGACGGCGTCGATCAGGGCAGGGCGGCGCGACGGAGGGAAGAAACAGAGAGGGACAGTGAATTTTTTCAACTGTTGTATATATAGGATGGACCTTTAGTACCGGTTGGTGCCACGACCCGGTACTAAAGGTCTGTTTTGGCCAGGCCAAGCGGCGGGAAGCGCCCCCCTTTAGTACTTGGTGGTGGCTCCAACCGGTACTAAAGACCCCACATTTAGTACCGGTTGGTGCCATGACCCGGTACTAAAGGGGTGCGCTGCCGCAGTGCGGTGCGGCAAGTTTAGTCCCACCTCGCTAGTCGAAGGGCTACCGCACTGGTTTATCAGCCACAGTGCGGTAGCTCTCTCGAGCTCCTCTCCTAAGCAGGCCTACTGGGCCTACCTGTTCAGTGTTGCCTCAGGCCTATTAAGCCTTTATGGCCTGCATCCTGGCCCAACAGAAGGTTGTGTTTCTAGCCGTATGCAGGCCGCTTTGGCCCAGTAGGCGGGCTTTTTTATTTTCTTAAAATTTTTTTGCTTTTTTTTATTTATTTTTGAGTTGTTTTTTGCTGTATTTAGAGTTTCTTTCTGAGTATTTTTGCTTTAGGTACAAAAAATTACAAACTTTCTGTTAGTGCCGGTAGTTTTCAAATTTGAATAGTTTAAATTTTGAATTATTTGAAATTTTTGTGAATAACTTAACTTTGAAAAAAGATTTTTCAGTGATTCTTTTTTCTTATGTTTAATATTACTAGTCATTAACCCGTGCAGCTGCACGGGCTAGCAATTTGATTTACACAATAGAAATAGGATATATTTTGAAAATATGTCCATCAATTAAAATCTAAATAGAATATAGAAAAAGGGGATATTTTCTCTGTCCATAATTCCTCATTATATTCAAAACCAAGAAACACTGATGCGTTAGCATATCGGAGTGGTACATGAAAATTAGATCAGATTAAGTTGTAGCATGATTGTTTTTGCTCGTACATATTGTAGGGTCAATCGGATCCTTTAGGCAACCGATGGTCTCTAAATTACATGAGGGATTCAATCAAGTAATGTGTTACTTGGATGGACTGTGATTTGTTGGATCAGTGTACGTATGCATATACTTGATTCGCTAGGACTGTTTCAGCAATCAGTGACTCACCACTCACCACTCGAACGTTAGCTGGCACATGTATTCTACGGTCGCTGTCGACGCCCAGCGGCCGACATCAGCTGGCACATGTATTCTACTGTTGCCGTCGACCGTTGACCGCCCGACGTAAGCTGGCACATGTATTCTACCGTCGTCGTCGACGCCGAGCGCCCACACGCCAATGCCTCCGATGCTGATCAATCTCCAACTCTGTGTATGTATATGTCAACACGCAGCTCTTACATCTGTCCTTGAACCTAGTTTGCATGAAACATAGATAGAAGTTCTTATTAGGCGGCGTCCAGCACGTGCGGAGGATCAGAGAGAGCGGCATCTTCTTTAACGGGTTTTAATAATTCGCTAGCTTTATTAATTATTGGTGGACCATAGAAGAGTCCAGCAACAAATAGGCTCCTACATGGGATAATTGGCAAGGACTCCGGGACATACTTCATCTAATGGTTGCAGGTAATTAATGTGGAGATCAAACGAACAGTTTTACTAATTTTTCAGGATTAACGTAAGAGGTCGTATGGTGCCTCCAATTAGTAAATATAAGATTGTGTTTTATCATTATATTTAATTTGGTAATGCTTAGGTTATTTAAAAAATGAAATGCCTTTGTAACAGACGAGTTTTCGTCTGAAACCCTGATACTTCGAAAGAGATAGTAAATGCATGAAAGAATTTGTTTGCACATAAAATTTCTTCGCTTCAAATGCCAAAACACATAACTACCCTAACTATTACAGAGATTCCTCCTGGGTGGTAAACACAGAAGAAAGTGATGATAGTGAAGCCGATCACATCCCGGATCTTTGGGTGTGAAACTTTTTCTTCGCGTGTGTCCCTTTGCACCGTAGCCATGGAAAATCTTCATCATTTAACTGGATGCTCGGGTCAATATTCACTGCGAATGAAGCAATTTCATTAAACTTTTCATAATCTTCTGACATGTCTGTCTTGTCATCCACTCCCACGATGCTTCTTTTCCCTGAAAGAACTATGTGGCGCTTTGGCTCGTCGTATGATCCATTCGCTTCCTTATCTTTTCTTTTTCTCGGCCTGGAAGACATGTCTTTCACATAAAAAACATGCGCCACATCATTGGCTAGGACGAATGGTTCTTCTGCATACGCAAGATTGTTGAGATCCACTGTTGTCATTCCGTACTGCGGGTCTTCCGTTACCCCGCCTCGTGTCATATTGACCCATTTGCACCGAAACAAAGGGACCTTCAAACCACCTGCATAGTTAAGTTCCCATATGTCCTCTATGTAACCATAATATGTTTCCTTTCCTTTGTTGGTTGTTGCATCAAAGCGACACCACTGTTTTGGTTGGTGCTCTTCTTATCTTGGGCGATCGTGTAAAATGTATACCCATTTATCTCGCACTTTGAAAGTCATTATATTCAAGATGGTAATTGGGACAACGAGTATAGGTCATCTTCAATATCGCCATCGTGCATGGCACGTTTCTACAACCAACCGGCGAAAGTCCTCGTTTGTTCACGTGTAATCCTGTCGTCAGACTTCTCCGGGTGTTTGGAGTGTAGAAAATTCTTGTGTTCCTCCATATACGGAGCCATCAAGGTGGAATAATGTAGAACTGTGTAGTGTGCTTCAGTGAGAGAATGCCCGTCCATACATATTATTTGATCCCCTCCTAGCGTGCCTTTTCCATCCAGTCTTCCCTTATGCCGCGATTCAGGAACACCAATCGGCTTAAGGTCAGGAATAAAGTCAATACAAAACTCAATGACCTCCTCATTTTCATGGCCCTTCGCGATGCTTTCTTCTGGCCTAGCACGGTTATGAAAATATTTCTTCAAGACTCCCATGAACCTTTCAAAGGGGAACATATTGTGTAGAAATACAGGACCCAAAACGTTAATCTCTTCGCAAAGGTGAACTAGGACGTGCGTCATGTTGTTGAAGAAGGATGGTGGGATCACCAACTCAAAACTGACAAGACATTGCACCAAATCATTCTGTAACCTTGGTATGATTTCTGGGTCGATTACCTTCTGAGAGATGGCATTGAGGAATGCACATAGCTTCACAATGGCTAATCGAACGTTTTCCGGTAGAAGCCCCCTCAATGCAACCGAAAGCAGTTGCGTCATAATCACGTGGCAGTCATGAGACTTTAGGTTCTGGAACTTTTTCTCTGCCATATTTATTATTCCCTTTATATTCGACGAGAAGCGAGACGGTACATTCATGCTGAGCAGGCATTCAAAGAAGATTTCCTTCTCTTCTATGGTAAGAGCGTAGCTGGCCTGACCCTGATGTATGCCGTATTTTCCGTGCATACGTTGCTGGTCCTCCCGTGCTTCTGGTGTATCTTTTGTCTTCCCATACACGCCCAAGAAGCCAAGCAGGGTCACGCAAAGATTCTTCGTCACGTGCATCACGTCGATTGCGGAGCGGACCTCTAGGTCTTTCCAATAGGGCAGGTACCAAAATATAGATTTCTTCTTCCACATGGGCGCGCGTCCGTCAGCGTCCTTCGGAACAGGTTGTCCGCCAGGACCCTTTCCAAAGATTACCTTCAAATCCTTGACCATATCATGTACATCAGCACCAGTACGGTGGCGAGGCTTCGTTCGGTGATCCGCCTCACCTTTGAAATGCTTGCCTTTCTTTCTTACGGGATGCCTGCTCAGAAGAAATCGACGATGTCCCAGGTACACATTCTTCCTACAACTCTCCAAATATATACTGTCAGTATCATCCAAACAGTGCGTGCATCCGCGGTATCCCTTGTTTGTCTGTCCTGAAAGGTTATTGAGAGCAGGCCAATCATTAATGGTCACGAACAGCAATGCCTTTAGGTCAAATTCTTCATGTCCGTGCTCATCTCACGCACGTACACCTCTTCCATTCCACAGCTGTAATAGTTCCTCAACTAATGGCCTTAGGTACACATCAATGTCGTTGCCGGGTTGCTTAGGGCCTTGGATTATCACTGGCATCATAATGAACTTCCGCTTCATGCACAACCAAGGACGAAGGTTATACAAACATAGAGTCACACGCCACGTGTTATGGTTACTGCTCTGCTCCCCAAAAGGATTAATGCCATCTGCGCTTAGACCAAACCATACGTTCCTTCGGTCACCTGCAAACTCCTCCCTGTACTTTCTCTCGATTTTTCTCCACTGCGAACCGTCAGCGGGTACTCTCAACTTTCCGTCTTTCTTACAGTATTCTCTGTGCCACCGCATCGCCTTCGCATGCTCTTTGTTTTGGAACAAACGTTTCAACCGTGGTATTATAGGAGCATACCACATCACCTTGGCAGGAATCTTCTTCCTGGGGCGCTAGCCCTCGACATCACCAGGGTCATCGCGACTGATCTTATAACGCAATGCACCACATACCGGCAAGCTTTCAAATCCTCGTACGCACCGCGGTAGAGGATGAAGTCATTAGGGCATGCATGTATCTTCTGCACCTCTAACCCTAGAGGGCAGACAGCCTTCTTTGCTTCATACGTACTCTCGGGCAATTCGTTGTCCTTTGGAAGCATATTCTTTATCATTACCAGCAACTTTCCAAATCCCTTGTCAGATACACCATTCTCTGCCTTCCGTTGCAGCAATTCCAGTGTGGTGCCCAACTTTTTTTTTTCAGCTTCGCAATTCGGGTACAACAATTTCTTGTGATCCTCTAACATGCCCTGCAACTTCTTCCTCTCCAAATCACTTGCGCAGTTTCTCTTTGCATCGGCAATGGCCCGACCTAGATCATCAGCGGGCTCATCTGATGCCTCTTCTTCAGCTTGTTCCCGCATTGCCGGCTCAGCTTCTTCCTCCATTGTTGTATCATCGTATTCAGGGAACCCATGGCCAGGATAGATGTCGTCATCCTCTTCTTCTTCATTTTCTTCCATCATAACCCCTCTTTCTCTGTGCTTGGTCCAAACATTATAGTGGGGCATGAAACCGGACTCAAATAGGTGGACGTGAATGGTTCTTGACGTAGAGTAATTGCGACCATTCTTACAGCCAGCACATGGACAAGGCACAAAACCATCCGCCCGCTTGTTTGCCTCAGCGGCAAGCAGAAAAGTATGCACGCCATTAATGAACCCGGGAGAGCATCGGTCATCATACATCCATTGTCGGCTCATATCTTCATTATACACAACACCGAATAGACCAAATTAATACAAGTTCATACATAAAGTTCATATACAACACTTAATTAAATGCAACATACAAATAACTCTCTAGCTAAAGAATTTAAATGCAACAACAAATGCGATCAAGATCGCAACTAAGGTAACAATTGATCCAACAGCATAATGATACCAAGCCACACTATCAATGGCATATTTTTTAATCTTTCTAATCTTCAACCTCATTTTCTCCATCTTGATCTTGTGATCATCGACGACATCGGCAACATGCAACTCCAATTCCATCTTCTCCCCCTCAATTATTTTCAATTTTTCTTTCAAATACTCGTTTTCTCTTTCAACTAAACTAGTCATGAACCCGTGCATCTGCACGGCTAGGGTCGATAACCATACAAATAACTATAGTATGAAATAGTTCTAGATGCATACATGCTTTTCCAATTGTAAATTATATTTCAAATAGTTTAAAAGTAATTTATATTTCAAATAGTTCTAGATGCATACATGCTTTTCCAATTCTATTTAAGAGTTTTTGTTACACGGCTGTGTTACTGCCTGATGATCTCATTTTAATTATATGGCTCATCCGGTTACTTCATTATATATACAGAATCATTGTCTGCACCACACAATGTACAATATAGTTACCCGCTGCTACTGATTTATTTTTCCTTCATGGCTTCCTAATACTTTTATTTTGATATCGTACACTTAAAGAATTTGCCGTACAAATCTTGGGGCATCATATCACTTTTAGATGCAATATTTCCAAATATATGCTGAAGCAAGTACCAGATGGAAGACGGAAACAAATACATTATGAAACAATAGAAAAATAAGAAAGTAGTATCAGTAGGGGCATAATATGCATTAAAATTTTATGGAATAAATATCATATCCATGTAGAGTACATTGGTTTCTTCCAACAAAGAATATAACAAATAAGTAAGAACAAACATAACTATGCAGGTGAGAGTATCGTGTACTCCTGGACATGGGCTACTACGTGTCAACTGGAAGGAGCTTGTAGACTATATTTTCACTCAAATTTTGTTTTCTCGAAATAGTGATTTACAAATTGGAGTAAACATTCATAGAATAAATATCAAACACTTCCAAAGAAAATACATTTGTTCCATAAATAATATAAGACATAGTTAAGAACAACCATCGGCGATGCAAGGGAGTATCATGTACTCGGGGACATTGGCTTGTCTCCACTGCAAGGGCTATGTTTGATGCTATTATTTCACCCTATTTTTCATTAAGAAAGTTTTACAAAAATGTAAGTCTATACAAATCATCATGATCATGAAAACCTAAAGAATAGGGGATGCCAAAATATTTATGTTTGGTTATAGTTACTTAGGGTATTCTATCTAAGACAATCTAAGACAACCTTTTTGGGACGGACGGAGTACATGATATCTTCTAATTTATACCACTTCTAGTGATGTACCCTATATTTTTTCATGTACCCGACATATCATATTGATGTGCCAAAGTCACATTTTTTTTCAATTACCTTCAAGGTGGTACAATACTTAACTCTATCATGGTTTTTCCTAATTCAATGTCTTTGTCTACACAAATAGTTATTTCTGCATGAACTACAAACATGGAAACTCTGTCAAATTCTTTGCTGTTCAGGGGATTTAGTTTATGAATTCAATTTTTTTTCCAAGAGTACAATTATTTTTGAATGAAGGTAGAAAAATACAATGTTGTCCAAGTGAACAAATGAAATCAGTAGTATTTAATTTTCTATTCTTTTATATATGAAACAACCATTGTGATCTCTTACCAGCAAAAGTATTACTGAACTGATTTCACCATATCTCATGAAACTTTATTTAGAAACAATGATTCTCATGCAGGGAAACAATATCATGGTACTTAAGCTAACCTTGTTTCAAACTTGATGAATCTAATATTTGTTAAAGAAAGTGTCTTATAAAATAAATAGTTTTCAGTTCAGTTCGGCCGACCGGCATCTAATTGCTAATTTCATGAAACTAATTACCTGTTGACTGCTTCTCTTCAAATTTCTGCATGCAGCACATAAATCAACTAACCAACTCGCCCCATTTTTTGACGAAGTAACCAAATCTCCCTTGTTACGTTCAGTGGGTTGAAATTCTGCTGATACAAAAATATTACTATGGTCTCAGCAATTCTAGCAATGGATAAAGAGTAACAATCTGTAGCTGCTTGGGTATTTGCGTGTTTGGTGCTGTGAATTTGGATGTGAGATGAGAAACAACAACTCCCTAAATTTAAGATATGAACGGTCGGTCAGTGGAAACCTGCCATTGGGAACCATGGCTTGGGCGAGCATGTTCAGACATGCAAATTGTTGCGAGATGACCTCCTCATGAGAGCCAGCCAATGTATCAATATGATCCAAATAAAATAACTGCAAGTAGGATGCCGTATGAATCCAAAAGATATCTATCCGATGCAGTTAGCAATTTATACATGGCACTGGAGCAACACAAATGAATCTTTTCACAGGACAGAGAGAAGAAAAATAGTACTCTGAATTTGCACGACTGCTTGTAGTGCACCCGGCGTCTCGTCCATCTGGTCGCCTTGGCCGACATCGACGTGTAGACATACATCGCCTTGGCCGATGCCGGCGTCTCGTCGTCCTGCATGTTAGCACTGGAGTGTTTTGTTAGCATCAGCCGAGATAATCAAGACAATAAATTAGCCGAGCTTGTAGTATATCCATGTGTTTCCGGCCAATCGATCTTGAGTAGCTAGCTACCCTTGAAGACAATCGATTCAGTGACTTGCTCCGAAAAACACAACTCATGCACTTGTATGTCCGTATCGGAATCAAGGCAAGAGTGCATGTGCGCCGGCATCGTGCAACTGCCGTCCAATCTGACAACTTCGTTGTGCAGCGCTTGCTCATGATGAAAGTGGTCGGCTTGCAGTCCTGCCTTGCAGGAGCCATCCAGTCCAGGTTGCACATCAGCCTCAAGGTTTTCCAAGAACGACGTTCTCTCACTGGACCTCAAACTTGAGGGCGCTATGGAGAATCACGGCCATAGGAATCTCTCGAGGAGATATTTATCTCGCCAAGAAATTTTGGTGGGCAGATGAATATTTTTTCCCTATATTACACATGCAACAGTTTGGTAAAATTGCATGTATAGGACACCAGGCGAGGATTCCTTGTTATTTTTAATCCGACGGAGATGTGTTTTTTTTATGTTAAGAGTCCATCTCTATCACGTAAGTTTTTATCTATCGTTGGAGTTTTATGGGTGGAGACTTACTTTGTTTTTTTGTTTTTTTGGCTAACAGTGAACGTGGCAGATGCTTTTTTGTGTTAATAAGGGGCCTTCTCCATTACGTAATTTTTCCTTTTATCCTGACCGTAAATTCTGCAATCCAACGGTTAATTTAATTTTAATGATGTGGATTAATGTAATGGCTTGAAAGGTGCCTCCAATTAGTAAATATAAGATTTATCCTCTCGACAATAGGGTCGGTTGGAATTTCCGGTTCACATACCTCCTAGATAAAAATATCTATGTCAACTTGATGGGCATAATTTGTCATAAACACGAAATGCACCAACTAGTTTTAAAAGAGAATATACCACATCTGAATCATAACAAGGACGAGGGCCGACGGGGACGGATATCAAAACCATGGCACTATATATAACAAACAATGTACGGGTAAGACAATTATACGAGTAACTATATATCCAAATCACACAAACATCAATTAGGTAATGTAAAACATTCATGAACAAGAGCCTCACCACAAGGTGGTGCCGGCGACGGACGTCTTGGCGATCGACGGTGGTTCTGACGGAGATTTAGAAGGCACTAAGTAAACCACACCTACATATGCAAACTAAGTGTTATTTTTGACCTCTAATTGCATATAAATCAAATACTAGCAAATATAATTCCTCCCAAATTAATCACTATACAAAGCATTGCAAGAGCTAATCTAGCAATGAGAGTTGAATGGACAAAGTTGCTAACCTTTGTGATCATTTGAATGGATGGGGGCCTTCAAATCTTGACAAATTTTGGGCAAATTTTGTGAGGAGCTCGAGGAAGAGAGGGGAAGAACAGAGGAAGTGAGGGGAAAGGGGAAGAACAGAGTGGCTCGGGTGGACGAAGGGTTTATGTACGTCGACCTTTAGTACCGGTTCGTGCCACGAACCGTTACTAAAGGTGCTGGACGGGCCCCAGACTGACAACATCCTGCCACCACTCTCTTTAGTACAGGTTCGCCACGAACTGGTACTAATGAGAGCGGCCGGCTAGCCGTTTGAACCGGCACTAATGGACACATTAGTGCTGGCTCAAAATCAAACCGGCACTAATGTGTCTCAGATTTGCCCCTTTTTCTACTAGTGATTAGACTACTTGACCAAATAAAAACTTAGCCTTTTCCTAATTTTAATTCTTGGCAGGATTTAGCAACTTAGCACAAGTCAAGTAATCAACCTACACATGCAATTCTAGAGTATAGCAGCGGAATTAAACACAATTGCATATGAAGGTAAAGGGGAGGAGTTTGAGGAGGCAAATGCAATTTGGATACACGGATATTTTTGAGCCGTGGTTCCGATAGGTGTTGCTATTGTACATCCACGTTGATGGAGACTTCAACCCACAAAGGGTAACGGTTGCGTGAGTCCACGGAGGGCTCCACCCACGAAGGGTCCACGAAGAAGCAACCTTGTCTATCCCACCATGGCCGTCGCCCACGAAGGACTTCCCTCACTAGGGGGAGATCCTCACGAAGTAGGCGATCTCCTTGCCCGTACAAACTCCTTGGTTCAACTCCACAATCTTGTCGGAGGCTCCCAAGTGACACCTAGCCAATCTAGGAGACACTGTTGGGGAACGTTGCAGAAAATTAAAAAAATTTCCTACGGTTTCACCAAGGTCTATCTATGAGTTCATCTAGCAACGAGTCAAGGGAATGAGTTTGCATCTACATACCACTTTGTAGATCGCGAGTGGAAGCGTTCACTAGAACGGGGATGAAGTAGTCGTTCTCGTCGTGATCCTATCACCGGAGATCCTAGCGTCGAACGGACGGCACCTCCGCGTTCAACACACGTACGGGACGGGAGACGTCTCCTCCTTCTTGATCCAGCAAGGGGGAAGGAGAGGTTGATGATGATCCAGCAGCACGACGACGTGGTGGTGGATGCAGCAGAACTCCAGCAGGGCTTCGCCAAGCTGTTGCGGGAGGAGGACGAGGAGTAGCAGGGGGAGGGAGGCGCCAGAACTTCAGAGGTGCGGCTGCCCCCTCCCCTCCTCCCTTTATATAGGCCCCCAGGGGGGCGCCGGCCCTTGGGGATCCCATCTCCCAAGGGGGGCGGCGGCCAAGGGGGGAGGAGTGCCCCCCAAGGCAAGTGGGCGCCCCCCCACCCTAGGGTTTCAACCCTAGGCGCAGGAGGTGGGCCAAGGGGGGCGCACCAGCCCACTATGGGCTGGTTCGCCTCCCCAATTCAGCCCATGGGGCCCTCCGGGATGGGTGGCCCCACCCGGTGGACCCCCGGGACCCTTCCGGTGGTCCCGGTACAATACCGGGTGACCCCGAAACTTTCCCGATGGCCGAAATACCACTTCCTATATATAATTCTTTACCTCCGGACCATTCCGAAACTCCTCGTGACGTCCGGGATCTAATTCGGGACTCCGAAAAACATTCGGTATACTTCATACTCATATTCATACAACCCTAGCGTCACCGAACCTTAAGTGTGTAGACCCTACGGGTTCGGGAGACACGTAGACATGACCGAGACGGCTCTCGGGCAATAACCAACAGCGGGATCTGGATACCCATGCTGGCTCCCACATGCTCCTCAATGATCTCATCGGATGAACCACGATGTCGAGGATTCAAACAATCCCGTATACAATTCCCTTTGTCAATCGGTATGTTACTTGCCCGAGATTCGATCGTCGGTATCCCAATACCTCGTTCAATCTCGTTACCGGCAAGTCACTTTACTCGTACCGTAATGCATGATCCGTGACCAGACACTTGGTCACTTTGAGCTCATTATGATGATGCACTACCGAGTGGGCCCAGTGATACCTCTCTGTAACACGGAGTGACAAATCCAGATCTCGATCCGTGTCAACCCAACAGACACTTTCGGAGATACGTAGTGCACCTTTATAGTCACCCATTACGTTGTGACGTTTGGTACACCAAAAGCACTCCTACGGTATCCGGGAGTTACACGATCTCATGGTCTAAGGAAGAGATACTTGACATTGGAAAAGCTCTAGCAAAACGAACTACACGATCTTGTGCTATGCTTAGGATTGGGTCTTGTCCATCACATCATTCTCCTAATGATGTGATCCCGTTGTCAATGACATCCAATGCCCATAGTCAGGAAACCGTGACTATCTGTTGACCAACGAGCTAGTCAACTAGAGGCTCACTAGGGACATTTTGTGGTCTATGTATTCACACGTGTATTACGATTTCCGGATAAAACAGTTATAGCATGAATAAAAGACAATTATCATGAACAAGGAAATATAATAATAACCCTTTTATTATTGCCTCTAGGGCATATTTCCAACAGTCTCCCACTTGCACTAGAGTCAATAATCTAGTTACATTGTGATTAATCGAACACCCATAGAGTTCTGGTGTTGATCATGTTTTGCCCGAGGAAGAGGTTTAGTCAACGGATCTGCGACATTCAGATCCGTATGCACTTTGCAAATTTCTATGTCTCCATCTTGAACATTTTCACGGATGGAGTTGAAGCGACGCTTGATGTGCCTGGTCTTCTTGTGAAACCTGGGCTCCTTGGCAAGTGCAATAGCTCCAGTGTTGTCACAGAAGAGTTTGATCAGCCCCGACGCATTGGGTATGACTCCAAGGTCGGTGATGAACTCCTTCACCCAAATTGCTTCATGTGCTGCCTCCGAGGCTGCCATGTACTCCGCTTCACATGTAGATCCCGCCACGACGCTCTGCTTGCAGCTGCACCAGCTCACTGCTCCACCATTCAACATATACACGTATCCGGTTTGTGACTTAGAGTCATCCAGATCTGTGTCGAAGCTAGCGTCGACGTAACCCTTTACGACGAGCTCTTCGTCACCTCCATAAACGAGAAACATGTCCTTTGTCCTTTTCAGGTACTTCAGGATATTCTTGACCGCTGTCCAGTGTTCCTTGCCGGGATTACTTTGGTACCTTCCTACCAAACTTACGGCAAGGTTTACATCAGGTCTGGTACACTGCATGGCATACATAATAGATCCTATGGCCGAGGCATAGGGGATGACGCTCATCTCTTCTTTACCTTTTGCCGTGGTCGGAAATTGAGCTGAGCTCAATCTCACACCTTGCAGTACAGGCAAGAACCCTTTCTTGGACTGATCCATTTTGAACTTCTTCAAAATCTTATCAAGGTATGTGCTTTGTGAAAGACCTATGAGGCGTCTCGATCTATCTCTATAGATCTTGATGCCTAATATATAAGCAGCTTCTCCAAGGTCCTTCATTGAAAAACTTTTATTCAAGTAGGCCTTAATGCTGTCCAAGAGTTCTATATCATTTCCCATCAAAAGTATGTCATCTACATATAATATGAGAAATGCTACAGAGCTCCCACTCACTTTCTTGTAAACGCAGGCTTCTCCATAAGTCTGCATAAACCCAAACACTTTGATCATCTCATCAAAGCGAATGTTCCAACTCCGAGATGCTTGCACTAGCCCATAAATGGATCGCTGGAGCTTGCATACTTTGTTAGCATTCTTAGGATCGACAAAACATTCCGGCTGCATCATATACAGCTCTTCCTTAAGATAACCGTTAAGGAACGCTGTTTTGACGTCCATCTGCCATATCTCAAAATCATAGTATGCAGCAATTGCTAACATGATTCGGACAGACTTAAGCTTCGCTACGGGAGAGAAAGTCTCATCGTAGTCAATCCCTTGAACTTGCCGATAACCCTTAGCGGCAAGTCGAGCTTTATAGATGGTGACATTACCATCCGCGTCCGTCTTCTTTTTAAAGATCCATTTGTTTTCTATCGCTCACCGATCATCGGGCAAGTCTGTCAAAGTCCACACTTTGTTTTCATACATGGATCCTATCTCGGATTGCATGGCTTCAAGCCATTTGTTGGAATCTGGGCCCGCCATCGCTTCTTCATAGTTCGAAGGTTCACCGTTGTCTAACAACATGATTTCCGGGACAGGGTTGTCGCATTCACTCAGTGCGGAACGTGTCCTAGTGGACCCACTGAAGTTCAGTAGCAACTTGATCCGAAGTACCTTGATCGTCATCATTAATTTCCTCTTCAGTTGGTGTAGGCATCACAGGAACATTTTCCTGAGCTGCACTACTATCCTGTTCAAGAGGTAGTACTTCATCGAGTTCTACTTTCCTCCCACTTACTTCTTTCGAGAGAAACTCTTTTTCCAGAAAGGATCCGTTCTTGGCAACAAAGATCTTGCCCTCGGATCTTAAGTAGAAGGTATACCCAATGGTTTCCTTAGGGTATCCTATGAAGACGCATTTTTCCGACTTGGGTTCGAGCTTTTCAGGTTGAAGTTTCTTGACATAAGCATCGCATCCCCAAACTTTTAGAAACGACAGCTTAGGTTTCTTCCCAAACCATAATTCATATGGTGTCGTCTCAACGGATTTAGACGGTGCCCTATTTAAAGTGAATGTAGCTGTCTCTAGAGCGTATCCCCAAAATGATAGCGGTAAATCGGTAAGAGACATCATAGACCGTACCATATCCAATAGAGTGCTATTACGACGTTCGGACACACCGTTACGCTGAGGTGTTCCAGGCGGCGTGAGTTGTGAAACGATTCCACATTTCCTTAAGTGTGTACCAAATTCGTGACTTAAATATTCTCCTCCACGATCTGATCATAGGAATTTTATCTTTCGGTCACGTTGATTCTCTACCTCATTCTGAAATTCCTTGAACTTTTCAAAGGTCTCAGACTTGTGTTTCATTAAGTAGACATACCCATATCTACTTAAGTCGTCTGTGAGAGTGAGAACATAACGATATCCTCCGCGAGCCTCAACGCTCATTGGACCGCACACATCGGTATGTATGATTTCCAATAAGTTGGTTGCTCGCTCCATTGTTCCGGAGAACGGAGTCTTGGTCATCTTGCCCATGAGGCATGGTTCGCATGTGTCAAATGATTCATAATCGAGAGACTCCAAAAGTCCATCAGCATGGAGCTTCTTCATGCGCTTGACACCAATGTGACCAAGGCGGCAGTGCCACAAGTATGTGGGACTATTGTTATCAACTTTACATCTTTTGGTATTCATGCTATGAATATGTGTAACACTACGCTCGAGATTCATTAAGAATAAACCATTGACCATAGGGGCATGACCATAAAACATATCTCTCATATAAATATAACATCCATTATTCTCGGATTTAAATGAGTAGCCATCTCGTATCAAACGAGATCCAGATACAATGTTCATGCTCAAACTTGGCACCAAATAACAATTATTAAGTTTTATAACTAATCCCGTAGGTAAATGTAGAGGTAGCGTGCCGACGGCGATCACATCGACCTTGGAACCATTCCCGACGCGCATCGTCACCTCGTCCTTCGCCAGTCTCCACTTATTCCGCAGCTCCTGCTGTGAGTTACAAATATGAGCAACGACACCGGTATCAAATACCCAGGAGTTACTACGAGTACTGGTAAGGTACACATCAATTACATGTATATCAAATATACCTTTAGTGTTGCCGGCCTTCTTATCCGCTAAGTATTTGGGGCAGTTCCGCTTCCAGTGACCCTTCCCCTTGCAATAAAAGCACTCAGTCTCAGGCTTGGGTCCATTCCTTAACTTCTTCCCGGTAACTGGCTTACCTGGCGCGGGAACCTCCTTGCCTTCCTTCTTGAAGTTCTTCTTTCCCTTGCCCTTCTTGAACTTAGTGGTTTTATTGACCGTCAACACTTGATGTTCTTTCTTGATTTCATCCTCTGCTGACTTCAGCATTGAGAATACTTCGGGAATGGTCTTCACCATCCCCTGCATATTGTAGTTCATCACAAAGCTCTTGTAGCTTGGTGGGAGCGACTGAAGGATTCTGTCAATGACCGCCTCGTCCGGGAGGTTTATGTCCAGCTGGGACAGGCGGTTGTGCAACCCAGACATTTTGAGTATGTGCTCACTGACAGAACTGTTTTCCTCCATCTTACAACTATAGAACTTGTCGGAGACTTCATATCTCTCGACCCGGGCATGAGCTTGAAAAACTAGTTTCAGCTCCTCGAACATCTCATATGCTCTGTGTTGATCAAAACGCTTTTGGAGCCCCGGTTCTAAGCTGTAAAGCATGCCGCACTGAACGAGGGAGTAATCATCAGCACGAGACTGCCAAGCATTCATAATGTCTTGGTTCTCTGGGACGGGTGCATCACCTAGCGGTCCTTCTAGGACATATTGTTTCCTGGCAGCTATGAGGATGATCCTCAGGTTCCGGACCCAGTCCGTATAGTTGCTGCCATCATCTTTCAGCTTGGTTTTCTCTAGGAACGCGTTGAAGTTCATGTTGACATGAGCGTTGGCCATTTGATCTACAAGACATATTTGCAAAGGTTTTAGACTAAGTTCATGATAATTAAGTTCATCTAATCAAAATTATTTTAATGAACTCCCACTCAGATTAGACATCCCTCTAGTCATCTAAGTGATACACGATCCGAGTCGACTAGGCCGTGTCCGATCATCACGTGAGACGGACTAGTCATCGTCGGTGAACATTCTCATGTTGATCGTATCTTCTATACGACTCGTGTTCGACCTTTCGGTCTCCGTGTTCCGAGGCCATGTCTGTACATGCTAGGCTCGTCAAGTTAACCCTAAGTGTTTTGCATGTGTAAAATTGTCTTACACCCGTTGTATGTGAACGTAAGGATCTATCACACCCGATCATCACGTGGTGCTTTGAAACGACGAACTTTAGCAACGGCGCACAGTTAGGGGAGAACACTTCTTGAAATTGTTCTAAGGGATCTTCTTATTTACTACCGTCGTTCTAAGTAAACAAGATGCATAAACATAATAAACATCACATGCAATTATATAGTAGTGACATGATATGGCCAATATCATATAGCTCCATTGATCTTCATCTTCGGGGCTCCATGATCATCTTGTCACCGGCATGACACCATGATCTCCATCATCATGATCTCCATCATCGTGTCTTCATGAAGTTGTCACGCCAACGACTACTTTTACTTCTATGGCTAACGCGTTTAGCAATAAAGTAAAGTAATTTACATGGCGTTCTTCAATGACACGCAGGTCATACAAAAATAAAGACAACTCCTATGGCTCCTGCCGGTTGTCATACTCATCGACATGCAAGTCGTGATTCCTATTACAAGAACATGATCTCATACATCACAATATATCATTCATCATTCATCACAACTTCTGGCCATATCACATCACATGACAATTGCTGCAAAAACAAGCTAGACGTCCTCTAATTGTTATTGCATCTTTTACGTGGCTGCAATTGGGTTCTAGCAAGAATGTTTTCTTACCTACGAATAACCACAACGTGATCTTGTCAACTTCTATTTACCCTTCATAAGGACCCTTTTCATCGAATCCGCTCCAACTAAAGTGGGAGAGACAGACACCGCCAGCCACCTTATGCAACTAGTGCATGTCATCGGTGGAACCGGTCTCACGTAAGCGCACGTGTAAGGTTGGTCCGGCCGCTTCATCCCACAATACCGCTGAAGCAAGATAAGACTAGTAGCGGCAAGCAAGTTGACAAGATCTACGCCCACAACCAAATTGTGTTCTACTCGTGCAATAGAGAACTACGCATAGACCTAGCTCATGATGCCACTGTTGGGGAACGTTGCAGAAAATTAAAAAAAATTCCTACGGTTTCACCAAGATCTATCTATGAGTTCATCTAGCAACGAGTCAAGGGAGTGAGTTTGCATCTACATACCACTTTATAGATCGCGAGCGGAAGCGTTCAGTAGAACGGGGATGAAGTAGTCGTTCTCGTCGTGATCCTATCACCGGAGATCCTAGCGCCGAACGGACGGCACCTCCGCGTTCAACACACGTACGGGACGGGAGACGTCTCCTCCTTCTTGATACAGCAAGGGGGAAGGAGAGGTTGATGATGATCCAGCAGCACGACGGCGTGGTGGTGGATGCAGCAGAACTCCGGCAGGGCTTCGCCAAGCTGCTGCGGGAGGAGGACGAGGTGTAGCTGGGGGAGGGAGGCGCCAGAACTTCAGGGGTGCGGCTGCCCCCTCCCCCCTCCCTTTATATAGGCCCCCAGGGGGGGGGCGGCCCTTGGGGATCCCATCTCCCAAGGGGGGCGGAGGCCAGGGGGGGAGGAGTGCCCCCCAAGGCAAGTGGGCGCCCCCCCACCCTAGGGTTTCAACCCTAGGCGCAGGGGGTGGGCCAAGGGGGGCGCGCCAGCCCACTATGGGCTGGTTCCCCTCCCCACTTCAGCCCATGGGGCCCTCCGGGATTGGTGGCCCCACCTGGTGGACCCCCGGGACCCTTCCGGTGGTCCCGGTACAATACCGGGTGACCCCGAAACTTTCCCGATGGCCGAAATACCACTTCCTATATATAATTCTTTACCTCCGGACCATTCTGAAACTCCTCGTGACGTCCGGGATCTCATCCGGGACTCCGAACAACATTCGGTATACTGCATACTCATATTCATACAACCCTAGCGTCACCGAACCTTAAGTGTGTAGACCCTACGGGTTCGGGAGACACGTAGACATGACCGAGACGGCTCTCGGGCAATAACCAATAGCAGGATCTGGATACCCATGATGGCTCCCACATGCTCCTCGATGATCTCATCGGATGAACCACGATGTCGAGGATTCAAACAATCCCGTATACAATTCCCTTTGTCAATCGGTATGTTACTTGCCCGAGATTCGATCGTCGGTATCCCAATACCTCGTTCAATCTCGTTACTGGCAAGTCACTTTACTCGTACCGTAATGCATGATCCCGTGACCAGACACTTGGTCACTTTGAGCTCATTATGATGATGCACTACCGAGTGGGCCCAGTGATACCTCTCCGTCATACGGAGTGACAAATCCCAGTCTCGACCCGTGTCAACCCAATAGACACTTTCAAAGATACCTGTAGTGCACCTTTATAGTCATCCAGTTACGTTGTGATGTTTGGTACACCCAAAGCACTCCTACGGTATCCGGGAGTTACACGATCTCATGGTCTAAGGAAGAGATACTTGACATTGGAAAAGCTCTAGCAAAACGAACTACACGATCTTGTGCTATGCTTAGGATTGGGTCTTGTCCATCACATCATTCTCCTAATGATGTGATCCCGTTGTCAATGACATCCAATGCCCATAGTCAGGAAACCGTGACTATCTGTTGACCAACGAGCTAGTCAACTAGAGGCTCACTAGGGACATTTTGTGGTCTATGTATTCACACGTGTATTATGATTTCCGGATAATACAGTTATAGCATGAATAAAAGACAATTATCATGAACAAGGAAATATAATAATAACCCTTTTATTATTGCCTCTAGGGCATATTTCCAACAGACACCACTCTCCAAGAAGTAACAAATGGTGTGTTGATGATGAACTCCTTGCTCTAGTGCTTCAAATGATAGTCTCCCCAACACTCAACTCTCTCTCACAAGATATGGATTTGGTGGAAAGAAGATTTGAGTGGAAAGCAACTTGGGGAAGGCTAGAGATCAAGATTCGTATGGTAGGAATGGGATATCTTGACCTCAACACAAGTGTAGGTGGTTCTCTCTCAGAAAATATAAGTTGGAAGTGTAGGCATGTTCTGATGGCTCTCTCCACGAATGAAGAGGAGGTGGAGGGGTATATATAGCCTCAACACAAAATCTAACTGTTACACACAAGTTACCAATCTTGGTGGGACCGAATTGAGAAACTCGGTCGAACCGATTCAGTAAACCTAGTGACCGTTAGGATTTTCGGTGGGACCGACATGCAACTCAGTAGGACCGATATGGTTAGGGTTAGGGCATAACGTAATCTCGGTGAGACCGATTACACAAACTCGGTGAGACCGATTTTGGTAATAAGCTAACAAGAGAGTTGGCCAGGTAAATTCGGTGGGACCGATTCGCTCATCTCGGTTGGATCGAAACGTTACGAAAGGGAAACAGAGAGTTTACATTGCAATCTCGGTGAGACCGATCGCTCATCTCGGTGGGACCGAAACGTTACGAAGGGAAACAGAGATATTACAATCCCATCTCGGTGAGACCAAGATCCCTATCGGTGAGGCCGATTTGCCTAGGGTTTGTGGCAGTGGCTATGACATCTGAACTCGGTGGCGCTGGATAGAAAGAATCGGTGGGGCCGAGTTTGACTTTTGGTTTAGGTCATATGTGGAAGTGAGAAAGTAGTTGAGGGCTTTTGAGCATATCACTAAGCATTTTGAGCAAGAACCTCATTAAGCAACACCTCATCACTAAAATAGAAAATGTAGAGTCTTGAGCTTTGAGCTTGAGCCAATCCTTTTGTCCTTAGCATTTTGAAGGGTCCACTTTACTCATCCATGCCATGCCAATCATTGAGCTTTCCTGAAATATTTATCTTGGAATAGCATTAGCTCAATGAGCTATATGTTGTTAAGAATTACCAAAACCACCTAGGGATAGTTGCACTTTCAGAGAGGAAGTGCCCCCCTTGCATCCATCTCCACCCATGTAAATCTCAGTGCAAAAAACCTAGGGTTAGGGTTATAGCAATACTGCTTAGTTCGGATAATGTGGCTTAGTTCTAGCTGTGCTGCCTAGTTGATTGTAGCAATATTATACCTAGGGTTAGGGTTGTAGCAATACTGATTGTAGCATTTGTCTGAATTAACTGATATTGAAAATATAGTTTCTTTGTATTTTCTCTGAATTACTTAATGTATCATAGTTTTTACTGCACCTGTCATAGATCTTATTACTGTTACTTTGTTTTATCTGTGAATATTTCATAGTTTTTATTGTGCCACTGTACTGAAAATGTTGTTATTTTGTTTTGTCTTCTGTAGGCCTGAGGAGCCGTGGTCATTATATTTTCAGTTTCCTTCTAAAGATGCTGCCAAAAAGTATATGCCCTTGTGAAGATGTATGAGAGAGACATCAGTTATGGAAGTTTTCTTAATGTGATGGTCAGAAATGGATATGGAAGTGATGACAGTATCTGCTACTTGAGGAAGGATGTCATAGGGCTGCAAGATATTTCTATCATCAGAAACAACACTGGAGTGGATGAGATGATAAATCAGTTAAATAGGGGAAGTTAAATATTAAGCAAGCACCAGTTGACAAAAATGTAGAAAATGAAGAAGTGGACCCAACTGAAACATTTGTAGATTTAACAGTGAACCAACCTGTTGTATTTGTTGTTAATGAGTCAGGTGTTGTGCACAAAACAACAGATGATTATGTTGGCTCATCATATTTTGTTGGTACACAAGAAATTGTTAACTATATGTCAATAAAAGCAGCTCCTCCACCATGTCAGTTACTTCTTGGGACACAAATGACCCAATTGAGCCAGAGATGGCAGATCTGAGTAGGAAAATAATGCACTGCAGCAGGTTAACACTCAAGTTAGTGTTAGTTATGCAGATTTCCAGTTTGATACAGATGAGGAGGAGCATGCAGCAAATGAGGACACATCTGATGAAGATGATGACTCAATATTTGATGAAGACTTTGTAGCTCATGTGGACCTCCCAGATGCAGAAGAAGAAGAATCAGAGTCAATGGAGTATGAAGAATAAGATAGTGTAGCCAGAGAAGATAGTCCTAGGAAGCTAAAAACCCAAGAAATTTAACAAATCAACGAGTTGGTAAGAAATCCCCAATTGAAGAACCCTAACCCTAAATGTTGTAATCCACAAATGAACGTACCTGGCTAGTCACTGACTCGTCGTCTGAAGAAGAGCTTGACCCCTCGCTCCAAGAAACCATGGCAGAGCGGCGAACGGCGGCGAGACGACGGTGGCGGCGTCGGCGGTAGTCGAGGTCGAGAGTACAGATCGGGCTGTCTGATGTGGTCTGGTGCGGTCTGGTCCGACCAGCCACCCATGCGGGCCACTCATAGACGGCCAAGGAAACGGCCATCTTCCTCCGTGTAATGGCGCCACGTCGACCCGACAGGTGGGTCCCACCTATCGGTTTCGCTGTTTTCGCGCCCAAATCAGCCAGTCAGTGCTCCGCGTTACACATTAGGCTCAGAACAGGTGGTTTTTTATGACCTGACTCAAATCTGGCACCAACCTGTTACTCTAACCCCAAGTGTGATGGTTTTGGGTTAATAACTCTCTATCGTTGATCTTGGTCCCTGAAATGTTGTGGCAAGACCTATCATCATGTGTCTTGGCCCTGATTTAGAAAATCGTATCTAAAACACTCATGATCATCTGCATGCTTTTTCTATATGGCTGACGTTAGAGTTTCCTAAATCGTATCTAAAACACTCATTAAACAATCTTTTTTTTAATGCAAGAAGGGCCACCCCCTCCGATTTTCATTAGTACAGAAAACCACATGGTATGTTGACTACTAGCCAAACATGCCCAGACACGACTACTCAAGAGCATAACATCGATCATTAAAAGCAACATCCCGCCAACACCTAAGAGAAGCACCGAGGCACATTCGAAGTGGAACATCAACGGAACGGAAGTCTTCTTTTTACTAGTGCATCATTCTTCAAGATGCAGCATATTGTACCTCCATCGCTGAGAAGATTTGTAAGTTTCACTTGCTACTCGCTCAAGAAGCCTTCCCCCCCAAGTCGAGCTTTTATTTGGTTCCATTATCTGCAAAATAGACAATCCACCAATCTAGTAGCAAATCAGCTTGACTAGAGTCGTAGGATCAGTGTACATTTTATGCTCGAAAATCATATTGTTTGTACATTTCCACGGGGTCCAGAACACAGCTGAAATCCCTACTAGAACCATCTTCTTATCATCCTTGGAGAACCGCTAAAGCCAGTTTCCAAAATAATCATCAACACTCACATGAATTACTTTCAAATCAAAAGCACATTTTATTAGACTCCAAATTAATACAACAGCAGAACAGTTAAAGAAAGGATGATCAATTGTTTCATCCCTACAAATGAAGACAAAATGTTTGTCTCCTTTCCACCCTCTTTCAAGAAAAGAACCTTTAGTAAGAATACTATTTTTTGTTCACCAACCACATGAAAACTTTGATTTTAACTGGAACATTAACTTTCCACAAGGATTTCTAAGGGAATCTGACATCCTCAGCAATCAGTTTCCTATATAGAGATTTGACAGTGAAATTTCTATCATTAGTGAACATCCACTCCACTTTATCCTTACCAGTCCCAATTTCTATCCCCTCACGGCTTGGTCACATTGAGGTGATTCGTAAAAACAACATGAAGATAAAATGAAAAATATAACTGACGAACACCATTTTTTTTGACGTTTCAAGCCAATCGTTGTTTCTACCGTTGGATTAAATCTCACAAATCATGATGGGACTGTAGGTCCAAGTCATATTTCCCAGTCATTTGGTGCGGTGCGCGACCGAAACAAACGCCTATGTGTCCTCCCTAGAGTATCTACAGCCGGACACCCTAAACACGCCTCTATGACCGGTCAAAAAAAATCGACCCAGACGGACACCTCAAACGGTACTCAAACATCTGGGCTGACCGGCACACTTCATATCCAGCCCAAATGTACGGCTGATATGGGGACGCCCACGCACGTCCATCACGTCAGAGCGGACAACCCTGTCCCTTCGCAAATTCCACTAAATCCACCCCCTCGATCTACTACATCCATTTCCTCTCTCCTCTCTTCTTCCTCCTCCACGACGGGCATCTCGCAGCTTTGCCCCCACCCTTGCTCCGCGGCCGTTCTGGGGCCTTTTGTTCATCTATTCAAAATGAGGTTAAAAAAATTGGACTTTTTGCAGTGGCGACCTCAGGTGTTCGCGCAAGCATCGCAACCCGAATTAGTATTGTCATAATTAATGAACCCGTAGTTTCCCCTAGGGTTTCTAGGGTTCCACCTATCCTCCGACGACTACGCATCGGAGTCCACGTAAAATCTCACCGGCGGATCGGTTTGCCCCGGCCACGGGTGAGATCTACCCTCTGCCGCTTCGCGCGCGTGCGTGCATGGCGGATCCATCGCAACAGGTGTTAGGTGGCAAGGAGGGAGAGATGGAGACGGCGGAAGCTATGGCGGCGGCAGGGAGGCCGAGTGGTTCGGGAGTAGCAAAGGAAGGGGATGCGGAGGAAAATAGACGTAGGGAACGGTTTGGATATAGATCGCAGGACGTCCGGAACCAATCTGAAGAAGACGAAGAGGAGTTCGGGGATTACCACGGCCCCGATCCTGATCTAGAAGACCAGTTCGAGGGGATAACATTGCATGGAAGGGAGGAGGAAGAGCTGGATTTCTCGGCGGAAGTGGAAGATTTGATCAAGGATGTTCGCTGGCTTGCCCTGTTCCGAGTCCACACCACGAAACCCTTTAGTCATGCCGTGCTCTTTTCTCAGATGCGTAATGCATGGTCGGTGGCACAGGGGGTGACGTTCAACATCAAAGGGCCTAACTTGTTTCGGTTCGATTGCCTTTGCTTGGGGATTGGAGGTGGATCATGGATGGAGGGCCTTGGTTGTTTAGGAGGGCACCGGTGGTGATCCAGGAGTATGATGGATTTTCGGATGTCAAAGGCTATAGCCTAAATAAAATTCCAGTTTGGGCAAGGGTGAAGGGGTTACCGGATGGTCTCACGAGAAGGAAAGAACTAGCGGAGAAGGTTGCAGCGAAGGTTGGTGACCCACCCTTCACCGTGATCATAAACGAGGGGAGAATGAATCCAGCAAGCACCCTCCGTGTGAGGGTTTATGTGGATGTCAATATTCCGCTTGTCCGGTTTGTGCCAATAACACTAAAGGAGTATAGAAGATACAGTGTCTACTATGAGAAGCTACCGGACTTTTGCTTTGCTTGTGGTAAGATGGGTCATGTTGCAGATGAGTGTGGTGATGGGATACATGATCCGAACTCTTTCGAGTGGGGCGAGTGGCTACTGTGGGAGCCGGAGGAACCAGTAGCTCAAGGCGGAGGGGGGCGAGGTAGAGGAGAGGGAGGTGGTAGAGGGAGAGGAAGGGATGCAGGAAGAGGAGATAGAGGAGGTAGAGGTGGAAGAGGTTCGATGAGGGGTAGGGGGAGAGCTAACCCCGGAGCGGGGGTGCCGTCCTTTGGAGCACAGCAGATGGAGGCGGAGGTCGAGGGAGATGGCACAGGAGAAAGAGTGGACAGGGGAGCGAGGAAGAGGCTGGTCGAGGCGGACGGCACACTGAATGTTCGTGGGCAACATCTTAACCATTTGGCTGGCCGGGTTGCCGAGACTGTCATGATGATTGAAGGGGTTACTCCAGCGACAAGTTCAAATGCTGCGGTATCCACTCCGGAAAAGGACCCCGGGCAGAAGATGATGAAGTGGTTCATACAAGTGAGGCGGCCTCCCGAGAGGAGGACTGCCGGGCCAGATGAGAACTTTGTGCTGGAACTGTCGCGGGATTGGCGACCCAGCGACAGTACATGAGCTCCGCGATCTCGTGGGGGCCAGTGCGCCGTCGGTTCTTTGCATTCTCGAGACTCAGATTGCGAAGAATCGAGTGGAAGGTTTGGCGGCATCTTTAGGTTTTCAGAGTAGTTTCGCAGTTGCTAGTAGTGGGCGTAGTGGAGGTTTATGTATTTTCTGGAAGACAGAAATCAATTTGGTAATAAAAAATTTCTCTCAGCATCACATTGATTGTTGGGTCTCGGAACTAGGTGGGGAGCAGTGGCGTCTTACCTGCTTCTATGGAGAGGCTAATCAAAGTTTGAGGTACAAAACTTGGGATACTATGAAAAGGTTGAGAGGTGAAAGCACTCTTCCGTGGTTATGCATCGGGGATTTTAATGAAATCTTGCGGCAGGAGGAGCAGATGGGTCCCAATACACGAGACAGTGCACAAATCGAAGGGTTTAGAGATGCAGTTGACGTTTGCGGCCTTGCCGATCTTGGTTATAAAGGGCTGGACTGGACATGGGAGAAAAGGGTGACGGGAGGTGAATTCTGCAGGGTACGTCTTGACAGAGCTCTTGCTTCGCCTAATTGGTCGAATATGTTCCCTTTTGCAAGTGTTGAGCATCTGACCGCGGTAAAGAGTGATCATAGCCCTATCCTTCTTACAAATGAACTCGAGGAAGGAAACATACGCTATGGCTTGAAAAAGCCGTTCAGATATGAGTGTGCTTGGGAGCAGGATGATCGGTTCAGAGTTTTGGTGGAGACAGCATGGAATGGTGATGGTGCAGCAACGTCAGTTTCTGACCTGGCAACAAAACTTCACAACATGTCAAGGACTATGACTCATTGGAACAGATTCACTTTTGGATCTGTTCGACATGAGCTACGCTCTCTAAGACGAGACCTTGCCACACTTCTGGCGGACCCCTTGAGATCCGGCCCTACTGAGGAGGAGAAGAGGATAGAGGACCGCATGGTAGAGCTTGCTTATAGGGAGGAAATCATGGCAAGACAGAGGTCACGCATTACCTGGCTGTCGGAGAGGGATAGCAACACAAAAAATTTTCAGAGAAAGGCGAGTGCAAGGAGGGCTAAAAATAGTATCACAAAGCTAGACCGGCAGGATGAAACCACATGTACTGATTTGAACGAGTTGGAAAATATGGCCACTGCCTTTTATTCCAATCTATATACATCTGAAGGTACTGTTGGTATAGAGGAAGTTCTGTCACATATCCCAGCAAGGGTGGATGGTAATATGAACGCACGATTGAATGAAAGTTACAGCAAGGAGGAAGTTAAAGATGCCCTCTTTCAGATGTTCCCCACTAAGGCCCCGGGGCCAGATGGTTTTCCCGCGCACTTTTTTCAGAAACATTGGGATTTATGTGGTGATGAAGTCACAAGGATGATTATCAGAGTGCTTGATGGAGTAGATTCGCCGGAGGAGATTAATAATACGTTCATCGTTTTGATTCCCAAGATTGCAAGTCCAAAAGTTTTAGGACAATTTCGGCCAATAAGCCTTTGTAATGTGACCTATAAGATTGCTTCAATAGTCTTAGCAAATAGGCTGAAAACTATCCTCCCCGAGATCATATCTGAAGAGCAGTCCGCTTTTTTCCCTGGGCGTCTAATCACGGACAATTTCATTACAGCATATGAATGCTTACACTATATGAAAACAAAGAGGGTGAAAGGAAATAGGTTTTGTGCATTAAAACTTGATATGATGAAGGCCTATGACCGGTTGGAATGGTCATATTTGAAGGCAGTGATGCTCAGGATGGGGTTTAGTCACCGTTTCACCGAGACATTTATGAGGTGTGTCACTTCGGTTTCTTTTACTGTTTTGTTTAACGGTGCAAGTTTGGATGGTTTCAGGCCCACCAGAGGGTTGCGACAAGGAGATCCTATATCGCCCTATCTTTTTCTGATCGCAGCCGAGGGGCTCTCCTGTCTGCTAAAGGGTGAAGGAGGAGTACGGGGCATATCAGTGGCACCTAATGCCCCTCCGGTGAACCACTTGCTATTTGCCGACGACAGCTTGCTTTTTTTCGAAGCAAATGATTTAAGTGTTGCACGTATAAATGAGCTCTTGAGGACTTACTGCAATGCTTCGGGCCAGCGGGTTAACACAGACAAATCGTCAGTTTTTTTCAGCAAGGGTGTGTCTGCTCCTACTCGCGACTCCATTGAAAACACTCTTGCTGTCCACACCGAATCTTTGTCAGAGAAGTATCTGGGCCTGCCATCGGATGTGGGCAGGGCAAAGGAGGGTTCTTTCAATTTTTTGAAGGACCGGATTTGGAAGAAAGTGCAAGGTTGGATGGAGAAGTGCTTATCAGGAGGAGGGAAAGGGGTTCTTATAAAATCTGTAGCACAATCCATCCCAACTTACTCGATGGCCTGCTTTAAACTTCCGAGAGGGCTGTGTAACCACATTAATAAAATTATTCAGAAGTTCTGGTGGGGTTGCAAGAATGGTCAGAGGAAAACAGCATGGGTCTCGTGGAGAACTATGTCAAAACCAAAATTCATGGGTGGTTTGGGTTTCAGAGACATGGAGCTTTTCAATCTCGCCCTGCTTGCGCGGCAAGTATGGAGGCTATCACATGATCCTGATTCATTAAGTGCTCGTGTTCTCAAAGCGAAGTATTTCCCTGAAGGAGATCTGATGGAAGCAAATCTAGGACCTGCGCCCTCGCAGGTCTGGCGCTCCCTCTTGGAGGGGCGAGAGGTTCTTGCTCTGGGACTAATCAAGAGAATTGGGTCGGGCCAAAACACTAATATCTGGCACGATAATTGGATGCCGAGGGACTATAATCTGCGACCGCTTTGCGCTCGATCGACAAACCCTCCATCTCTTGTCTCAGAGCTTATTAATCCTACCACGCGGGCATGGAATAAGCAAGTTCTCGATGAACACTTCATTGCTCCTGACGTCGAGGTGATCCTCAACATACCCCTCAGCACCCGGGTTCAGGACGATTTTTGGGCATGGCACTATGATAAACGGGGAATTTTTTAGTCTCTTGACCTCAGAATGCTTTCTGCAATCAAGTTCCAACGAGAGGATTGGTTGGAGCATAGAGCAGGTCATTCTAATCTTGCAGCAGAGAAAAAGTCTTGGTCTCTACTTTGGAAGGTGAAAGTACCATCAAAAGTGCGGGTGTTTGTCCGAGCGGCACATACATCGATCTCGACGGGCCAAGTTCGTCATGACAGGCACATGGCGGATGATCCTAGCTGTTCGATATGCGGTGCAGAGAGTGATACATGGTGGCACTCGCTACTTAGCTGCCGCATGGCTAGATGTGTCTGGGCTTTGGGGGACGACGAACTGCTGGAGCATGTGATATCGTACCGAAGCGAGGATGCAAGAATTTGCTTATTCTGGCTATTCGAAACCACAAGTCAAGAGGACGTGGCCCGGGTGCTGGTCACCATGCGGGCAATATGGTGGGCACGGAGGAAGGCCATACATGAGGATGAATTTCAGAGCCCACTCTCCACAATGTGCTTTATAAAGCGATTCTTAGAGGATCTGGACATTGCCACTGTTCGTACCTCGCGAGGTAATCCTCCTCTGTCTAGGGTGCCTAGGGTGAAGGTTTGGCTCCCACCTGGAGAAAACGCAGCCAAACTGAACTGTGTGGTGGAATCTCATCCCTCGGGGAGAAAGGAGTAGCGGCTGCGGTGTGCCGTGATAGTTCAGGCAGGTACTTAGGAGCTTCTGCTGTGGTTTTTGATGGCCTGATTGATCCACCGAGTTTGGAAGCGCATGCATGCAGCGAAGCTCTAGCGCTTGCTCGGGATTTGAATCTTCATAATCTGGTAATAGCCTCGGACTGCCTTGAGGTGATCTCAAACATCAACAACACTACAACACCGGTTTATGCTCCAATCCTAAAGGAAATTCTTGTGAGTAGGAATAGTTTTCTTTCTGTTACTTTCCGTTTTGAACGTAGATAAAATAATTTTGAGGCCCATTCGATAGCTAAAGGAGATGCGTCTCTTTCGGTGGGTCGCCATGTGTGGCTAGGGAATCTACCCGGCATTGCTTGTATCCCGGATGTCTTGAGCTTTGAATAAATACCTAGTTACCCTAAAAAAAAGGTGTTCGCGCAAGCAGATTGAATAGAACAATTTCGTTCGATCGATTGCTCCTCCCTGGCGAACATTCCGTTCGGTCTGGGAGACCTCTCAGACCATGCATCAGGTGGATATCGGGGTTGCGAATCAATCTATTGTTGGATGGTTAGGAGACTGTGGTATCCTCGGCCCATCAAGGTTCTAGTCCTAGTGCTCGCATGTTTCTAGATTTATTTCAGCATTTTCGACTATGGGCATTTATTGGGAGGAGACATTTCCGCTGAGTACGAGGCACCTAGGGTAGGCTCTGCGTGTGTTCATAGAAATGAATGTATGCGCGTATATTTGAGCACATGCGGCCGTACTGTGTTGTAAAAAAATGTCTGCGCCAGATTGCTTCGTGCCACGCATGTGCTGCTTATCACAAACACATGACAACTCCGAATGTTTTTTATGGCAAGTTTAGTGACGTGAGGATGACAACTTTAGAAGTCAAGTGTGGCAACCTTTTCGGATAATAACTTTAGCTGTAAAAAATGTTAGTGTCGGATTGATTCGTGCCACATGTGTGTCAATTATCATTGGGGGGTGATTTCGGGTTCGTGGATTTCTAGGGAATGGTCGAGACAAGTAATCACCCCCAAGGGCCAGAACATCCTAACATGTGAGAGCGAGCTAATTTGCCCCGTTACTGGAACATGGGATGTACAACTGGTGCATGACTCCTTCTGGCCAGATGATGCCCACCACATTCTGCAAATTCCCCTTCGAGAAGGGATGAGTGATTTCATTGCTTGGCATTACGACACCAAGGGGCACCACTCGGTTCGAAATGCTTATAAGCTTCAGGTCCAACTTGCGAAAATTGGTGGCACAGATCATGCTGGGAGCAGTACCACGACCATAGGCAAGTTCCACAGATGTGATGATCAGTCTTGGAAACGTATTTGGAAGCTTCCTTGCCCGAGGAAAATTCAAATGTTTACTTGGAGGATGAAGCATGAGTCATTGGCTTTTCGGACCAATCTGGTTAGGAGAGGAATGAAGCTAGAGAGCACAAAATGCTTGTGTTGCGGGTGTGCTGATGAGGATGGGGCTCATCTCTTCATCAAATGCAAACATGTGAAGCCAGTGTGGAGAGCACTTGAGTTAGAAAATGAAACGAATAAGCTTGAAAACATAACGACCGTGCATGCAATGTTGGAATATTTGTGGGGGCTCAATGAAAAAACATGTGTGCCGATCCTCACTATGTGGTGGCATTGGTGGAATAACCGCAACAAAGTAAGGGAACGGGAGATGGTTTTACCTTGCGAAGACCTAACAAGGCGGGTGCTTTCAAACTCGCTGGAATACATGCAGATTTTCGGCCACAAAGTGAAGGAGAAGGAGAAGATGAAATGGCAGCCACCTAGCGCTGGTATGATCAAAGCAAACCTGGACGGAGCATTCAGACCGGGTGAAAATTTCGCCACCTGGGGAGTGGTTTCCCGGGATGAGACGGGAGATGTTATCATTGCTCGAGCGGGCAAAACGGAGCAGGTGACGGATCCATTCGGCACTGAGGTACCAGCATTGACAGAAGCTATCAGCACAGTTCGAACTTGGGGCTCTCCGGATGGTATTTGAAACCGACTCCAAACTCCTTCAGAAAGCTATGGACCTGGGCAGGGTCGACTCCTCACCATATGCGGCGCTTATTGAGGACTCCAAATTCCAACTTAAGATGTGGTTCTCGAAACTGCAAGTGCAATTGTGTCACCGGGAGGCCAACTCGGTTGCGCATGAACTTGCCCAGTTTGGGCGTGAGTGTATGGTTAATAATTGTGTCGTGTGGAACACTGATGTACCGCCCCGAGTGGCGATTTGTGTCTCGGGCGATTTGCCCATGCACTGTTAAGTTATAAAAGCTTTGCTTTCTCTCAAAAAAATGATTTCGGGTCCAGATAAAAAGGAATGGAAATTTTGGAATTAATACATGGGAAACGTTTACCTTCGGCATACCGGCCGAACTGGGCCGGTTCCCTCGCCGTGCAACGCACACACGCGTGGACCCACGCAACCGCTTGACCACCACTCACCACAGAAATCTTATCCCCACCCCCCACGAGAGTATCTCTATCCAGTTCTTCCCCTGCCGCCGTTCTCTCTCTTTCTCTGGATCCTCGAAATACCAGCGGCGGTGGCTGCGGTTGAGGGGCGCCGGAGCCGATGCGAGTGGAGAGCTGAGTCCATGAAACGCCACCCGCGGCCACGGCGAGTTGCGCCCAAGGAGCGAGGTCGTGGAGAGGCCGGCCTGCGGTGGAGGCCTCGGACCGATGACGACGCGAGGAGGGAACACGCTGGGACCTGGTGAGAATGCGGTGCTGGAACTGGCACCAGGATTTGCTTCAACCAGCACGAGGATTTGCTTCAACCGGCGAGGACGGTGGTGGCGGCGACAACGGTGGCCATGGTAAGTTGCTGTCTTTTTTTTATTTTTGCTGGAACCACTTTCGGTTTTTGCTGGAACCATTTTCTTGATTTGCTGCAGCAGGAGAGGATTGTGCCGGGCGACCACAGTGGCGGTGCCATGATTTTTGTTGCACAGACTTTTTGCTGGAACCAGCATTTTAAGTTCCTGCAAGCGGCAAGGATGGTCCTCGGGCAGATACAACGGCGAGTCCATGAATTCTTTTGCTGCATTGACCCTTTTTTTCCGGAGGAACCACTTTTCATTTTTTTGCTGGAACTATAGCAATTTTTTGTTGGAACCATATCAATGTGTTTTGCTGAAATCATAGCATTTTTGCTGCAAACACATTATCGTTTGCTGGAGCCATATTAATTTTTTGCTGGAACCATGTGTTTTTGGTTTCAAACTGTCGTATTCTTTGTTTTTTGTGCTGCAACCAACGAGCGGCGACGGCGAGAAACGAGCGTTGGGAACCAGCGGAGCTTTGAGGTCGCGGGGGCATGAATCAATGGTGCTTGTTGTGTTTTTGTTTCCTTGTGCATACTGGGAAGAAGGACAGGGAAGGGAAAGGAAGAGGACGTGAGGTCTGACGGTTCCTGACTTTCAGATCGAATGGCTAGCAGCGGACCGGCCGAAAGATTGGGTCGGTGCGCCGGCGCCTAGCGTTGGCTTAAATACATGCATAGCTTGACACGTACTCCCACATAGAAAGGACTCGGATGTAGGAAATACTTGTGTGTGGCTTGCAACATTTTATATATATACTACATAGTTCCTGGAATATGTTTACCTCGATATGGAATTTACCAATGCACTTGAATATTGCTTGGAATACATGAATGGAATATAGTTAATGGAAGCCGGTACATATATGCTGGAAACAGTATTTATTAATGCTGTAATATTTATTATACTAAATGTATATTTTCCCAGGCACAGCATATTATGGAATGCCAAGTTGTTCATGGGATTGGCTCCATGAATTGGTAAAGCCTGTGAATTTGAATTGTAATTCAAATTCAGCGTGTGACTCACACGTACGTGCTTATGGGACAGTTTGCAAATGAAACTCCTTGATGGTTACTAATGATCGTGGTTGGTTAAGATAACCTGGAGTCTTCGTTTAAACAGATTTTATCTGGACATTTATCTGCAGTTTATACAGTTTGAAATTAACTGAAATAGCACTATATAAAGGTCCCTAACCCCTAGCCTCAATTGATCATTGTGAGCGGAACCACGGAAAAGGATCGAGGAATAGGGGTTAGACCGTGTGCATGTATTTCTTACATTGGTATCAGAGCCGATTAAGGGTTTGACGATTCTGTTAGTCGTTGAATCAATTACAATTTGGATTAGTATTCCGCTGCGTACTATGTCTTTTTTTCCTGGAAGAAAAGAAAGGAAAGGGAAAGAAGGAGGCCCGTACGTACACAACAACTCCACCCCAGATTAGATCGATCTCGCTCAATTCCTATCGACCGAGCGCCGCCGCCGCATCGCTCAACCTCCACCAAATCAGCGCCGCCGCTCCGGTCGCATCAGCGCCCAACGCCGCTGCATCCACCCCACGCCCACGCCTCCACCTCTGGTCCGCCTCCCCATCCACCTCGGGCCGACCCTGCCACTGCTCGTGACCGGCTCCTCCTCGATGTTCGTGCCATTCCCCATCGACGTTCACCCCGTCAACCTTGCCGAGCTTGAGGGAGCCCACCGTGTTCGTCGCCAGCTTACTGTCGCCTCGTCAAGCTCGCCCTGACAAAGTATCGTCGGCCCGCTTCGCGTCAGCGGCAAGGACCCTCCACGACAGGAACTTGAAGGTAACAGAGGAAGCAACTAATCATTGGAGATTGAATTTCAATGGCTTCCAATGGTGTCTTCGCTGAATTACTCTATGCCTACAAACTTGATGGAACAAATTACACGGTTTGGAAAAGGAAGATTATGTTCTTGCTTACGGCTGAGGATATAGATTATGTTTCTGAGACCGGGGCGCCTAACGAGCCAGCAGAGGATGCTACAGATGAAGACAAACAGGAATACAATGATGAACTGAAGCAATGGACCAAGGACAACAAGACTGCCAGAGTTTATATTCTTGGCTCGATGACTGATTCGTTGGCTGCGGAATATGAGTCGAATAAAGCGGTCTGTGAAATAATGCTCAGGCTGGAACAAGATTTTGGAGAAGTTTCCCTTGTGAAGGTGCTTAGCCTTGTGAATAAATTTCTGACATCAAAGATGGGCGATAAAACAGTCAATGAACACTTCAACAAGCTCTGTGTCTTGGCGGAAGAGTTAAAAACTGTTGGTTATCCGTTCCAGGAGGAAGTCCAAGTCATGGTTGTCCTGAACTCTTTACCACCATCATGGGAACAATTCAAGGTTTCTTTTTTTCATTCAGAGCGGACACTCAATATGAGGAACCTGAGGCAACACTTACTGATGGAGGAGGACCGGAGGCTCAACTCAGGCAAAGATAAAGCTTCTTATCAGCTAGAACTTCATCTTGGTGAGTACAAGAACAGCGGGAATCGGAGGAACTGGAATAAGAGAGGAGGACCAGACCTAAGGGACAAAATCAATTACAAACATGATAGGGATCAAAGAAACTACAGAGATGACAGGAGGGGCAGGGGGCAAAGCAACAACAACAACTCTTTTCATATAACTGATAACAGGAACTACAAGTGCCATAATTGTGGTAATATGGGCCACTTCAGGTCAGAATGCACCAAGAAGAGGAAGCCAAACAATGAAAGGAATAATTTTTACAAGGATGACAGCCGCAAGGGGAACCAATCCCCTGAAGGTATTACCGATGTTTATGTTTGCACTGAATCCTTATTTACTACTACTTTTCAGAATAGTTGGGTAGTAGATTCTGGTGCAACTTCACACATAGCTAGAGAACTTAGCTCTTTTGCCACACTCAAAAAAAATCCAAAAGGAACAAGACATGTCTATTTAGGAACTCAAGCTAAAGCACACATACTAGGAATTGGAAACTAATTGCTTAAACTCCCTGATGGAGGAAACTTAGTGTTGGAAAATGCACTTTATTAACCCAATATGAGAAGGAATCTAGTTTCAATGTCCAAACTAGAGTCAATTGGATACAAAATTATCTTTGGTGATGTTATGGCTAAAATTGTCTATGGAAGATTAGTACATTCAGGCGATAGACATGATGGACTCTATTTTCTAAATGACATCATGGAAAATAATTGCTTAGTAGGCGAAGATAACTCCGTTGTGAGGAATATAAATGGACAGAATAATTGTTCCGAATCTTACTTGTGGCATTTGCGACTTGGACATATATCTAAGAAAAGGATTAAGAGACTTATTAGTTCTGGAATTTTGAACTTTAAGTGGGAGGATTATGGTATTTTTGAAGCGTGTATTATGGGTAAAATGACAATGTCGCCTTTTCCCAAAGCAAATAGATCAACAGAACAGCTTGCCATTGTTCACTCTGACATTTGTGGGGAATTTTCCGCACCCACTTTGGGAGGGCAGAAAATCTACGTTATCACTTTCATTGATGACTATTCAAGATACGGTTATGTGTATTTGCTTAAACACGAATCGGAAGGATTTGATGCTTTTAAAGTGTTCAAAGCGGAAGTGGAAAATCAGCTAAACAAGAAAATTAAAATACTTAGAACTGACCATGGTGGTGAATACACGTCAGGAATACTAGATGATTTCTGCAAAGAACATGGCATTATTCATCACTATACCTTGCCATATACTCCACAACAGAATGGAGTGGCGGAAAGAAGGAATATGACTTTAATGGATATGGTTAGGTCTATGATGGCTTATTCTGACTTGCCGTTGTCTTTTTGGGGAGAGGACTTCACAGTGTTGTATATTTATTGAATCACTCACCTTCTAAAGCTGTAACGGTAACACCCTATGAGCATTGGAAAGGAAGGAAGCCCTCACTTCGCCATTTGGCAGTTTGGGGGTGTAATGCTCAAAGAAGGATACCTAGCCAGTTGCGCACTAAACTACAGTCTAAAAGTACCCCGGCAATTTTTATTGGTTATGCATCAAGTTCTAATGGTTACCGTTTTTGGGATCCTCAAAGAAAGAAATTGATTGAAAGTGGAGATGCAGTTTTTATTTATCAGGATACACCTCGCCGTGCTAAACGAGCTAGGGTGGAATTGTTAGTAGAACCTGAAGATATCTCTTTACCTGAAACTGAACCGCTAATTCAGGAAAATAATGATGCTAGCCAATCTACTAACTCTATTTCGAATAGCATGCCTAGGAGAAGTGGGAGGAATACACAACCACCTGCATATTTAGATGAGTATTTTGTTTTTCTGGGGGAAGTGCACTCTAAAATTCAGAACTTAGAGGAAGAACCAAAATCATTCAAAGTTGCATTGGCATGTCCTGAATCAAATCTTTGGATGGAAGCCATGCAGGAAGAATTAAACTCTATGAGGAAAAATAATGTTTGGGAATTACTTGAATTACCAAACAATCGAAAGTCTATTGGTTCTAAATGGATCTTCAAAAGGAAACTGAATGCAACTGGTCAAATGGATAAATATAAAGCAAGGCTTGTTGCTAAAGGATTTACACAAATGGAAGGAGTTGATTTTGTAGAAACCTTTTCTCCCGTTGCTAAATTTACCTCTCTATGGATCATTAGTGCATTAACCGCTTATTATGATCTGGAATTGCATCAAATGGATGTTAAAACAGCATTCTTAAATGGAATGTTGGAAGAAGAAATATACATGAACCAACTTGAAGGTTTTGTGGAAAGGGGGAATGAAGGGAAGGTCTGTAAATTAAACAAGTCCATATATGGTCTTAAACAAGCCTCACGCCAGTGGTATATTCTTTTCGATAATGCAATCACGTCATATGGTTTTTCAATAACGGAAGGTGACCATTGTATCTATTTTAAGATAATGGGAAATAAATTTGTATTGTTATCTCTTTATGTTGATGATATTCGCATTGCTTCAAATGATAAATCCACACTGATGGAAGTTAAAACCTAGTTATCCTCTAAATTTGACATGAAGGATATGGGGGAAGCTTCCTATGTTCTGGGAGTGGAAATACGTAGAGATAGAAGGAAGAGAATGTTGGGTTTGTCTCAAAAGGCATATCTCAATAATGTACTTCAGAGATTCTCTATGGAAAATTGCAAGCCTGTTAAAGTACCTATTCTTAGGGGAACTAAACTTAGTGAGGAAATGTGTGCTAAAACTCCTGAGGAAAAGAAACAAATGAGCAATATTCCTTATTCATCTGCATTGGGTTCTTTAATGTATGTTATGCTATTTACAAGACCTGATATATGCCATGCCGTGGGTTTGTTGAGTAGATATCAAGTGAACCCTGGACCTGAGCATTGGAAACAGATTAGAAACACTTTGCGTTATGTCAAAGGAACTATGTACTATTTTTTTGTGTTTTAATGGACACAATCTTCAGCTGCAGGGGTTTGTTGATGTTGATTGGCAAGGGGATCTTGATGACCGGAAATCAACTTCTGGTTATATGTTTACACTAGCAGGAGGAGCTATTTCCTGGAGTAGCAAGAAGCAAGATTCTGTAGCACTCTCATCTATGGAGGCTGAATATATTGCTGCGTCGGAAGCTGTGAAAGAAGGTGTATGGTTAAAGGGGTTTCTTGCGTCTCTCGTGGTGCTGGAAAGCGCTTCATATCCTGTTACTATTTTCTGTGATAACCAGGCGGCAATCAAGGTCTCAAAGGATCCCAAGTTTCATAGCAAAACCAAACATATTGAGGGAAGGTATCACTACATTCGTGATGTCGTAAATAGATTAAGAAGAGTTCGTTTAGATTATTTACCTAGTGTGGACATGGTTGCTGATCCACTGACTAAACCTCTTAGTCAGGAAGTATTTTGTAAACATGTTTGCAACATGGGTCTTTGTTTCTGGAATTACAATGTTTTAGCCAAGTGGGAGATGTAGGAAATACTTGTGTGTGGCTTGCAACATTGTATATATATACTACATAGTTCCTGGAATATGTTTACCTCGATATGGAATTTACCAATGCACTTGAATATTGCTTGGAATACATGAATGGAATATAGTTCATGGAAGCCGGTACATATATGCTTGAAACAGTATTTATTAATGCTGGAATATTTATTATACTAAATGTATATTTGCCCGGGCACAACATATTATGGAATGCCAGGTTGTTCATGGGATTGGCTCCATGAATTGGTAAAGCCTGTGAATTTGAATTGTAATTCAAATTCAGCGTGCGACTCACACGTACGTGCTTATGGGACAGTTTGCAAATGAAACTCCTTGATGGTTACTAATGATCGTGGTTGGTTAAGTTAACCTGGAGTCTTTGTTTAAACAGATTTTATCTGGACATTTATCTGCAGTTTATACAGTTTGAAATTAACTGGAATAGCACTATATAAAGGTCCCTAACCCCTAGCCTCAATTGATCATTGTGAGCGGAACCACGGAAAAGGATCGAGGAATAGGGGTTAGACCATGTGCGTGTATTTCTTACATCGGATACCTCATAGAATTCAGAGATTCCAGCCATGTTTTTTTTTTTTTGAAAAGGAGGATAGACCCCCGGCCTAGAGATTGCATCTTCATATGCCTCGATTTGATTCAGCGCCGACTCGATCGACCACCGTGACGCGCGAGTTCAACAGCGGCATGACGAGCAGGCTCGCTCCTTCCTCTCGCCCGTGGAACGATCTTACGCCGGACCTGCTCCTCAATGTCTCCGGCCGCCTGCACAGCGCTACAGACTTCGTCAGGTTCCACGCCGTCTACACGACATGGCGCGCCACCGCGGCGCTGCACTCCCCGGCGACACACCCCACGTTTCTCCCATGGCTCCTCGGGACGTGCAGCAGACGCACTACCCACTTCACTGTCAATTTTGGCAGCATGACAGGTGGGGAGGTTTTCTATTTGAGACTGGCTTTTTAGCTCCCGGGGGTCGGGACACCCTCTTATCTTCACCGTTCTCTATGGTTGTCTTGCCTCGTGATCTATGCCCCGGTCTGCCATTGCATTGTGATTTGCAGTGCTGCGATTTCTTGTGTTTGCCAACCGACGTGAATGGGGCAGTGCCACTGTATGCATGCGCATGGACCCATCCCATCACTGCCATCTCCCGTGAAGAAAAGAGAGGAGAGTGAGAGCATTTCTTTTTCCACTGCCACAAGCAGTCTCTTTCAGGTTGTGAGAGGACGCTTTTTAATTAGAGAGGTGCTATGTGAGAGAAGGAACGGAGAGAGGTATTCTGTCAGATACAAGAGAGAGAAAGGAAAAAAGGTGCTGTACATTTAGTTATCTGTGCCATTGTTTTATCATCTACTAGCAGCGAGAACAGGATCCTACATCGGGCCTGTCAATGCTACAGTGACCTGTAACCTTTGTCAGGAACCACTGTAGAAACGGGTGCCTACAGCTACGGCATTAGAAGAATTAAATAAGCTGACAAAGCTGCAAATCGTCTTGTACTAGTCAGGCCCAACACGAATCTTAGCCGGACTGTGCGGTCAGATAAGAGGGTGCCGGGACTCCCGGGAGCCACCACATCTTTCCGTTTCTATTTACACGCAAGGGAAACGCCACATGCCATGGCAACCACTCCTTCATTTTAATTAGCCGGAAATTCCACCACCATCACTCCTCTACAGCCCAATAGTGAGATGATAAAAATTGCAGCATCGCATCCTCTCATGTTAAGACAACTTTATTGCGTCTCCTTGTGATGCCCCGAAGACCTTTCTCTTCCCACGCTATGTCTGGACCCTCTAGTCTTGCCTTACAACTAAACTAGCATAGCATCCTCTCCATCTCAACAAAATAAAAAACTTCCAACACGCATTAAGAGGTTCATTTACACATAACTAGCCAAAGAAACTAAAAATAACTAGGGATTGTTAATAACACAAGTCAAATTATAAATATTTTTCTTCTTGTTAGCCCACACAGCATATCGGTGGGGGTCAAAAATCACACTATCATAGGAAACCTATTCAGACCATTCCTGTTATACAGATTGAAGTTATAATTGCAAATTATTCCAATAGAAAAAGAAAACTACAAATGGAGCATTAATTCCCATGCAGTAACTAGCAAATAAATGGCCCTCAACATCCTGATGAATCACCAAAATAAATCATGATGATATGTACTAAACAGAGGAATGTGTTGCATGCCTACACTTATCCAGAGGTTTATGAAGAGTGCAGAAACTTGATGGATTCTTTTATTATGGCATCTTGTACTAGTTACTCATGTAAAACATGGTACTAACTAATTTTGTAGTTTACACTTCACACATTAAGTTACATCCAAGGAGATAACGATGGTACTGGTCATTTAGTGGATTAACTTTATAAAATGTAGACCAACAGAACAATGTACCTATGTCTAGAATTCTGATGCATTTGTGTAATCCTTCTTATCAAATGTGTCACCCCCTTGTCGCTTCATTTCTGATTTACTTTTTCTTGTGTTAAGAACATCATCATCATCATGAGAAAATTCAAATAAATTGGTCATATATTCAGAAGTCTGATGTGTGATACAATAATATAGTAACTGGTTGAGGATTTAAGTCAGGTCAAAGAGCATGCCAAAAAAAATGTTAAGCAACTAACTATCTTGGCACTATACCACACTGTTAAAGGAACAGAAGAAAGCTTATATTAAGCAATACCGATGATTAAAAAAACCAAGAGAATGACCCTGGTGCTTGACAAAGGGACGACACAAAATATTGTAACAATACCACCTAAGTAATACTCCCTCCATCCGGAAATACTTGTCATCAAAATGAATAAAAGGGAATGTATCTAGATGTATATTAGTTTTAGATACATCTTTTTCTATCCATTTTGATGACAACTATTTTCGGACGGAGGGAGTACCTAATAACGCTAGAAGTAAAGAGTGCAGTTTGGCACCATCAAGATAGTCCTAATTTTTGTGCATATCTGACCGCAGAAAGAAAATAGATGACAAATGAGAAAGGAAAGATTATCAGGCTTTGTGTTAAAAGGAAACCAGAAGTAGTCAAACAAATCATGCCACAGAGGATATACATGTCTTAATTCAAAACCAGTGCAATCAATTGATGTCCAAATGCTTTAGAACTTGAGCAATATACATTCTGCATGAAACAGTACTTTACTTTCACCTTCAGTTCTCCATAACTTGTACGACAATAATTATAAATGTTCCTGAAGAACTCACCTATGGTCGGTCGATTTTGTCGAGGGCATGGACAAGACAAGGCCGATCTGACCGAGGGCGGACATCTCCCGGTGCCATGCTAACCGGGCACTGCATCATCGGAACTACCTTTGGTTGATGGTCGCTGTCTCGATGTGCTTCCTGCTGTAGATGATGTGAGGTGTTGGTGGCGGCTTGAGAAGAAAGGAGGAGCAAGAGCAATGTGTGGGGCGCAGCCATACATAAATAGAGAGAGAGAGAGAGAGAGAGAGAGAGAGAGAGAGAGAGAGAGAGAGAGCAGCAGCGAACGAGCGGAGAGTGCGGGGAGTCGTTAGATGGGAGAGGGATCCGCATGAGGCATGTGAGAAGAGGTGGAAGCCAATGGATCAAATCTGGTTGGATCGCCCATAGATTAGAATATAAGATGGAGCGCGTGAGAGCCGAGGGGGCGATGCGATCCAACCGACTTCGATCCACGCGAGGCAGCCAATGGAGGGAGCACGAGAGGAGAGATCAGGAGGTGGCACGTGTGATTTCGACGGGGCAATTAAAAGATGCGTTTGTTTTGAGAAGGAAGATGAGAGAATTAAGGAGGAAAATGTGTTTGTTTTGAGGAGGAAGATGCGTACTGTATTAATTAATGAGAGAATTGAGGGCAAGCCCAACATGGGCACGTATCTTCAGGCTAGGAAGGCAGACCCATGACCTGACTCAAGTTCCATGACTAGAGTCTGTTGTAGATTTGGCTGCAGATGAGATATCTCAGGTAGACCCGACTTCCACCCAGTTGTTTGGAGGAAGATTATATTGACAGTGGGGCGGTTGGGTACGATATATGTCATAGGAGGATACAAACTTTCCTTCTTTCTTTCTTTCTTTCCTTCCTTCTTTCTTTCTTTCCTTCAGTCCAGTGGAGTACACCTTCTTATATCTTATATCTTATATTTACTAATTGAAGGCACCATTAGAGGCTCTACGTTTAATCCTGTAAAGACAAATTATGCCCGTTAGATATCCTGGTCATTGCCAATCTAACCATACATCGTTATATGGAGGAGTCCCACGTCCAACTAAAAAAAATTGAGGAGTCACGTCCAAAGAAAATAGAGGAGTCCCACGTTATGTCTTCCTCTACTTTTTTCCTCGCAGGAATTGGACCTTCCTTTAATGCCTCCTTCTATCTTCCTCTATCTCTAATGCTAGCCTAAAAAAATCTCTCATGCTTCTCCGCCGCCTCCCCTGAAGCGTGAGGATTTGATCTTGGAGGCTATGTTCTCCTACAAACAATTGGCCGCAGTACTCCTGATCTTGGTATTCTTCATGGTCTCATCATTACAAGGCTAGGTATGACCAGCTCGCCATCATCTCGCCTGGCCGTCGGTGTGTTCTTCAATATGCGTCTCCACATCTGAGGTTCTGATCTCAAGGAGGAGGCTCACCTCGGAGGTCCTTTCTATTGCAAAGGTCTGTACTTGATTGCAGTTATTATCTCTGGTAGGAGAACAATTTTGTTCTTTTGATAATCAAAAGAGGAACACTGGATCTAATGTAATCATCCATAGGTTTCTGATTTTTTTATCCTACACACCTTTAATAGCTCTCCTCTTTGAGGTCCACCTGCCCCACACGCCTGTGCTTGACTTCTTCCAGTACCACTACCATATAACTCAGCCTGATATACTCCCTCCTCACACTGTCTAGCATGCTTTGTGTGGGCACCGTGTGTGATCCATGAGGAGGCATCAAATTATATGTGTTGTGGCTGCCAAGCTGTGTTTTCATGTTGTGGTATTCTTGGCCATGAAAGAGTCAGAACAATCGGAGGAAAAATCATCATCAAGTGCATCCATGAACACCTACGGCAACTTCTTCTTTACTCCCGTTATGTTGAAAGGTTCAGTTTGTCTGCTTTCTTTTATTCGGGTTTGGAGCTCTGCATCTTGCTGAAAGTGTACTACAAACAGGGTCGAATAAACACCGCAGCCTACAAATATACAATCCTACTCATCTAATATTTAGTCTTAGATGTACCAAAAAGGCTCCTGTGTCTTCATAGTTTAAAGTCAATCATCAATTTCCTGCAAGCACTTTACTTGATCTAATCATGTTATGTCCAATCGAATCCAAATGAGTATTCAGTTGGCAATAAGTTAGAACCCAAATACATATGTGTGAAATTAAGACTTGCTTCATGACCAGATTATTAATAGGGAGCGGCCTAGAACCAGCAGGGGTGTTCTACATCTCCTGCAGGAGTACGTAATTAGTCCTGATAGTGGCATTTGGATTCCCAGCATGGATCAATCAAACACCAGTGTCAGTACACTTTGAGTTTAATGGAGGTCTTATAGAATTTCCCCCATGTTAGCCAACGCAATTAGTTGACATTTTTGCGTGGACATGATTATTTTGATCTCATCTATTGTTTCTGATGAATATATCCTAATTAAATCTCTGATTGTCTGTGTCCATGGTGTATATAATTATTCCACCTTGCAGCATTAAGCAAAGGTACGATGCCTAGACTTCTAATAGTTTGTGTATATATATATATATATATATATATATATATATATATATATATATATATATATATATATATATATATATATATATATATATATATATATATATATATATATATATATATATATATATATATATATATATATATATTTATTTATTTATTTATTTATTTATTTATGTGACATTAAAGTTATACTAACTTTTCAGATTTCTCGATTATGTTTATAGTGTAATATTTATTTTGAAGACCATCGTACATGCAAATGATTGGGCTAACTTCCTAGATTTGTGGATCGTCCATCCACAAGGTTTGGTGTGCATCTCATCCAACGGCACTATGTAGTCAGTGCATTTGCATTGTTACATGAACGAATCAAATAACTCATTCGGATCGCAGTAAGATATACAGATGGATTTACAGATGTGTAGATGAGAGCAAGAAGGATATGCATCGCCTCCAGGAGAACAATGTAATCCCTGCAGTTGCACTACTACAATAACACATAAACACCAGTATGTTAATTATCAAGTTTGAGTACTTTGAGGTTTACAGCAGGCTTTATAGATGTTTTTATATGCCACCCCATGTCAGCCAATGGAATCAGTTGAATCCTCTATTTTTCTGTCTGTACGTGTTGTGTGTATGGTACTCAAATTTCTATACAGTCTGTCCTTTTCGTCCCCAGCAATCAGCCCTCTATTTTACTGCCTATACACGCTCTAATGTCATGTTTTTGATGCCTTTCATAGGAGAACAACCGTGGAGTAACATTCAGGTTGTATGGAGTAATGATTGTTGAAAATAGTTAAAAAGGCTTAGTTTTGGAAAAGTTTCAATCGTCCGCATTGACAGGTTTCAGAAATTCTCTTACCATACGAATATTTGCAGCTTTATATTTCTTGAGCAGGATTACACTGGCACCGATTATTGCATCTTCGGAAATTATCTCGCATGATTTAGGTTGCCTTTGTTATTGTCTTGAATTCTCCTAATCCGGCTGTCCCCACCCAGTTTACCCTATTTTAGTATTTGTTTTTGTCTACTTTTGTGCCTAATTTTTCACAGAAGATTATAAAATAATCACAGCACAGTTCAGTGACTGTGGATCTTTAAGAAGTAAGCGCTTCAAGTTCTTTTGTTCCCTGATATTGCTCATATTTTCCTTCAATTTCCTCCGTACAGGTTTTGAGTTGTCTATAATTATTTTAATTTATTCTTTGAGATGCATTGTGCAATTCTGATGGATAATAAATTTGCGGCATGGGGAAAGAAAACAAAGCGTCAATGCAATATAGTAATTTCAACCTAACTAAATATAAAACATATGGGCAGGACGTTGTGCATATACTGTAATTTCAACCTAACTAAACCTCATATATATTGTAAGAAAGCAATAATTTGTAATATTGTTCTGAGATAATCCTTAGTGGAATAAATTTTGAAAACCAACAGTACCTTTGACAGTGGATAAAAACTTCGTGTGATATAATTATGAAAATATCTGACACTAACACATTAACATAGGAGTCCCAAATTAAGAATGCATCTTCACACAACTATAATTAAGAAATAATAATACATGTTTCTAAGAGATCATTTTCCAAAATTTAATAGTACCTTATTTCACTTTGCAACTTTTTTCCTGTTTATTATGTAAAATCCTAGCCCGTGCAGTAGCACGGGTTGATGACTAGTTATTTCATAGTTTCATAAGCTCGCCCGTTAGTTAAGTACTCCCTCCGTTCCTGAATATAGGGTGTATAGTTTTTGGCACGGAAATTAAAGAACGCACGTGGAGGGTAAATTTCACAAGTTTTGGGCGAGATTACACCTGACTAATTGACATGAGAAAATAGAGGACCTTGCCTAATATAAGGAAATGTAATCAAATCCCTAAAAGAATTATCCAAACAAGTGGTGCAACGCAATACACCTTATATTTTGGATTTTTACTCAAAAATCTATACACCTTATATCAAGGAACGGAGGGAGTATGATTTATACATGGACTTGACCCATGCCTGAATATGTTTCATTGGATTATGATGACCTACTGACTCTCCCGTTTCTTTCTTTCTTCCTCTCATAGATGATGGCATGGCATGCAGCTTATCAAAATAAGAAAACTTTGATACATACATATCTGACTAGAATAAATACGTTCCAACATATGTTCCACCATATTCTGCAAACAACTTTTCACTATATTTTGCACAACTCTACATCACCATCTTGGCAAGAAGCAAGAAAGATTCCTCCCCCAAGTTACTACATATGCACTAGGTTAACAGATAGATATATTACAACCCATCAGCATTTTGTTCAAATTACCATAAGACATGAAAAGGTTCATGCATCGAGGGACTTTCAACCGCACCGGCATCAACCAGTTCCCACACCACCGCCACACCGTGCATCACTTATAACATGCAGTTCTCACCTGTAGATATAGGGGAACAAACTAACCTAAACAAGCCACTGCATAACTCATCATCCAATTCAATCTTATACCAAGTTCACATGCCTCATCCAATTTTTATATATAAATATGCAGACATACATAAGCAAGTCCCAGCCAGTTTTCTTGTTTAACAGGTGAGAAATATCTTGTGAAACTGGGAAGAGATGTGTACAAATGTTATGCATACTTTAAACACCACCAACTAGTGTTGGAGTCGAGGAAAAAAATATCTTTAAATACCAACCAAATTCTTTATCCTAAGCCACTTCACACAATATAAATTTAGTTACAGGAGCATCAATGAACATGCATTAGTACTTGGTTGTCTCAAACTTCCACAGGGCAACATGCCAATATCATCAATGGTGATACCCCTCTCACGCTCAGCCTTCATCTTGTCAAGCACCCAGGCATACTTGAATGGTATCTTATTCATCTCAGTAGCTTCCTTCTCCAACCTAGATCACACGCTTGTCAATACCTCCAAGCTTGTACATCAGATGGTCGGTCAGTGGCGGTCGGCTTGCCAGAGTCGAGACACCCAATGACCACAATGTTGATGTTGCCAACGACTGAAGCAAACTGCAACATCAAAGTAAAAAATGTGTTTGAACTTTGAACACAAGATCAACATAGCAAAATGACCTTATGGATAGGAACTTGATGGGTTTAATCAGAGAGAGTACACTTACTTATATCCAATGAACCATGAACTAAACTTCCAATTTACAAACATCAGGTGAGTAACTAATTTGCTAGCTACAACAGCCAGCAAATGCATATAGGAGCAATTTATAGCAAATGCATATAGGAGCAATTCATAAGAAACATCATGTGGAAAACACCAAAAAGGCAAGCACCCCGTAAATTTATGGCCAATTATTAACAACAAATAACTAATGAATCCAGATAGATTAATTTAGTTGTAAAAATGATTCCAAAGTGACCTGATTTCCCCATTATGAACATATAAACAAATACCACCGCATGACTTTAGAATTAGCTTGCCAGCATGACTAGCCATTTGATAGCTCGGCAACCTAAGTTCAAGTCATGAACTCCGTGTAGTACAGTAACTACTGAAATTGCTTTCTTAATAGAAAGCTTCGCATACAAAACAATGAATCCTCTTCCACATACAAAATTTAAAAGGCATCTCACATATGGAGTAACTTCCAGCAAAATGGCAAGGCTCAAATACATTACCCTTGTTCAATCAATCGATCGGAGCGAGTGATACACCCACTAAAACAAGTGGTATCCCAACTAAATCAACATAAAGTCGTGTAGCAGAACACATCAAAAAATGAAGAAAGAGGCAGAGATAGCCTTTGGCTACCTTCACACAGGGAAAGGCACGCATTTACAACTTAGCTGCCAGGAGAAACCATCATGTTATACACCCCACCTCTATGAAAGATATGATAAGTACAGCAGACCAGATCAACTCGTCATGAAGAACATTCAAGGGAGCAAAGCATATTTCTATCACAATCATAACTAGTGAGCATCGGTTGACCAGCCTGATCTGGAAAACTGCTTGCAGCTGATATACAGCGACAGTCATAATTAGCAAGGTATAGTTTCAAGCTTCTTTCACAACTATTCCAAACACTTGTTCATTTTCAAGCATCTACTGTATATAATCCGAAAAGCGCACTACAAGCATGGATAGAACCGATCTAAAGAGGCATATGATTCACACGCTCACTAGTGACTAGGACATGCAAAGTATATATCATGTCGCAGATGCCTTTGTGGCGGTGGAAGGGAGCAGAACCAACCTGTAGAGAAGGGATTTGATCTGGTTGTTGCAGCAGGCTCCTTTCCTCACCAGCTCCCATTCGCATCGACATGCATCATCCATCTAGCTGCCCCGATACAAGTACAGAATAACAAATCCGGGTGAGGGGATGAGCTATTCAGCTATATCATTCATTTTTCTGACCCACATCAGCCACAAATATCAATAGTTCCTTGCACAAAAAAAGATTGGGTGTATGCACTACGGCATTCTTTGGAAAACAAATTCAAGGCTGGATGCTTGTCTGGAAACTGCTTGGCGCGGTTTAATTCAGTTTAGAGAACACTTTTCCATGCCCATATTTTTCATCATTTGCCTTTTCTACTATGTACAAATGGTTTGACAGTTGTTTCTACTTTGTGAACAACCAAATTTTGATAATAAAGTGATTTAGAAAACTAGAACAGTGAAGCACTAAACTTTTAGTTGGTATTCACAAAGGACCAGCATTCATCATCATTATGTCAACTTAATGTTGCCATGTAGTTGCACATAGCATGCAAATTTGAAGTCAAGGGTCTCCAAGGCGACGCGACACTTAGCTAGTACCAGTAATAAGCTAAACATATGCAGTGGTAGTGGGACATAGAATGAAATACTTCTACTAAAACGAGATCTCAAACTCCATAGCTAGCTACGGATGTTCAAAGTTTCACATGTGTTAGGCATAGTACATGAATGTTTTAATCCCCTGAAAATGCAAAACTAATAGTTCAACAAGAGCTATCTTGCATAAGAAAACTGGGAGGAGCAACTATATGGAGAAGAACCGAGTACCAAATGATTGCATGGCCATCACCACACTACCCATGTGGCTTATCAGATTTTGGTGCTAACAAGAACATGCCATCAACAATCTTATCAAACAGATTGGAAAATCAATTTAAAATAGACTGGCTCGACGGTCAGCATTGCAATCAGCCACAGCTCAATAGCCAAATCATCTCAAGGCACGGGGAGAGGGAGGTGACCACTCACCAGAACCAAGGATGACATGGCCACCATGCATGTCTCATGCTGCAGGGAAGCCAAGTAGATGTGTGTAATGTTACCATTACTATGGATAGCCCATTTTGTCAAACTCGTCGAGATAGACAAAGGTGACCCGAATTCCTCATCAGCAGTACCCTACAATCAGAGGAGCAACTAATCATATTTAGAATCTTATAGAATGCCATTATGGGATAGGTAGGATTGTCATTTACATGCCTATATCAAAGAAATAAATAGCATTTTTAAAGGATATAGGGTTGTTTTTGTTGGGGAACATAGTAATTTCAAAAAAAATCCTACGCACACGCAAGAGTATGTCCATGTACCCTCGTAGATCGTAAGCGGAAGCGTTAGCACAACGCGGTTGATGTAGTCGTACGTCTTAACGATCCGACCGATCAAGTACCGAACGCACGGCACCTCCGAGTTCAGAACACGTTCAGCTCGATGACGTCCCTTGAACTCTGATCCAGCCGAGCTTCGAGGGAGAGTTCCGTCAGCATGACGGCGTGGTGACGATGATGATGTTCTTCCGACGCAGGGCTTCGCCTAAGCACTGCTATGATGTTATCGAGGTGGAATATGGTGGAGGGGGGCACCGCACACGGCTAATAGATCTCAAGGATCAATTGTTGTGTCTAGAGGTGCACCCCTGCCCCTGTATATAAAGGATAAAGGGGGAGGGGCGGCAGGCTAGGAGGAGGCGCGCCAGGGAGGAGTCCTACTCCCACCGGGAGTAGGACTCCCTCCTTTACTAGTCCAAGTAGGAGAGGGGGAGGAAGGGAGAGAGGAGAGGAAGGAAAAGGGGGGGCGCCCCTCCCCCCCTCCTTGTCCTATTTAGACTAGAGGGGAAGGGGGCGCGCGACCAGCCCTGGCCGCCCCTCCTCTTCTCCACTTAGGGCCCATGAGGCCCATTAACACCCCGGGGGGTTCGGGTAACCCCCCGGTACTCCGGTATACATCTGATAACCCCCGGAACCATTCCGGTGTCCAAATATAGTCGACCAATATATCAATCTTCATGTCTCGACCATTTCGAGACTCCTCGTCATGTCCGTGATCACATCCGGGACTCCAAACTATCTTCGGTACATCAAAACACATAAACTCATAATATAACTGTCATCTAACTTTAAGCGTGCGGACCCTACGGGTTCGAGAACTATGTAGACATGACCAAGACATGTTTCCGGTCAATAACCAATAGCAGAACCTGGATGCTCATATTGGCTCCTACATATTCTACGAAGATCTTTATTGGTCAAACCGCATAACAACATACGTTGTTCCCTTTGTCATCAGTATGTTACTTGCCCGAGATTCGATCGTCGGTATCTCAATACCTAGTTCAATCTCGTTACCGGCAAGTCTCTTTACTCGTTACATAATGCATCATTCTGTAACTAACTCATTAGCTACATTGCTTGCAAGGCTTATAGTGATGTGCATTATCGAGAGGGCCCAGAGATACCTCTCCGACAATTGGAGTGACAAATCCTAATCTCAAAATACGCCAACTCAACATGTACCTTCGGAGACACCTGTAGAGCTCCTTTATAATCACCCAGTTACGTTGTGACGGTTGGTAGCACACAAAGTGTTCCTCTAGTAAACGGGAGTTGCATAATCTCATAGTTGTATGAACATGTATAAGTCATGAAGAAAACAATAGCAACATACTAAACGATCAAGTGCTAAGCTAACGGAATGGGTCAAGTCAATCACATCATTCTTCTAATGATGTGATCCCGTTAATCAAATGACAACTCATGTCTATGGTTAGGAAACACAACCATCTTTGATCAACGAGCTAGTCAAGTAGAGGCATACTAGTGACACTATGTTTGTCTATGTATTCACACATGTATTATGTTTCCGGTTAATACAATTCTAGCATGAATAATGAACATTTATCATGATATAAGGAAATAATAATAACTTTATTATTGCCTCTAGGACATATTTCCTTCAGTCTCCCACTTGCACTAGAGTCAATAATCTAGATTACATAGTAATGATTCTAACACCCATGGAGCGTTGGTGCTGGTCATGTTTTGCTCGTAGAAAAGGCTTAGTCAGCGGGTCTGCAATATTCAGATCCGTTTTGTATCTTGCAAATCTCTATGTCTCCCACCTGTACTTTGTCCCGGATGGAATTGAAGCGTCTCTTGATGTGTTTGGTTCTCTTGTGAAATCTGGATTCCTTTGCCAAGGCAATTGCACTAGTATTGTCACAAAATATTTTCATTGGTCCCGATGCACTAGGTATGACACCTAGATCGGATATGAACTTCTTCATCCAGACTCCTTCATTTGCTGCTTCCGAAGCAGCTATGTACTCCGCTTCACATGTAGATCTTGCCACGACGCTTTGTTTAGAACTGCACAACTAACAGCTCCACCATTCAATATAAACATGTATCCGGTTTGCGATTTAGAATCGTCCGGATCAGTGTCAAAGCTTGCATCGACGTAACCATTTACGACTAGCTCTTTGTCACCTCCATAAACGAGAAACATATCCTTAGTCCTTTTCAGGTATTTCAGGATATTCTTGACCGCTGTCCAGCGATCCACTCCTGGATTACTTTGGTACCTCCCTACTAAACTTATTGCTAAGCATACATCAGGTTTGGTAGACAGCATTGCATACATGATAGAGCCTATGGCTGAAGTATAGGGAACATCTTTCATTTTCTCTCTATCTTCTGTTGTGGTCGGGCATTGAGTCTGACTCAACTTCACACCTTGTAACACAAGCAAGAACCCTTTCTTTGCTTGATCCATTTTGAACTTTTTCAAAACTTTATCAAGGTATGTGCTTTGTGAAAGTCCAATTAAGCATCTTGATCTATCTCTATAGATCTTGATGTCTAATATTTAAGCAGCTTCACCGAGGTCTTTCATTGAAAAACTTTTATTCAGGTATCCTTTTATGCTATCCAGAAATTCTATATCATTTCCAATCAACAATATGTCGTCCACATATAATATCAGAAATGCTACAGAGCTCCCACTCACTTTCTTGTAAATACAGGCTTCTCCAAAAGTCCGTATAAAACCATATGCTTCGATTACACTATCAAAGCGTTTATTCCAACTCCGAGAGGCTTGCACCAGTCCATAAATGGATCGCTGGAGCTTGCACACTTTGTTAGCACCTTTTGGATCGACAAAACCTTCTAGTTGCATCATATACAACTCTTCTTCTAGAAATCCATTCAGGAATGCAGTTTAGACATCCATTTGCCATATTTCATAATCATAAAACATGGCAATTGCTAACATGATTCGGACAGACTTAAGCATCGCTACGGGTGAGAAAGTCTCATCGTAGTCAACCCCTTGAACTTGTCGAAAACCTTTTGCAACAAGTCGAGCTTTGTAGACAGTAACATTACCATCAGCGTCAGTCTTCTTCTTGAAGATCCATTTATTCTTGATGGCTTGCTGATCATCGGGCAAGTCAACCAAAGTCCATACTTTGTTCTCATACATGGATCCTATCTCAGATTTCATGGCCTCAAGCCATTTTGCGGAATCTGGGCTCATCATCGCTTCCTCATAGTTCGTAGGTTTGCCATGGTCAAGTAACATCACTTCCAGAATAGGATCACCGTACCACTCTGGTGCGAATCTTACTCTGATTGACCTACGAGGTTCGGTAGTAACTTGATCTGAAGTTTCATGATAATATCATTAGCTTCCTCACTAATTGGTGTAGTTGTCACAGGAACCGGTTTCTGTGATGAACTAATTTCCAATAAGGGAGCAGGTACAGTTACCTCATCAGGTTCTACTTTCCTCCCACTCACTTATTTCGAGAGAAACTCCTTCTCTAGAAAGGATCCAGATTTAGCAACAAAAATCTTGCCTTCAGATCTGTGATAGAAGGTGTACCCAATAATCTCCTTTGGGTATCCTATGAAGACACATTTCTCCGAATTGGGTTCGAGCTTATCAGGTTGAAGTTTTTTCACATAAGCATCGCAGCCCCAAACTTTAAGAAACGACGACTTTGGTTTCTTGCCAAACCACAGTTCATAAGGCGTCGTCTCAACGGATTTTGATGGTGCCCTATTTAACGTGAATGCGGCCATCTCTAAAGCATAACCCCAAAATGATAGCGGTAAATCAGTAAGAGACATCATAGATTGCACCATATCTAGTAAAGTACGATTACGACGTTCGGACACACCATTATGTTGTGGTGTTCCGGGTGGCGTGAGTTGCGAAAATTTTCCGTATTGTTACAAATGTAAACCAAACTCGAAACTCAAATATTCTCATCCACGATCAGATCGTAGAAACTTTATTTTCTTGTTACGATGATTTTCCACTTCACTCTGAAATTCTTTGAACTTTTCAAATGTTTCAGGCTTATGTTCTATCTGCTCAAATCATCTGTGAAGGTGAGAAAATAACGATACCCACCGCGAGCCTAAATGTTCATTGGACCACATATATCAGTATGTATGATTTCCAACAAATTTGTTGCTCGCTCCATAGTTCCGGAGAATGGCGTTTTAGTCATCTTGCCCATGAGGCATGGTTCGCAAGTACCAAGTCATTCATAATCAAGTGATTCCAGAAGTCCATCAGTGTGGAGTTTCTTCATGCGCTTTACACCAATATGACCCAAACGGCAGTGCCACAAATAAGTTGCACTATCATTATAAACTCTGCATCTTTTGGCTTCAACATTATGAATATGTGTATCACTACTATTGAGATTTAATAGAAATAGACCACTCTTCAAGGGTGCATGACCATAAAAGATATTACTCATATAAATATAACAACCATTATTCTCTGATTTAAATGAATAACCGTCTCACATCAAACAAGATCCAGATATAATGTTCATGCTTAACGTTGGCACCAAATAACATTATTCAGGTCTAAAACTAATCCCGAAGGTAGATGTAGAGGTAGCGTGCCGACCGCGATCACACCGACTTTGGAACCATTTCCCACACGCATCGTCACCTCATCCTTAGCTAATCTTCGCTTAATCCGTAGTCCCTGTTTCGAGTTGCAAATATTAGCAACAGAACCAGTATCAAATACCCAGGTGCTACTGCGAGCATTAGTAAGGTACATATCAATAACATGTATATCACATATACCTTTGTTCACCTTGCCATCCTTCTTATCCGCCAAATACTTGGGGCAGTTCCGCTCAAAGGACCAGTCTGCTTGCAGTAGAAGCACTCAGTCTCAGGCTTAGGTCCAAACTTGGGTTTCTTCTCTTGAGCAGCAACTTGTTTGCCGTTCTTCTTGAAGTTCCCCTTCTTCTTCCCTTTACTTTTTTTTGAAACTGGTGGTCTTATTGACCATCAACACTTGATGCTCCTTTTTTATTTCTACCTCCGCAGCTTTTAGCATCGCGAAGAGCTCGGGAATAGTCTTGTTCATCCCTTGCATATTATTGTTCATCACGAAGCTCTTGTAGCTTGGTGGCCGTGATTGAAGAATTTTGTCAATGACAATATCATCAGGAAGATTAACTCACAGTTGAATCAAGTGATTATTATATCCAGACATTTTGAGTATATGTTCACTGACAGAACTATTCTCTTCCATCTTGCAGCTATAGAACTTATTGGAGCCTTCATATCTCTCAATCCGGGCATTTGCTTGAAATATTAACTTCAACTCCTGGAACATCTCATATGCTCCATGACGTTAAAAACATCGTTGAAGTCCCGGCTCTAAACCGTAAAGCATGGCACACTAAACTATAGAGTAGTCATCAACACGCGACTGCCAGGCATTCACAATGTCTGCAGTTGCTAGCGCAGGTGGTACACCTAGCGGTGCTTCCAGGATGTAACTCTTCTGTGCAGCAATAAGGATAATCCTTAGGTTACGGACCCAGTCCGTGTAATTTCTACCATCATCTTTCAACTTCGCTTTCTCAAGGAACGCATTAAAATTCAACGGAACAACAGCATGAGCCATCTATCTACAACAAACATAGACAAGCAAAATACTATTAGGTACTAAGTTCATGATAAATTTAAGTTCAATTAATCATATTACTTAAGAACTCCCACTTAGATAGACATCCCTCTAATCATCTAAGCGATCACGTGATCCAAATCAACTAAACCATGTCCGATCATCACGTGAGATGGAGTAGTTTTCAATGGTGAACATCACTATGTTGATCATATCTACTATATGATTCACGCTCGACCTTTCGGTCTCAGTGTTCCGAGGCCATATATGTATATGCTAGGCTCGTCAAGTTTAACCTGAGTATTCCGCGTGTGCAACTGCTTTGCACCCGTTGTATTTGAACGTAGAGCCTATCACACCCGATCATCACGTGGTGTCTCGGCACGAAGAACTTTCGCAACGGCGCATACTCAGGGAGAACACTTATACCTTGAAATTTAGTGAGAGATCATCTTATAATGCTGCCGTCAAACAAAGCAAAATAAGATGCATAAAGGATAAACATCACATGCAATCAATATAAGTGATATGATATGGCCATCATCATCTTGTGCTTGTGATCTTCATCTCCGAAGCATCGTCATGATCACCATCGTCACCGGCGTGACACCTTGATCTCCATCGTAGCATCGTTGTCATTTCGCCACCTATTGCTTCTACGACTATCGCTACCACTTAGTGATAAATTAAAGCAATTACAGGGCAATTGCATTGCATACAATAAAGCGACAACCATATGGCTCCTGCCAATTGCCGATAACTCGGTTACAAAACATGATCATCTCATACAATAAAATATAGCATCACGTCTTGACCATATCACATCACAACATGCCCTACAAAAACAAGTTAGACGTCCTCTACTTTGTTGTTGCAAGTTTTACGTGGCTGCTACGGGCTGAGCAAGAACCGTTCTTACCTACGCATCAAAACCACAACGATAGTTCGTCAAGTTAGTGTTGTTTTAACCTTCTCAAGGACCGGGCGTAGCCACACTCGGCTCAACTAAAGTTGGAGAAACTGACAACCGCCAGCCACCTATGTGCAAAGCACGTCAGTAGAACCAGTCTCGCGCAAGCATACGCGTAATGTCGGTCCGGGCCGCTTCATCCAACAATACCGCCGAACCAAAGTATGACATGCTGGTAAGCACTATGACTTGTATCGCCCACAACTCACTTGTCTTCTACTCGTGCATATAACATCTACGTATAAAACCAGGCTCGGATGCCACTATTGGGGAACGTAGTAATTTCAAAAAAATTCCTACGCACACGCAAGATCATGGTGATGCATAGCAACGAGAGGGAGAGTATGTCCACGTACCCTCGTAGACCGTAAGCGGAAGCGTTAGCACAATGCGGTTGATATAGTCGTACGTCTTCATGATCCGGCCGATCAAGTACCGAACGCATGGCACCTCCGAGTTCAGCACACGTTCAGCTCGATGACGTCCCTCGAACTCCGATCTAGCCGAGCTTCGAGGGAGAGTTCCGTCAGCACGACGGCGTGGTGATGATGATGATGTTCTACCGACGCAGGGCTTCGCCTAAGCACCACTATGATATTATCGAGGTGGAATATGGTAGAGGGGGGCACCGCACATAGCTAATAGATCTCAAGGATCAAATGATGTGTCTAGAGGTGCCCCCTGCCCCCGTATATAAAGGATCAAGGGGGAGGGGGCGGCCGGCCAGGAGGAGGCGCGCCAGGGAGGAGTCCTACTCCCACCGGGAGTAGGACTCCCTCCGTTCCTAGTCCAAGTAGGAGAGGGGAAGGAAGGGAGAGAGGAGAGGAAGGAAAAGGGGGGGCGCCGCCCCCCTCCTTGTACTATTCGGACTAGAGGGGGAGGGGGCGTGCGGCCAGCCCTGGCCGCCCCTCCTCTTCTCCACTTAGGGCCCATGAGGCCTGTCGGTGTCAAAACCGGCGGATCTCGGGTAGGGGGTCCCGAACTGTGCGTCTAGGCGGATGGTAACAGGAGACAAGGGACACGATGTTTTTACCCAGGTTTGGGCCCTCTCGATGGAGGTAAAACCCTACTCTTGCTTGATTGATATTGATGATATGGGTAGTACAAGAGTAGATCTACCACGAGATCAGAGAGGCTAAACCCTAGAAGCTAGCCTATGGTATGATTGTTGTTCGTCCTACGGACTAAAACCCTCCGGTTTATATAGACACCGGAGAGGGCTAGGGTTACACAGAGTCGGTTACAATGGGAGGAGATCTATATATCCGTATCGCCAAGCTTGCCTTCCACGCCAAGGAAAGTCCCATCCGGACACGGGACGAAGTCTTCAATCTTGTATCTTCATAGTCCAGGAGTCCGGCCAAAGGTCATAATCCGGCCATCCGGACACCCCCTAATCCGGGACTCCCTCAGTAGCCCCCGAACCAGGCTTCAATGACGATGAGTCCGGCGCGCAGATTTGTCTTCGGCATTGCAAGGCGGGTTCTTCTCCAAATTCCATATACCTGTTGAATAATGTCCGGCTTCTGGTGAATGTTGCTCTTCTTGGCTTCTGCACCCAATTATGGCCATCTTCCATGTGTCAAACGAATGCGAAAAGCCAGGGTGTTTTTCCATTTACCCCCTAGCTGCATAAAAAGAGTCGTCTATAAAGAGACAGGGATTTAGATCCAAACCACACCATCTTACCTCCGCGAGCATTCATCGGAGCGCTTTCGACAGAGATCCATTCCATCATGGCCAGTCGACGCAGCTCCTCCTCTCGCGCCCCCAGCCCTCAGCCTGGAGATTGGGAGAGATGCTCCATCCTGCACAGTGAGCTAGTGGCGCTCCAAGCCAAGGGGTTACTCCCCCCGGCCTACATGGTCCCGGTTCGAGCCGGGCTCGCCACCTATAACGGTGGAGAGCAAGCGGAGAGCGTCCCCAATCTCTCCAAAGGAGAGCGGGTATGCCTTGTCCCTTATTTGATAAGAGGGCTCGGGTTTCCAATTCATCCGTTTCTCCGGGGGCTCCTGGAGTTCTACGGCCTCCAGTTGCACAACCTTACGCCTGCCTCCATATTGCATATTGCGAGCTTCGTAGCCCTTTGCGAGTTGTTTTTGGGTATTGAGGCTCATTTCGCGTTGTGGAAGAAGCTGTTCTGCCTCGTGCCCATTCTCAGGAGGGGTCGATATATCAAGTGGGCGGAGCCGAATTATGGCGCATCGCCGGGACCGGATATCTATCCGGAACCCCAAAGAAGACGTCCGAAGACTGGCCTTCAGAATGGTTCTATATAGAAGATGTCCCCCTGCCGGACCCTGTTCGGATCGGCCTTCCTGAGTTCGATAATGCTCCTTTGAAGAAGCGCCTGAGCTGGCGTCCACGGAGCCCTCAGAAGGAAAATGACAGGGACGTCCTTTACCTGATGAGCCGGATAAAGTTGTTAGCTCATTCCGGACTGACCATGATCGAGGTCATGGCCACATGCATTACGCGGGGGGTGCAGCCGCTTCAGTACAGAGGCCACCCCATGTGGGATTCCAACGGGGAGGACGACGCCACCCGGTGCGGCCGCAAGGGGTCGGATTCGGCTGCCACTCTAATGAAGATCTTGTTCGCTTTGTACAAGGGAGAAGAGGAGGAATTCCTCCGCGTCAACCCATGGGGCAGATTTTCTATGTACAATCCTCCAAGTTGGGTAAGCGAACACTTTCACTTGCCCATCCGTTTTCATATTCCCATAGTTAAGTACTTAGTCTAGCAATTTCAACGCAGGAGCTACGCCAGACTGTAAAGGAGATAAACAGCCCTCCTCCACAACCCGAGGACCTGGAACGGTCCCTCGACCCGGACTCCCAAGAGGACCCGGACTTATGTGTGGAGCTGATTGATGGGGTGTTTCATCAATTGAGTAAGGACAACACCTTAGTGGCCATTACGGCCGATTATCCCGGACTACTTCCAGCCTCAAAGGTAACCGAGACCGAAGTCCCAGTATTTTCAAGAGGATCCATCCGTGCTTATTTTTTATCACCGTATACCAATGGCATTTTTTGCAGGGGAAGTCCTTGAGGCGGAGGGCCGAGCCCGCGGTGGCTATCCAACAAGGGCCATCGAGGCCCAGCGGGCTAAAAAGAAGTGCAGACCGGATCGAGACGCCGGCGCAACGGTACGGCATGCAATTTTAATGCCCAGGGTTTATGCCCTCAAGGCATACTAACGCTCATACTCTCTTCAGGAAGAAGAGCGCCCGCCGGACTATATCCACCGGTCAGGTTTCAAGGCCGGGTCCGAAAGCGGAGACGAACACGGGGCGCGCACCGGACGCTCCTCCGACAGAGGACGCGGACGGGCTGTCTGCCACCAATTCCGAGGTGGAGAGTGCCATGAACCACAGGCATCGCCGGACTGTTCTTTGTGACGCTTGTTTTTTCCAAGAGGCGTTGGACGCCTTTAATACGGGAGATGCATACCTCCGTGCTGCTCAAAATGGTGTAGCCAGAGCCACAGAGCAGTATGTAAAAGACATACGGGTGAGAAAATTTGATGGTTATATATGTTAGTAGCCCCCGAGACTTGAAACAGTTAGAATAACTGATTTAAGGATCATTTGTTATGCAGGACCTTACAGAAAAGAGTACCCAACTGTCCCAGCAGCTGGAAGAGTGCAAAGCCCAACTTGAGGCTGCACTAGCCGCAACAGGGAAGGCCAAGGAGACCCCCTCTGGTAATATATGCTTCAAAAGATGAGTATGTTGTGAAGTGCGACATGTGTGCAATTCTGACAATAACAGTGCAGATTACGCCGGAGTGGATCCGGACAAGCAGCAACTCTTGCGCCAGTTAAAGGCCGGCGAGAGCGTGCTTATGAGGGTGAGGCAAGAGAAGAACAAGCTTCAAGATGCCAACACCCAGCTGGGCGAGGAACTAAAGGATGTTCGTGCTCAGCTGTCGGACTCCGTAAAGGAGAATCAGCGGCTTCGACGCGGCATTTTTAGTAAGTGCTTGAACGAACTTTCGAAAAAAAGTTCGACGAGGAAGTCGATTGACAGAGTTATGTCTGTAGGTATGCTAACAAGTCGGCCTGCGGAGGAAATGCCCGGTTCTACGGGTGACCTTCTTCCCAAGCTATCACAACTACACGAACGAGTTCGGCAGGTGATGCAAGGCGTCGCCCAGGCTTCGTGGCCATCCGTCTCCATGCCCGAAGGCCTTGGAGAGCTTGCAGAGAAGCTGAAGGGAGCGTGGTGGCGCTTCCGATTATGGAAGACTAGTCGTCAACCCGTGCACCGGCACGGGCTAGACCGTGATGTGTCTTCAATAAGAGCAGAGCACATTGAGTCCAGGGAGCATTGCATTTCATACTTCAAGAACTTGGTGTTGTAGAAGCACGATTCCTACGATGGGGATATGTTTCTATTTTGAGCAAATCAGGTTGAAATCAGGGAGAGCAGGTGTACGTATCCAAGGTTAGCTTTTTTGTTCCATTTTTATGTTTTGTGGAAATCATTCAGGTAGAAGTAATACTACATAAATAGTCGTTAACTTCAAAAGCAAAAGCCATACCTTGTCACAAACCAATTGGGTCTCTACATAGAAGAAGTGCTCAGGTCTGAAAAGAAAACAAAGAAATCACATAACATAACAAAGATGGAACTTTGATTCGTAAAATTGGGCAACTCGACTACATTCAGTTAGCTTGAAAATAGGTTGAACATCGGCACGAAGCTTGTACCTTGATGAACAAAAAATGTAACTACATCATGCTAATAATATGGTATATATAGAACAAAATGAAATCATGACACTACTTGTTCGTATGCTTAACTAACAAATGTCCACTACACATGTTGGTGAACTGATAACTGGCTAGTACTCTGCTAGTAATTGTTGACTACTGAATTCCGCCTCTTTACTCCCATCACAATATAAAGTACAAAACATTAGCTTAGTTACCATACAACCAAGTCAACTTACGGGGGGAATCAGCACTTGCAAGATCATGGAGAGAAAAAATGCCAAACAGAACTATTTTATTCTCGTAGTACACACTATAATTTCCTTGTTCACAACGAAATTATTTGAAGAAAACGGCATGCCTTAGGACTGACATGCCTGTGTGTGCATGGATAGTTCGACCAAACTACACCAACCTGTAATGAAAAATTGATCAATCTAGCTACGCACATAAGGAATCAACCATCCAAAAGATGAATTCAGTTTTTCTACACATCTTGTAGTAAGACGTGGGATTAACCCCAAGGAAATTAGTTATCGGAGCTGCATTAGTGGCTTAGGGCTGGAGCGCCTCCACCACACCCTACAGCTTCGGCCATGGCAGTGAAGAGCTACCTTTAAATCAGCCAATGCGCTTGGGGAAGGACGTGGGGATAGCCAAGAATAAGATAAACATACGGGTAACTGAAGGGATGAAGGAAGAAGATCCGTGCTTCCTGCTTGGAGTCATCAACGCAAGAGAACATGTGAAGAAATCCAAGAATCAGGTATACTTACATGCTCACAGATGAGTTTGCCATGAGAGAAGATGAGGCGGAGAAGCTGGAGCATCTGCCCCTGGGACGAACCCAGCGCACTAATTGTACCTCGGGCATCCTCCCAGCTCCATCGCCCACTCATCCATGAAACCACCCAAGGTCACTTGTGCAGGTCTCGGGAGAGGGCTTCAAACATATGTGAGGACGTGACTGAGGAGACCCTTGTTCTCTCGTCGAAGATCTTTGTGAGCCCCTGTAAATTGTTTGTCGTGAGGGCCTCCCCAAAGATTGCTAGATTAGGCACATATGATCGATGGAACTGAATAGACTCTTCTGCAACGTAGGGAGCCAGGGAAGATGAGAATTGTGGCCTGCTTGAGATTACGGAAGAAACAGATGGATGTTTTTTTCCTTCAGCCTGTGGCTTAATTAGGTGGAACAAACATGGAGGAGTCCTTATGTTGAAACAGATGGATTTTTTTTCCTTCAGCACGTGGCTTAATTAGGTGGAACAAATAGGAAGGACTCCTTATGTTACTCATCCGACGGCTCTAGATACGTAATCAGGAGATTGGATGGACAAATTTGCTTTGTTTCAAGAATTAACGTGAAGCCTCGTTTGGTGCCTCCAATTAGTAAATATAAGATATCGGCATGCCGTCAAGGCGCCAGGGAGGCCTGGGCCATGGTGAAGACGCGGTACACGAAGGCTGACCCAAACCACATGGCCGAGGTCGGACCTATGGGGCCCAATCGGAAGGAGATCCCTGCCAGTTTAGTGTACGGCCAGGTAGAGCTGGCCGCCAAGTATTCCCAACAGGACTGTAAATTAGACAGCCTATTGGATGGTATCGAAGAAGAATATACCCAGTCAAATTGACTATGTAACTTAAGATGACATGTGAAATGCCTTCTAGCCGGATTGTAGATCGTTTGTCATTGCGGACCTTTTCGCTTCAACCTCTGGACCCAATAGTCCGGAGTGTGTCCAAATACCCTCTCGGTTACGTAAGAACCGGGGAATGCGTGGAGAACAGGCGTAGGGGTCATTAGTGCTTTAACAGACAAGTGCCCAACTAGTTATTTTATATTACATGGTTAGTAAGAAACATCTTCCAGGGAGAATAGTTCCGTTAGGGGTTCCTTTCCCTGGGAGGCATGCCCTAAAGTGCATGTCTGGACTGCGAAGAAAGCAAAAAAACATCTGGGGGCGGATAAATAAACGAGTGAGAAATCATCTTTTAGTTCACCGACCGAATATTCCCTTAAGAACGCTAGCTTTCGGCTTCACCCAGTCTGAGGTACACATCCGGCTGACCCGGCAGTAACAATCGCAGAGGTGCTCCCTTTACCACCTAGCCGAACGGAACGTAGGAGTAAGCACAGGAGCCAGGCAACCCAGCTTAGCCAAAACTTAAGTCATATCGATGCATATAATGGTGAATAAAAGGTACATGCGGAAGTGTGACACATGTGTTGGACATGGGGCCTGTATAAACAAGCTTCTGATAAAGAAGCCCCCAGGTATAATGAGCGTGAGTAGCGCGTCAATTGTGTGCGAACAATGCGCAAGCGAGCCCTTAAAGGCTTGTAAGAGAAAAGGGGGAGAAGGAGAGAAATATGAAGACAGCTAATGTGTAAAAAATAGACAGAGGAAGGAGACGAACACAGAGTCCGGCGCTAGGCGTAGAATCTTCGTAGGCGTGCTGCGTTCCATGGGTTCGGCTCGAGTCGGTTATCTGATGCATTTCGCAGACGGTACGCTCCACTAGTCAGGACTTGGTCAATTATGAAGGGACCTTACCATTTGGGCTTGAGTTTGTCCTTTTTTTGTCCAGCAGGCGTAGAACTAATTCGCCAACATTGCAAGTTTTGGCCCGTAATTCTCTGCTTTGATATCTTCGAGCCTGCTGTTGATAGAATGCGGAACGGGCTTTTGCCACGTCGCGCTCCTCCTCCAATGCGTCCAAACTGTCCTGCCGATCGAGTTTGGCTTCTCTTTCTTCATACATGCGCACATGAGGTGAGTCATGAATTACATCGCAGGGCAGGACTGCCTCTGCGCCGTATACCATAAAGAATGGTGTGAATCTGGTAGTGCGATTCGGCGTGGTCCGCAGCCCCCAGAGTATGGAGTCGAGCTCCTCTACCCAGTGCGTGTTAGATTTCTTGAGGAGCCGCACTAATCTGGGTTTGATACCACTCATGATTAGACCATTTGCTCGCTCGACTTGACCGTTAGTTTGTGGGTGATAGACTGAAGCGTAGTCGAGCTTGATGCCCATGTTTTTGCACCAGAGTTTAACCTCGTCGGCCGTAAAGTTCGTGCCATTGTCAGTGATGATGCTGTGGGGGACGTCGTAACGGTGTACGACCCCTGATATGAAGAATATACCGGTCCGGATTCGGCCGTCTTAACAGGCTTGGCCTCTATCCATTTGGTGAATTTGTCCACCATGACCAGTAGGTATTTGTGCTTGTGGGTTCTTCCTTTAAGGGGTCCAACCATGTCAAGCCCCCAGACCACAAAGGGCCAGGTGATGGGTATAGTTTGGAGGGCGGTGGGTGGCATGTGGCTTTGGTTAGCAAATAATTGGCAACCGACGCATCGTTGGACTAAGTCCTGAGCATCTGCCCAGGCCGTCGGCCAATAAAATCCAGTACGGAAGGCCTTGCTTACAAGGGCCCGGGCTGCGGCGTGGTGCCCATCGAGTCCGGCATGAATTTCAGCCAGAAGGTTCCGCCCTTCCTCTTCGGAGAAACACCTTTGAAGGACTCCGGTGGTGCTTTTCTTATAAAGCTCTCCTTCGTGGACTTTATAGGCTTTAGATCGCCGCACTATGCAGCGTGCCTCGTTTCGGTCCTCGGGGAGTTCCTGCCTAGTTAAGTAGGCTAAAAATGGTTCTGTCCACGGGGCAAGGACCGCAATTATTACGTGGGCTGAGGATGTTACTTCGTTGGAAAAGCCTCCCGTTTGTGTCAGAATGTTCGGTGTCAGGCGGTGCGGCTGGGTTCGGGTTGTTATTTCCGGACTCCCCATCCCATTGTACGGATGGCTTGAATAGCCTCTCCAAGAAAATGTTGGGGGGGGGGGGGGACTGCATCGCGCTTTGCGTCGATGTGTGCCAAGACGTCTGCTGCCTAATTGTTTTCCCGGGCTATATGGTGAAATTCGAGCCCCTCGAACCGAGCTGACATTTTTAGGACGGCATTGTGATAAGCTGCCATTTTTGGATCCTTGGCATCAAAATCTCCATTTATTTGGGATATCGCGAGGTTCGAATCCCCATGCACCTTTAGGCGTTGGATGCCCATGGAGACTGCCATCCGGAGACCATGTAGAAGGGCCTCGTATTCGGCTGCATTGTTAGAGTCTGTATCATTATCTGGAGTACATATTTAACTGTATCTCCTGTTGGGGACGTCAGAACGACGCCAGCCCCCAGAGCCGCTAACATTTTGGAGCCATCGAAGTGCATGATCCAGTTGGAATATGTGTCGTACTCTTTAGGGAGTTCGGCTTCAGTCCATTCGACGACAAAGTCGGCCAAAACTTGCGACTTGATAGCTCGCCGTGGCTTATAGGTTATGTCGAACGGGAGGAGCTCAATGGCCCATTTGGCAATCCGGCCTGTCGCGTCGCGGTTGTTTATAATGTCGTTAAGAGGTACTTCGGAGGCTACTGTTATTGAACACTCTTGAAAGTAGTGTCGTAGCTTCCGGGATGCCATGAACACCGCGTACGCTATCTTTTGATAATGTGGGTACCGTGACTTGCATGAAGTGAGGACATTGGACACGTAGTAAACTGGTTTTTGAAGGGGGAATTTGTGTCCGTCCGTTTCTCGTTCGACGACGAGCACTGCGCTTGCAACTTGATGAGTTGCCGCAATGTATAGTAGCAATGGTTCGCCAATGTTGGGCGCGGCCAGGACCGGGTTTGTTTCCAATATGGCTTTTATTTCTTCGAGTCTGGCCGTGGCGGCATCCATCCACTCAAAGTGTTCAGTGCACCGGAGGAGGCGATAAAGGGATAATGCCTTTTCTCCCAAGCGGGAGATGAAGCGGCTTAGAGCCGCCACGCATCCAGCCAATTTTTATATTTGCTTGAGGTCCTTTGGAATATCCAATTGTGACAGAGCTTGGATCTTGGCTGGGTTTGCTTCAATTCCTCTACCGGATACAATGAAGCCCAAGAGCTTTCTGGCTGGCACGCCGAAAACGCATTTTTCCGGGTTAAGCTTGATGTCATATGTTCGGAGGTTATCGAATGTGAGCCTCAATTCGTCTACTAGAGTTTCAACATGCTTGGTTTTGATGACCACGTCATCTACGTATGCTTCAACTGTTTTGCCGATCTAGTTTGCCAGAAAATCATGCGCTGATATGTTGCGCCGGCGTTTTTGAGCCCGAAGGGCATTGTGTTGAAGCAGAATGGGCCGTATGGGGTGATGAATACCATTGCGGCTTGGTCTGACTCTGCCATCTTAATTTGATGGTAGCCGGAGTATGCGTCGAGGAAACACAATGAATCGTGTCCTGCAGTAGCGTCGATGATTTGGTCGATGCGGGGGAGGGGGAAGGGATCTTTTGGGCAAGCCTTGTTGAGGTCCTTGAAATCGACGCATAGGCGCCAGGATTTGTCCTTCTTTGGTACCATCACCAGGTTTGCTAGCCAGTCCGGTGTTTTATATCTCGATGAATCCGCCTCCGAGAGTTTGGCTAGCTCCTCTCCCATGGCTTGTCTCTTAGGTTCAGAGAAACGCCGAAGAGCCTGCTTAACAGGCTTGAATCCTTTTAGGATGTTTAGGCTGTGCTCGGCCAACCTGCGTGGGATTCCTGGCATGTCTGAAGGGTGCCAGGCAAAAATGTCCCAATTTTCGCGTAGGAATTCTCGTAGTGCGGCGTCTACATCAGGGTTTAACTGCGCCCCGATGGAGGCCGTTTTTGTAGGGTCTGTTGGATGGACTTGGAATTTGACTATTTCGTTCGTCGGTTTGAAGGAGGTGGACTTGGATCTTTTATCGAGTATCACGTCGTCTCTGTTCACCGTGGAGCGCAGCGCAGTCAGTTCTTTGGCCTCTAGGGCTTCGGATAGTGCCTCAAGGGCCAGTGCAGCTGTCTTGTTTTCGGCGCGGAGTGCTATGTCCAGGTCACTAGCAAGAGTGATGATTCCGTTGGGTCCGGGCATTTTGAGCTTCATGTACCCGTAATGGGGTATAGCTTGAAAAATTGTGAATTCCTCTCGCCCTAACAGAGCGTGGTATCCGCTGCTGAACGGGGCCACTTGAAATGTGACCTCCTCGGACTTGTAATTATCCGGCGTGCCGAACACCACATCCAGTGTGATTTTTCCTGCACAACGCGCTTCCCGACTGGGGATTATTCCTCTAAAGGTTGTGTTGCTTCGCTCAATGCACCTCCAGTCTATTTCCATTTTTCGAAGGGTTTCCTCATAAATGAGGTTCAATCCGCTGCCACCATCCATGAGTACTTTGGTGAGTCGAAAGCTGTCCACTATTGGACTGAGGACCAATGCGGCTGGTGCTCGGGCTGTTTGAGATTTAGGTTCATCACTGGCATTAAAGGTAATAGCCGTGTCACTCCATGGGTTTATTGTTGCTACCTGGTAGACTTCTGTAAGGCTGCGGAGTGTTCGTTTCTGCATATTGTTTGATGCAAAAGTCTCGAAGACTGTTGATACCGTACTGGTATTCCTGGGCTAGTGCTCTGCGGATTCTGGAGTTAGAAGCTCCTCGCCACTTCTGGCCACCTGCCGGAGTATCCAACATGCTCTAAGGCTATGAGTTGGTGTGGCGCCCTCTGTACTATGAATTTTACAGGGTCCATTGAGCCATCCCTCCAGTACGATTCCATACCCTATAGAGGGTTTTTGCTTTTTGTTGTTTGGCCCCGGTGCCTGGCGATAATGCGCCCTTTTATTTCGTATTGGGGTTGTATTCAGGGCCGGATTGTCCCAGAATTTTATTTCGGTTTTCCGAACGCTTTCCGTTGCACAGTATTTTCATACTATGGACGCCAAGTCAGCGAAGCGTGTAATTTCACGGCGAATTATGGCGTTGAGGATCCCGATGTCAGTGCAATTATTGCAGAAGAATGAAATTGCATCCTCCTCGCGGCAGTCCTCTATCATGTTCATAACCAGGAGGAATCTGGTCCAGTAATGGTGTACTATTTCTGTGGGCTCTTGCCGAATTTGGGATAGATCCCTTATATTTGGGTGGGCGGGTGGAGTTAAATCCGGAACCTCGCCCAATCTGAGACTCAGGGGCCAAGAAGTTTCTGAACTCGGAAGCTTGGGTTCTTGGATGTTGTCCAATGACTTTAGCCCGCTGCCTGACTTTAGGTTCAGGGCTTGAGTGACGTCCTCCCCTCCGCGGGTATCCGGCTTGGAGGGATCGGGAAACCGGACATATCTAGTCCTTAGGATGGGTGAAGATTCGCCGCATTGTTCCTCCATCACTTCGACGTGGTGGGTGACCTGGGGAGAGTCAATCTCTCTTGGATCGGGTTTAAGCCCAATCTGATCGTAGTCTGTAGCGACTCCCAGGGCAGCGATGCGATCCAAGAGCTCGTTTAAGGAAGAGAGCTCCATCGGATCTAACTGCTCGACGAGTCCCGAGTTGATGTGGAGATTGCTTTCGATGACCCGAGAAGTCATCGCCGGCACGGCGGCCGAACAGGCGGTCATAAGAAAACCGCCTAGCCGGAGAGTTTGGCCGATAGACAAAGCTCCTTTGGCGACAGCGCCGTCTTTAAAGACGGGGTGCGGCATCCTTCCTGATGGCGACGGCACAGAGGAACTCTCAAGCACCAATGTCGGTGTCAAAACCAGCGGATCTCGGGTAGGGGATCCCGAACTGTGCGCCTAGGCGGATGGTAACAGGAGACAAGGGACACGATGTTTTTACCCAGGTTCGGGTCGTCTCGATGGAGGTAAAACCCTACTCCTGCTTGATTGATATTGATGATATGGGTAGTACAAGAGTAGATCTACCACGAGATCAGAGAGGCTAAACCCTAGAAGCTAGCCTATGATATGATTGTTGTTCGTCCTACGGACTAAAACCCTCTGGTTTATATAGACACCGGAGAGGGCTAGGGTTACACAGAGTCGGTTACAATGGGAGGAGAACTATATATCCGTATCGCCAAGCTTGCCTTCCACGCCAAGGAAAGTCCCATCAGGACACGGGACGAAGTCTTCAATCTTGTATCTTCATAGTCCGAGTCCGCCAAAGGTCATAGTCCGCCATCCGACACCCCTAATCCGGGACTCCTCAAGGCCCATTAACCCCTTCGGGGTTCAATAACCCGGTACTCGCAGTATACATTCGATAACCCGGAACCATTCCGGTGTCCGAATATAGTCGTCCAATATATCAATCTTCATGTCTCGACCATTTCGAGACTCCTCGTCATGTCTGTGATCACATCCGGGACTCCAAACTATCTTTGGTACATCAAAACGCATAAACTCATAATATAACCGTCATCTAACTTTAAGCATACGGACCCTACGGGTTCGAGAACTATGTAGACATGACCGAGACACGTTTCCGGTCAATAACCAATAGCGGAACCTGGATGCTCATATTGGCTCCTACATATTCTACGAAGATCTTTATTGGTCAAACCGCATAACAACATACGTTGTTCCCTTTGTCATCGGTATGTTACTTGCCCGAGATTCGATCGTCGGTATCTCAATACCTAGTTCAATCTCGTTACCGGCAAGTCTCTTTACTCGTTACATAATGCATCATTCCGTAATTAACTCATTAGCTACATTGCTTGCAAGGCTTATAGTGGTGTGCATTATAGAGAGGGCCCAGAGATACCTCTCCGACAATCGGAGTGACAAATCCTAATCTCGAAATACGCCAACTCAACATGTACCTTCGGAGACACCTGTAGAGCTCCTTTATAATCACCCAGTTATGTTGTGACGTTTGGTAGCACACCAAGTGTTCCTCTAGTAAACGGGAGTTGCATAATCTCATAGTGGTAGGAACATGTATAAGTCTTGAAGAAAGCAATAGCAACATACTAAACGATCAAGTGCTAAGCTAACGGAATGGGTCAAGTCAATCACATCATTCTTCTAATGATGTGATCCCGTTAATCAAATGACAACTCATGTCTATGGTTAGGAAACACAACCATCTTTGATCAACGAGCTAGTCAAGTAGAGGCATACTAGTGGCACTATGTTTGTCTATGTATTCACACATGTATTATGTTTCCGGTTAATACAATTCTAGCATGAATAATAAACATTTATCATGGTATAAGGAAATAATAATAACTTTATTATTGCCTCTAGGGCATATTTCCTTCAGTTTTTAACATGTTATGAAGCAGGCAGGCTATAACTAACATAAAGTGCTCTAGAAAAAATATATTGCTTCCATATCATTCTGTCATGTGTATTTGTGTTGATCAAGAAAACCATTAGCAGTAAAGAAGACAACCATGGTAGGGAAGCCATAGATTTACTACCTTAGAATATGAAAGAATACTTAGTATGCATGTTTAACAATAAATAAAGATACATACAAGATAAATAAGGGCGAAAGAGAGGAAAGGCCACCAATTCCATATGGATGACGCATACTGTGATCTAGGATTGCAAAAACTAGTATCATATCTTGAATCAGAGCAAGTATATGTTGAGCATAAGATAAACAGAACTGAAGGAGTACATGAGTAACATAGGCGGCAGACTGAGATGGCTTGATGAGCATCTCATGGCATCTGTAGGATGGGGACCTACGGGAAAGCTAGAACAATAATATTATCACTAAAATGACAAGAGTTTTAACGTGGGATGCAAGGTGACACATCACACAACAAGCCAAAACTGAGCCACTGGACCAAGGACATGTGCCAGCAAGCCTTAAGCACATACCGCAGATTGCCAGAACACCAGCATCTCTTGCATGTGTGGTCTGCAGTCTCCTACATTCTTCAGCTTGACAACCCTATCAACTTCCATCTTGGCATGTTATTATAGCTTGTTAATACTAAGGTCTAAGTCATAGAAAACGAAGCCAAAACTAAGAGAAACAGAAACAACAACACTACATAAAACTTGAGCCAAAGCTACAACATTGACCAGCAATATGAAGCATAGCAGACGTCCAACCTTGCCTATTGTCTGAAGATCTCAACTTCCACTCGAAGTAGTACCTTCCTTTTACCAGTATTCATCATCCTCATGTCAACTTAATATTGCCACGTGGTTGCACATAGCATACAAATTATTTGAAGTCTAGACACGGGCACTTATCTAGTACTAATAATAAGCCAAACATATGCAGTGGCAGTGGGCAATGGATTGAAATACTTCTATCAAAACAAGATCTCAAACCCCATAGCTAGCTAGGGATGTTCTAAATTTCACAAGATTTTGCATCATTGTTTTATTCCTCTGTAGATGCATGTACGATAGTTCAAAAAGAGCTATCTTGCATTAAAAACTAGCAGAGGAGCAAATATATGGAGAAGAACCGAGTAACAAATTATTGAGTAGCAGTCATAACTACATGTGTCTTATCAGATTTTGGAGCTAACAAGAATAAGCCATCAACAAATTTATGAAACGAACTGGCGCATCAATTTAAAACAGATTGGCTCGATGGTCAGGAACACAATAAGCCACATCTCAATAGCCAGAACATCTCAAGGCACAGGGAGAGGGAGAAGACCAGTGGCTCACCAAAACGAGGATAATGTGGCCAGGCCACCACTGCCACATATGCGGCTAAACCATTGCCATCGTGCTACCGGGAAGCCGAGGTACATGTGTGTAATGTTTGCATTACTATGGATTTCCCATTTTTGTCGAACTCACTGAGATTGACCAAGGTGACTAGAATTCCTGGAGGCATTAGAAATGCCCTACAATCAAGAGGAGAACCTCATGAAAATGAAAATCTAATAGAATGGCATTGTGTGGTAGGTAGGATTGTCACTTACATGCCTATATCAAAGAAAGAAATAGCATTTTTAAAGTATAGGGTTGTTTTTAACATGTTACTCCCTCCGTCCCAAAATAAGTGACTCAACTTTGTACTAACTTTGTACTAAAGCTAGTACAAAGTTGAGTCACTTATTTTGGGACGCAGGGAGTATCAAGTAGGCAGGCTATAATTAACATAAAGTGCTACGGAAAAAATATACTGCTTCCATATCATTCTATCGTGTGAATTTTTGGTCTACTACAGGGATCAAGGAAACGACCATGGTAGGGCAGCCATATATTTACTGCCTTGGAATAAGAGAGAATAATTAGTATGTATGTTTAACAATAAATAAAGAGACGTACGAGATAAATGAGGGTGAAAGAGAGAAAGGGCCATCAATTTCATTTGCATGTCTCATACTCTGATATAGGATTGCAAAAACTAAACCATATTTTGAATCGGAGCGAGTATATAATGAGCATAGCATGAACAGAGCTGAAGGAGTACATGATTCACACTCCCTAGTGACGACATGCAATTTATGTATCATGTTGCCTATACCTGTAGAGAAGAAATTCCATCTGGTTGTTGAAGAGGCTCCTTTACTCACCAACTCCCAATCGCATCGCCGTACATCATCCATCTAGCTGCCCCTGATACAAGTACAGAATAACAAATCCGGGTGAGGGGATGAGCTATTCAGCTATATCAATAATTTTTCTAACCCACATCTGCCACAAATATCAATGGTTCCTTGCACAAAAAAGTTTGGGTGTAAGCACTACGACATGAATTGGTTCTTTGGAAAAATGTTCAGGGCTGGATGCTTGTCTGGACAAATAGTTGGGGCTATTCAATTAAGTACAGAGAAGATTTTTCCATGCCATATTTTTTGTATCATTTGCTTTTTCTAGTTGTTTCTACTCTGTGAACAGCCACCATTTATTTTTTTGATAATTAAGTGATTTACTCCCTTCGTCTCATAATGTAAGACTTTTTTGGCACTAGCGTAGTGCCAAAAAACATCTTACATTATGGAACGGAGGGAGTAGAAAACTAGGACAGTGAAGCACCAGACTTTCAGTTGATACCCAGTTACCCACAAACGACCACACCATACAAACTCTAACTAAGATTATGAAAGCTGATATTACCAGCCATCCAAAGGAAAGACGCACGCAGAGCAAACTCGTACAAAACAAAGCCAAAACTAGCAGAAACAGAAACAACTAAAGCACTACATAAAACTTGAGTCAAAGCTATCATATTAGCCAGTAACCCACAGCATACAGCGGGCGCCCAACCTTGCCTCCTCACTGAAGATCTTAGATGTCACTCACAGTAGTAGCTGTCCTCCCTTTACCAGCATTCATCATCATGTCAACTTGATGTTGCCATGTGGTTGCACATTACATGCAAATTATTTGAAGTCCAGGTCACCATGGCAACGCAGCACTTAGCTAGTACCAGTAATAAGCCAAACATATGCAGTGGCAGTGGGATTTGGATTGAAATACTTCTACTAAAACAAGATCTCACACCCCATAGCTAGCAAAGGATGTTCTAAGTTCCACATGTGTTAGGCATAGTACAAAAATTGATCATGCATTTACAGAATGTTAATCAGCCATTTGAAAAATGTTATCAAAGTATTTGGAAGTGTTAATCAAGCATTTGGAAAATATTTTTCATGTACACGAATAATGTATAAACAAGATGTACAAATGTATATGAAAAACATTGATCATATATTTTAAAAATGTTATTCAAGCATTTGAAAAACTATTAATCAAGTATTTAAAAAGTGTTAATCAAGCATTTGAAAAATATTAAATGTGTATAAAAATGTTTCTCATGTACACAAATAGTGTATACCAAAAATAAACAACTTAGATCATGCATTTAAAGAATGTTAACCAAGCATTTGGAAAATATTTTTGAAATATTTAAAAATGTTAATCAAGCGTTTCTAAATGGAAAAAACTCGAGAAAAACTTAGACAGATTAAAAGAAAACCAAAGAAAAACAAAGATGAAACAGAACAAAACCAATCCAAAAAGACTGGGAAATAGTGAAAATGACAAAGAAACAAAGAAAAACGATGGAAAAAATGAAAATTAAAAAAAAAGGAGAAAACCAGTGCAAAAGAATGGGAACAGTGAAACCCAACAAAGAGAGCCCATGAAAACGAGACAGAAACTAAGAAGAAAAAAATGTCAGTGAAAACAGAGAAAGAAAAAGAAAACCTGAGGAAAACAAAGAATAAAACCAGTGAAAACAGAGAAAGAAACGAAGAAAATAGCTGAAGAAACAAAGAAAAACTGAAGAAAAAAAATGAAAAATGAAGAAACAAAGAAAACCGTATGAAAAAAATAAAAGGTAAAAAAAGCACGACAAAACTGGACTAGTCCACGACTACGAATATAGCGACAGGAACAAGAAAAAAGACCAGCACGAGTAACGACCGAACGAACACAGCAAGCGTGAGCGATCTAAAATGCCAAAATGAGTCGGCCTATAACTGCGGATGCTTCTGGCGAGAGCTTCTCCGTCTGTCTTGTTGTAATCTATAGGTTTGCGGCAGATCCTATATGACGCTCGTCTGCGTCTGATCGTCTCTGCTTCGCTGAAGAGAAGCAAGCTAACGAGACGCACGGGCTGGCCCACTTCAAGCGAGCACCTGGCTCAAAAGTTGTTCAGTATATCGCAATAAAAATTAATGTGTATTTAAAAAAATTCAGGGCATATTACAAAAATGACCAATGTATATTTAAAAAAATTCATTGTATATCACAAGAATTTTCATTGTGTTCTAAATATTGTTCAGTGTATACCACAAAAATGTTCGATGTGTAGTTAAAATTGTTCAATATATATCATAAAATTATTCAATGTATATTTAAAAAATATTGTATATAAACAGTTGAATAAATATTAGGAATTTCATAATTGTAGTCATGTGTTTAAATAATTGTTCACGTTTTTCAGAAAAAAATAATTTCTAAAAGTTTGTTCGAGCCCATTGACGTGGGTTATCATCGTCGGTGAGGGTGGCAAGGAGGATAGGCAGTAAAGGTGGGGTGACGTGTTGAAATATACTCCCTCCATTTCAAAATGTAGTGCCTATAGATTTTTGTGAAAGTCAAACGTTGTCAACTTTGACCAAGTGTATAGAGAAAATTATCTACATCTACAATATCAAACATGTATATTCTGAAAATATAACTCACGATGTATCCAATGAGGAGCATTTGGTATTCTAGATGTATTTACTTTTCACTATAAACATGGTCAAAGTTTGTAATGTTTGACTTTTATAAAAATCTATAGGCATTACATTATGGAACGGAGGGAGTATATGACATCGACCTGTTGAGAGTTTTGAGTTACGCTTATTGTGCAAGAGGCAAGAGACATTTTTTTCCCTATTGCGACGCACGTACATATTTGCTAGTCAGGCTCAAAGGTGGCCCAGTCCCGTGAAGAATTGCAGGGAAACAGTCCTAATTAGTAACTCCTCTGAGGGTCTATCCACAAAAACCCTATCCCCAAAATCCCCAGCTCCTCCAGCGCCCGCGAACCACTCGAAGAAGATTCAGCTGCTCCCTCCACGCTCCGACCGACCATGGCGCGCGCCGCCGTCTCCACCGCGCCGCTCTCCCGCCTCCACTCCCCGACGCCTTCCGTCCCGTGCCACTCCCTCTCCCACGGCCATTCGCAGCTCCGCATTCACCAGCAGCGCAGGCCCCTCGCCGTCGCCTCGGCGCTGCCGGAGGTCGCGGACCTGCCCGGGCTCTCCCTGCCCGCCGCGGCGGCCGCGGCCGCAGCGCTGGCCGCCGCGGTGTCCCTCTCCGACCCGGAGCGCCGGCGCAAGGCGCAGGCGGAGGCGGTGGGCGGCGGGGACAAGGAGGCGGTGCGCGCCTACTTCAACTCCACGGGCTTCGAGCGGTGGCGCAGGATCTACGACCCGGCCACGGACGACGTGAACCGCGTGCAGCTGGACATCCGCGAGGGCCACGCGCAGACGGTGGCCGCCACGCTGGCCATGCTGCGCGACGCCCCGGACGTGCCCCTCGCCGGCGCCACGGTGTGCGACGCCGGGTGCGGCACGGGGTCGCTGTCCATCCCGCTGGCCGCCGCGGGGGCCTCCGTGCTGGCCTCCGACATCTCCGCCGCCATGGTGTCGGAGGCGCAGCGGCAGGCGCAGGCCGCCCTCGCCGCCGGGACGTCGCCGGGGTTCCGCATGCCGCGGTTCGAGGTGCGGGACCTGGAGAGCCTGGAGGGGCGGTACGACGTGGTGGTGTGCCTGGACGTGCTCATCCACTACCCGCGGGAGGAGGCGCAGAAGATGATCCGCCACCTCGCGTCGCTCGCCGGGAAGCGGCTGGTCATCAGCTTCGCGCCCAAGACGCTCTACTTCGACGTGCTGAAGCGCGTCGGCGAGCTGTTCCCGGGCCCGTCCAAGGCCACGCGCGCCTACCTCCACTCGGAGAAGGACATCGAGGAGGCGCTCCGCGCCGCCGGCTGGCGCGTCAAGAACAAGGGCTTCATCTCCACCCAGTTCTACTTCGCCAAGCTCTACGAGGCCGTCCCCGTCGCCGCCGGCTCGTCGTAGCAAATGTGTTCATCATAGACCGAGACAAACGCCGTGTGTTCATTCTACCTGCCCGAGTTTTGGTGTATCTTGTAGAGTGTAGCTAATACGTACATGTATCTCTAATCTCTCGGTGGTTTAAGCATATGATTCGTTGTTATCATGCTGCATTTGTGCCATGAGTTTCTTCTTGGATAAAAGCTATGCATTGCTCTGGTCTGCATGCCATGCCAGTGCCAGTGCACTCAGAGTCAGTGAGGGGATGTGGAGCAGCTGCAGATAAAACAGAGTGCTGAGTGCTCTGTTTATAGTCGAGCGCGCGCGCGCGCCCTAGCGGCTATGCTGAAGATAATGCAGGGCGCCAGCAGCAACCATCGATGCGCGATGTTCTCCACCGCACGCTGCAGTGTCCTCCCCGTCCGTCCGAAACCTTGCGTCGCCGTCGCCGTCCCCCGTCGGCGCGCGCGGGCGGTCACCGCCGTCTCGGTGAGGCCGCGCCGGGGAGGCGCGCGCCGTGACCGCTCGTGGGAGGACGACGGCGGCGGCGGGAGCGGCGACGAGGACGGCATCGACGAGAGCTTCTTCGGGGACGCGCGTGACGAGGAGGAAGACGAGCCGGAGGAGGCGGAGGAGGAGTCGCCTTTGGGGCCGGGGCGACGGGCGGCCGGCTCGCCGGAGGCGGCCGGGGGGCAGCTGCGCGGGTCGGACGTTCTGCGGGCGCTGCAGCGGGCGGCGGCGGCGAAGGAGGCCAAGAAGAGGAGCAAGCGGAGCGCGGGCGGGGCGCGGCCGGCTGCGCGGCGACAGGGGAAGGCGGCGGAGGAGGCCGTGGCGGGGGAGGCGAGGCCGATAGAGATAAGGCGCGAGTGGGCGGCGAGGATCCGGGAGCTGGAGCTCAGGGTGCAGCAGCTGCTCCACAAGCACCAGTAGGCACCGCAAACCATGGTCTTTGTTAAAGAGCTCGAGCTCTGTTGATTAAGAATGGCCAATCCATGGTTGTGCCGGCGAGGAAGCATGCTTTGAATCTGTTGAATTTTGATTCTTGGAACACAGACAGCTCTGCTTGTATGCACTCCCTTCTCATTCTGAGATTTTCTTATAGTCACCAGTGAACAGTACGGTGAGTTGCCCCCCCTTTCCACACCGTCCAATCTAAAACAGGCGGACAGATACGCTTGAGCAGTACAAGATCTACAATGTTCAGTCTACAGTACCTCATCCACTATACGAGGTCTACAGTAACCCGTCTGCAGTGTTTTCTGCTACAGTATTTGATCTGGGCCGCCCTCCTGCATCCAACGGTGGGCTGCCCGTCACTGGATCCCAGTCCCTCCAACGCATTTTGGAGCCAGGGTGCGAGGGACGGGGACTCTGACAAGATCAACTCGGCGACACGCCAAATCCGCCCACCAAAGCTTCAAGAGAGCACGCGCGCAGGCGGAGGCGATGCCAAGGTGCAAAGGGTGGGGACGCTGGGCCTCGCCGGAGTAATAGTAGCCGCCCTACTTCTACGCCTCCAAGCAGCTCGGCCGGCATTCCCCGGCCTCCGCCATCGGGTGCGTTTCGTATTGCGTCGACATCTATGCGGCGGTGCACCATTTCACCGACTCGGCATCGCCGCAACTTGTCCAGCTGTGGATGCCAGGCGTGGATCGGCTCGGTGCCCACTCTTTGTTCGACAGCATGTCTCAATTGGGCGGAACACCATATGATGACGCAGATAGGGAGTTGGCCAAGTAGATGACCCCATGCCGGAGGTGTACGCCCAGTAGCCGGAGCAGAATAGCGACGAGACGGGCCTTGATCCAGAGGATTGGTTGTCCGATCCACAGAAGAGGGGTAGAGGAGAAAGTTTACATGTGGGAGGATAATTTGTTATACGATGTGTGATTGGCCACTAGCATCGATCCGTCCATGGCGCAGAGCAAAGGGGCGCAATATTCTTGTCCAACATTCATTCTTGGTTCTATGAGCACAAGAATTATGAGCCATCATTCACGGTCATTGGATAAAGTCACTCAACCATTGATTGTACACCATCAGAAAGACTGTGAGCAAGTATTGCGGCTATTTAAAACAACTAGTCGGTCGGTGGCCAGGTGGTGCGCAAATCGTCGAGTAAGTAAGTTGTTCTACGAGTTGGTCAATTGCCTGGATATGCACTATGATTGGTCATTTTGTCGGTATGCATCTTGTTGACAAAGTCTTTTCTTATAGTCCTCCGGTGCGTGCAACATGTACTTGAAGGTGAAGAAGAAGAGCTTCCTCTTCATGCATTGTTGGTTGAACTTGAACGCACAACCCAATTGGCAACTTGGCATTGCCAATTCATCAAGAATCGGCATTGGCAAGGAGAAAGAAGTGGGTGATCCAACCGACCCAACAAAAGAGCTGTCCAAGAAGGTTAGAAGGGTGTCTCATGGAACGAAGTGGGAGGAGAAAAGTTGAAGCAAGAAGGGTGGCAGCCAAGATAACGGAGAGATTCGAGAACATCTTGGCGAAGAAGGAGACATGCATCAAACCTATGACGTGAAGTAGAAGAAGAAAAAGACAAGGAGGTTTAACATCTTGATGGTGCGATTGAGGAGAATATCAATCTGAAAGAGAAGGAAACCAGGCTCGAAAAGAAGAAGGTTGAGCTCACGACTGCTTTGGAAGATATCAAGATGTTGACCATGAGGATGGATGAGTTGAATTTGATGCAGCGATGATCGTGCGTGTCGTCTGCGTTTAGGATATTGAAACGCTTGGCGCCCGAGACGAAGGCAGCCGAGAAGGAGGCGGATGACGAGGAGCCGACGACAGAGTGAACGAGGAGGCTCGGACAACCGATTTTGCAGGGCAAAAAATGTTCTTTTTTTTCATGAACTGACGGACTGAAAATTTTGTGATCGAACCCATGTAAAAACTATGATATTCGTCTCTCTTCGGTGTCTCCGGCGCTGTGAGCACCGCATTTGACAGACTCTCCGACGAGGCCAGGGGCACGAAACTCAAACCGGCAGCTTCTTTCACCTCGAATTTTCTTTCTTTCTTTGGGGGGCGTGACCTGATTCCTCAGTGGCATGGCATGGAGTGACAGAACATCTGTTCGGTTTGGCACCGTCGGCTAGTGATTTTTTTTCTTTTTGGCGCTAAGTGAACTTCTTTTCTTTGCACTGAAGCTGATCATAAAAAACACATGCGCGCAGTGACAGTACAGTTGCTCGGCTCAGCACTGTCCGTAGCTAGCATCGTGGCATCAAGTTGATCTAGAAAAACACATGCACACAAGTAGTACAGTAGTATTAAACGTCGAGGGCCAGTGGGAATGGGAGCTGGATGCTAATCAGAGCACTGGTCACTGACTTAGCCAGGACATCCACTGACATGTAAACTAAGCGGGATGGCGACTGAAGCACCACTCGCAACTAACTTCGAAGAAAAAAGCACGCTGTCTTGTCTGCAAATGCATAGGAAATTAAAACCCCATCTGTTGGTCGCCATCTCGAAGGACGCCGTGGCGAGCACCGACGCCAAAGTGTTCTGTTTCATCTATACTACTATTAAACAAGCGAACATGATCTTACCTAAACGCACCTCACTTAATGTACACACAACAATACGATGTAATTAGAGCCTCACGATTAAACCCACTCTTTTAGATCTAACCCTTAAAATAAAAACTACTAATTTTTATCTAAGTGCATTTAGCAATTTAGGTGAGCGGACGAAAACTCTGTCGTCCACGGTTTCCACCGAAACTCACGCGACCTCAACCACGATCACCACGATTAGAGCGCTGGGAAGGGAACCTTCCTCCTGCGCCGCAACCTCCCTTCCCAACACTCCTCTCCGCACGCCGCCAAGTCCGCAGCACCTCGCACCGGCGCTGCACCGCCCGGCCCCGCCACCTCCGCACCATCTCACACTGCCATCTTGCCGCCCGCCTACCTCGCAGCCGCTTTGCCGCCTCGCCTCACACCGGTGCCGCCGTCTCCGCTTCGCACCACTCGCCTCGCGTCGGCGCCCGACACGTCGCCCATCATTACCGTCGACGTTGTACTACCACGCCACCCTCATCGCGCCGTCGTCTCCACATCGGTGCCGCTGGCGGTGGATCTGGTCGACTTCATCGACCGGGCTGGCGTCGAGTGGCTCAACCAGGACTCCTCTCACAACATCGCCGACGTGAGGCGAGGTGAGGTGATCGTCCTCTGTGCGTCCTGTGCAGCACTCTCGCTCTCACATCTCCATCCCCTGTTCTTGAGCTGATGAAGTGATTTTTTTAGTTTCTAGATCTAATTTAACTTGTCTACGTTGATAATTTCTTACGATACAGGAGCTTGATGGCAGCATGCCTCACCTGATCTTTTGTCCCCAAATCTCAGGTGATGTCTTCCCTCCAAAATTTTAGTGAGCGTAAATTCTGTTTTGGCGTAATCACATTTTCAGTTAAATTATTTGTTTGTTGCACGCAGACAGCAATACGCGGCTAACAGACCCATTGACGTACGCAATCTGTGATTTTGCATAGTATCAATGGACGCCATGACCCGATTACCGCTGGTGCCATCTCTGATTTCTATGGATGAGCTTGGCTGTAAACCGCCGCCAGCCACTTCCGCCCTGGATCAGTCGTCCGGCTAATGTGATATTTCACATGCTCAACACACTTCTGTTCTTCTTACTGTTATGATAGCTAAGTTTTGCAGTATTGTGTGGCCGTATAGCTAAGACCGCTTGCAATTTCAACTTTACAGTTCTCATCAATTTCAGTAAGGAAACAAAATAATCTTTATATTTCTCTTTCATCCAACTGGGTCATCCTCAAAATACTATTTTGTACAAATTTTTCCAGGTGTGAAATATGTAAATGTAAATGGGACTGCAACTCGATCGTCGTTGGGTAGCATCCTTTCAGGAGATGTGAGTATAAAGGATTCAGAAAGTACAATAAAGGTTTTACCTTAATTACTTTATTCAAGTTTTACTTTTTGGTTCTATATTGATTTATGTAATCTTATGCAACCCAACGATACTTCCTGTTCAGATCAAAAATATTGGGCAGCTGGTATCCAGTGTGCCCCTAGAGGCACATTCCATTTCTTCAATACATGATACAATGTGGCCTGGATGACTTCCTTCGTTATACTAATCTGAAAGCCAAGTCTGATTTAGTTGAGTTCTTGCACGCAACTCCTGATGCAATGTATGAGTAAGGCAATTTTAAATGTGAAGGATCATCAATATAGTTTTTTTGCTGCTTCTGTCACATGCTTATCTTTGACGACAAGCTCTTTATTATGCATTGTAGTCCGGCGGATGTCTCTTACATTGGTATTTAACTTTATATATTTGAGCTATGTCTCTATTTTGTTTGCAACAACAAATGAAGACTGACATTTATTCGAGGCTGCTTCTGCTTTCCAGACATAGTCGAGAAATGCACATAACCTCAAGTTATATTTTCTATTGTAACCAGACATATAAAATAAAATGTTTCTTCATTTTTCACTCATCAAGGTTGCCAAGTGCCAAAAACGGTAGCTATACAAAGTAACTACGGAAACCTAGATAGAAATATTATATTTCTTTGATGGGCCCCAGTTTCATATGAGGAAAATAAATCAGGTGTGTTTCTTCTATGTCTAATTTGTATAAGTGCAGATTTTCATGAAAGTTTTTTTATTAGGCGGAAATGGTTGACTTATTCAACCAACTATCATACACCCATCATTCAGATATGTTCATATGCATTTCTTTTTTCTTTAGGCTTGGAGCGTTATACTTGGAAATTGATGTTGGCCAAAGTTACTTCAATGGAATGGTGCCAGTATGTGATTTAAATATACTTGAAGAACATTTACATTATTTTTCATGTTTTAGTAACCGTTTTTTGTTGGTTGTCAATACTGCTACATGGGTACTTGGGTTGCTGTACTGGGCACATCTTAGTTCAATCACTATCTATAGTTTCAGCTCATTAGCTCATGAATTACCTTGGAAAGTATGGTACCATGTCATATAATGAATATAATCCTGGTTGTTTTCTTTGTTGTCATTTTCTTACACCGACAGTAAGTACTATTATATACGGCAATATGAGACATGCTTGTGAAGTGGCATTTGGCTTTAGTGATTTACTGCGAGGTATTATCGATCTCCTATGTTGAGTGTCGACAAATGGGAAATTTAAATTCTGTCGCTTGGGCAATATGAGTACTTGGGTTGCTATACTGGGCACATCTTATTTCAATCACTATCTATAGTTTTAGCTCATTATATTAGCTAATGAATTACCTTGGAAAGTATGGTACCATGTCATATAATGAATATAATCCTGGTTTTTTGTTGTTGTTCTCGTTTTCTTACACCGGTAGTAAGTACTATTATATATTGCAATATGAGATATGCTTGTGAAGTGGCATTCTCTTTAGTGATTTACTGCAAGGTATTATTGATCTCCTATGTTGAGTGTCGACAAATGGGAAATTTAAATTCAGTATGAATCTGGATGAAGAGGAGGCAGATAACATAATCTTGGTGAAGATATTTCAATGGAGACAAGATAGTGTTGCACAATTGATTTTTTAGTAGAGCAATAGAAAATTGTATTGCTTGGTTGTTACATCCCCTTTTCAATGTATTTTTTTACCCATTATTGACTTGGAATAGATGATATCTAACAATCAAGTTCGAAGTTACTATAAAAATATCATAAAATGGTTGGGCATTGTTGTCCACTACATTATGTTCCATTTTCTTCATTTGTATGCTCCCTTTATTTGTGGTTGTAAATCATTCACCATTTTTTTATCCATTCATATTACATTTATTTTCTGCTTGTAGTTTGTTTTGCAAGCAATATTGACCATATGCCTCCATGGATCTAATCCTCCGGGCACTACTTCTTATTGTAAATCAACTGACATGATCATAGCGAGTCGTATATAGTGGCTATTATTTTAAAGTTTCATGAGTGTTTTGCTTGATCATTGAAAAGAGTATTGATCGAGACGTGCATTGCACGTGCAAGCTTACTAGTCTCTGAAATCAGAAAGTTCTGGTCGCTCAACTGGTGAACGCTGTGGTATGTTTGACCATTCAACTGTCCAAGCAGAGGGCTTTTTATTGGGCTCAGAGCATCTCCAGCCGCGCCTCCAGAACGGCCTCCTTAGGCGTTTTTTTGCGCCGGTGCAGAAAAGACGGCACGGTCGTGCCCCATGAGCCCGTTTTTCGCCGTCTTGGGCTGAAATCAGCGCCGGCAAGCCCAGGCCAAACCTGACGCGCCAGGGAGCGCCCGGGGGCGCCGGGGCGAGTGTTTTGGCGCGAAACAGCCGCGGGCCCGCCGAGTCAGCGAGACGGCCGCTTCGTCGACCTCATCGCCTCGGTTCCCACGGGAATCAATGCGAAGGCTGCCGCGCCGGTCAGCCTCCATTGATGCCTCACAGGCGGCGCAGTGGTGGGGCGTACCCGGCCGCACACTCGACGTCGTCCTCGACCACATCGAGACCGGCAATGTGCCTCGGCTGGAGTAGGCGACGCCACCCTCCTTCTCTCGCCGCCGCGACAGTTCCTGGATGCCGCGACGAATGGAGCCAGGGTCGTCCTCGTCGTCGGGCTCCGGCTCGCCGGCCCTCCGCCCCGTCAAGCCCAAGCCGGAGGGGACACCGCTCGGGCGTCGCGCTCGCAGCGGCGCCATCGTCATCAATAAGCCCTCGCCAGCGACGGCACCGACGAGGTGCTCCCTCCGCCTGGTCCGGCCGAAGCCCTAGCCGGGCATTGCTCCCCGTGAAGCCGGAGCACGCCGGCATGGTGGCCTCCGACGACGAGTCCGCCCTCAAATGGGCGAAGGAGGACTACGTCCGCGAATAGGTGCGCCGCCAGCGTCGAGCGTACCTGGAGACCCAGGCCCGTAGCCGCGCTGAGGAGGGCGGCGTTATCGTCATCGACAGCGACGACGAGGGCGAGGCCGGGTCGTCAAGCGCCCCACCACGTGTCGGCGTCCCGGCGAGGGCGGCAGCAGGGACGCCGCAAGTGAGGCGCGCGACGAAGACGGCGGCGGCGGCGGCGGCGACTACACCCGCTTCTATAGACTTCTCGGCATGTAGACGGCGGCGGCAGCAGCGGCTAGGCTTTTTAGTTCATTTTATAGTTATTGGGCGTAGTTCTTGCATGTTTTTAAGTTTTTATAAAAATTTCGACAAAGTATGGCTGAATTCCTGCAAAAGTCGCCGAGTTTGCACAAAATTGGAACGAACTTCGCCGAACCCGCGACCGTGGGCCTATGACTGGGAGCGAACCAAATCCCAAGGGCCAATCTAGCACCGGTTCGCCCCCAGGCTGCTCTTTTTCGGCGCCCTGGGGGACCGAACGGCCGGAGATGCTCTAATCCCTCTACATGGAGGCAAGATGGAGGCCATGTTGGTCCACGAGTCCAACACTTGTTGACCGTTGGTCTCGGTTGAACAGATGGTTGGGATGTCTCCTTGAGTAAGGACAGAAAGCAAAAAAAAGTGTGTATACTATATCTATATCTATATCTATATCAATATAAAAAGACCCAAAGGGGCAGATCCAACACATCTTAGCCATCCAATCACGTTAATCTAACGGTCTTTATTATCCTAATGGTGAGCGATTAAACACGTTTAACGCTAAACACTCTTTCCATTAGCTGATGACGTTCCTATCGCACAAAAGGAAACTCACGGGGGAACCGCCGCACCATCGCGGACGCCTCCTCTCTTCGCCTCGATCGCATCGATTTGCTTCCCCCATCGCATCCAGCTGCCCACCGAACCGTCGCGCCTTGAGGACGCCCGCCCCCATCGCCTCGATCTGCCACCCCCTCAGATCTTCGTATCGCCCCCACCCATCGCCTCGCCTGGCCTCGGCCGTCGTCGGCGACGCCGTCTGTGAAGCCGCCTCCTACACCGCCTGGCTGACCGTCCATCAGGGACGCCGTCTCCTACATCGCCTGGTCCGCAGACCGTCGGGGACGCCGCCTGGCCAACCATCTGGGAGGGGGAGGCGTCGCCTAAACCACCTCGCGGGCCGTCGGGGACGCCGCCTAAACCGCCTTGCCATCCATCGCTGCCTAAACCGCCCTATGTTCACATCTCCCCCTCATCGAGCCGCCTTCAAGCACACAGCCTCTAGGCTGGAGGTCTGTCATCTCTGCTTTCTTTCGTTCATCTTATTTTTCCAGTGACGTGTTGCTTCACATTTGAAATTTTTCTTCATGTGTGACATATTGATTCACGTTGACAAAATTGAAGCCAGCCAAAGCAAGCTTGTTACTAGAGTTCTAAATAAATCTTCCATCGGTTATTCGAATGCAGACATTCAGCAGTTAAGCTTCATTACCAATGTGATTTGCATTGCTTGTGTTTTTGGCTCACCAATGATCATATTATATTGATTTCCCTGATTTTGTACACACATCAAGCAGATGAAAAATAGTCATTCGGGGTGATTCTCCGTCGCGATTAGGGAATTGTTCCCAGTTTTTGGTGCAATGTAGCTATCCTGGACATGCCTCTTTTCCATTCATCCATCGGTGGAGATGTGAAGTGGTGAACCACACATGGGAAGCTCGCCGGTTGGAACTATCTACATCTCAGATGCCAGGTAAAAGATGGACAGAGCGGCGGATGCGGCGGCAGAGCAAGCAGTTAGGGATCCACAACGAGTATTCGAGTTAGACATGCTTGCCCTGTCCAATCTTTCATTTTTTGGCTTCTCTAATATTGGAAGGGGGTCATTGTGACAAGAGATTGTCCAACAATTATGTTTGCCGTTTTTCAGCTGGCACAGAGGGGATCAAGCATTCCTTTGTTGTCTTGTGCAATCAGCCTTCAGGAAGGAACCACAGTTGATCTTGTGTAGTTCAAGACTCGCCTCAAGCGTCGCTGTAACAGTTGCTAGGCACTTGGCGGCTGCCCCAACTATGATGCAATGCAACTCAGCATATAGCTTCCTGGACACCCACAGACTTAATTGTTAAGGCTGTTATTACTGTAATCAGGCACTACGTACGACCATATGGGAATGCTTCTTTTTATCTTCTTTCTTTGCTCGCAAATTTGGTCATTTGGATAGTCTTATTTAAAGTTTAGTATAATATGAGATACAAGACGTGGTCGTTTAGAAAAGTGCTTTCACATGACAATAAGAGTATGGACGTAATACCATAAAAAACAATATGGAGGTAAGGAGGAGTTGTTTGTTGGAATCCACAGTGGACCGTACGTACAATTCAGTCATGTTAACCTGCCATGTTATTTGCTATTAGCCAAAGTTTTATTAGTTCTCAAGGCACCCGGTTCTTTTGTCTATCTATATATCCACTCAACTTTGATGTATTTTTTTCTTAGCTCTGCTTTTCATTGGTGCCTTGACATTCACACTCATATAACAAGTGTTGAAATTCTAACATGCAGGGTTCTTGAGTGTTTGACCGGGAGTCCTTTTCTACATGTTCTCTTATGCACAATTGTACAATTGGCTAGCTAAATGAGTGTATGGTAAATTTCAGATTCTTTTGTAGTTTCATCTACTGGGATTTTAAGGTAGTATAAGCTTTGGTATTTTGTATAGAAAAGGGTGTTTTTTTCTTGATGTACACACTTTAGTCTTCGTGTTGTTGATGCAAGTAAACAGTTCGCGTAGGAATATGAACCAGATATGCGGCCTTGCACCTGGTCAAGGCTAGCTTCTACAAATTCATTTTTGTTGATTTTTATGCATATTACCGTACATGACTGTATGTTTTGGTATACATTTGTATTTATTCAGATCTGCCACGTGTTTTAACTCTATCTAGAAGAACTGTTGCAGAATTTTTTTTGTTTGATCTTCACGTGTGTTGCGTCTTCAACCATCAAAAGTATAGCTGGAACTACTGGGAGATACTGAACAACCACCTGGAATTACGAGCTTAGCTATGTTCATTTTAATATCTGGTATTTTTTATTTATGGAAGGTATGCACTGCATGGTAAAAAGAATGAGTTCATGTGTGTCATGTCACCTCTATTACACACTTACATTAACTTGTATACAAGTTAGCACATTATATTTGTTTTCACAATGCAATCTGAGATACATTATGCTCGACATTTTGTTTTGTTGACTTGTGTGTTAATCCCATCCCGCACACACCTCTGAATTGAATGAATGATTGATCTCACTGCATTAGGCCATTGTTTTGAACTACATGGACAATCTGGAGCTATATCTCTGATGAAGCTGCGTTCATATTTACGATTCACAGATTCCGATTCTTCAGAAGAACATTAAGTTATGGCTCATGCGAACTTAATCTAGCAGTTTGCTTTCCTGATATTGAATACTTGAGAGGTTTGTCTTTTGTTACACAGATGAAATGGATTTTCTTTTGTGGTATGATATAATCATTTTGTCGATGTTGGAATTTGCGTGAAAAAATAAGGTATATGTATCACCTGCTATTAAGTAAGCATTCATGGATCAAATATAGTGACATTAATTCACAACTTAACTATTCCAATTTGGAAAAATGACGGGATGATTGAAAGTGACACATATGTAACAGTTATGGCACTTGCAATATGCCATTGCCAAGTGACACAACCATGGAACATTCTGTCAAGAAAAGAGTGAACAACCACGATACATTTTTTTCAACAAAATTTCATGGACAAAGAGGGCATTTTTCATTAAATGTTTCCTTAGTCATAAAACGGAGGAAATAAACTTGGAGACAAGGGGTGGAGAACGACATGAGTAAACCATTAAAGTTTTGTTCTGGATGCAAGATAGGCAGCTAAAAAAATTCCTAAGGATACACGTGCATTGCACGTGCAAACTTACTAGTGAGAGCAAGAGAGCGCATCGAAAACATACCACAACCATCGGAGACAAAGAAAAAGCCTATCTAGATTGGTGGTTTCTTGATGATCTTCACTAAATTTGTTCATCGAAGGCTCAAACGTGATTGGACCGACTCCAGTTTTGGTGAATTTGTTCCACACTCAGGGCAATGTGATTTGGTTCGTTGTTTGAGGATTGATTGAGTAGAGCGCAAAATTCGAGAGTGGTTTAGTCAGGCCTACTTGGCGAGGAATCAAAAGTGTGCAGTCTTGAGATATTATCCGTCAGAGGGGGTCAAGTGTAGCTGAATTGAGATGAAATTTTGTTAGCACGTTGAGGACTCACTGTACTACACGTCTCACAAGTTTCATGTGATATGGTTGAGCCGTTTAAAAACAATTATTTGAAAACTGAAGAGAGAGAAAACAGTGGTTTCTTTGTTTAATATTTTTAGATACTTCTTGTTTGCTGCCGTTTAGGAGCATTTTGTTGGTTGTTGGCAAGTTGTAACTTAATACTTTTTGCACTTGTGAACCTATGTACGATTCTAGAGAAGACTCTATTGTATCCATTCCGCTAATAGTGGAAGTTGGAGTGGACGGGTTGGAGTATTTGTTATTTACGTTGCTTACTTGTTCAATGTTCACTATAAATTGAGGGGTGGGTGGGGGGGCGGTGAGGTATGCCTCTATTGTGTCTGTGAAATGGCGCATTGCGTTGTTTATGTCCAACCCCAACGCTATTGGTAAAGCAGCGCTGCTACTACTCCAAAACCCCACGCTACTGCTAGTATTTTCTTTTTTTATTTTGCTATATTTGTATTTTTACGGATTTTATACAATTACAACATACACATACACTGAAACTATATGAAAAATGAATGTCTCATCATCATCATCGAAGTGGCACAACATAGTCTCATCATCATCATCGAAGTGGCACAACATAGTCTCATCATATCATCATTATCAAACACAAATGATGTCGATCTCATCATCGTCTCGAAATAGCGATACAAGTTAATGATCACATGTCTCTTACATTGTCACCGACTCACCGTAGACACATGTTTCATCATCTACCTAAACTATGACATACGAGATAAGAGCGATCACGATGATCAAAAGCGGTATTATGTAGTAGTTTTTGAAGCGGCGCTTGTTCTGAATCCCCTGTTGTGCCATGAATCTCAAGTAACTAGCTTCGGCTTCCGCTCTGCTATCAAACCCTTTCTGGCTTCCACCGGAGAAACCAAAGACCTGGGCCTAACACTCTGGCCACTCATCATACACACCCGGAACATGCCCTATATACACGGCATACCACTTCCTCGCCATCGTTAATCTATATACATGCCCTGGGTGAAGAATAACTTATTCTGCACCCTGGTGATAATAACAATATATATATATATATATATATATATATATATATATATATATATATATATATATATATATATATATATATATATATATATATATATATATATATATATATATATATATATATATATATATATATATATATATATATATATATATATATATATATATATATATATATATATATATATATATATATATATATATATATATATATATATATATATAGTTAATTGAACGAAACAGTTATGAAATAGAAGCAACATATATAGTAAACATTAACAAATTTCATCGTACCGAAAGTAATTAACTAGAGCGCGGCACCATACATCTAATAGTTTCGTCGTACTGAGACATTCAAAGTTTCATCATACAAAGAAATTAACAAGTAACTAAACAGACACATTGTTTTTAAGCAGTGCACTCTTCCCACCTGTCCATATCTGGGAGGACGGACCCAAGCTTAGTGAAAGGCGTCATGTCCTGACGCTCTAGGGCAATGCGGGTTCAAACGTCAGCTCGTGATATTTGGCCACCGTAGAACATCCCATTCTCTTCGAGGACATCTTTCATGATGATGGACGCAATTTCCTGATGGATCCGGTAGAAATCATTTCGAAGTTGATTATCCGGCAGGGCTCCAAAGGCTTCGGCCCATCTCTAGATATGGGTATCGGATGAAGATTTCATGCAAAGTGATTGCACATCCCTTCTGTACTCCATCATTAGATGGATGACGTAGAGTCCATCGTTCTCACTTCTTGCCGGTTGCTGAATGCAACAGAAGTCAGTCTTGTGGCTGAAACAAACCCCGGCCTTATTTGTTTTTTTTACTTTGGATGTAGCCACCCTGCAGGTTGAAGCTCAGCATAGCTCTGTCCAGAACATACTTTATGTCTGTGTAATCTTTCTTCTGTATGTTCTTCGACGGGTCCAAATATAGAGCGCGGGAGTAACGAGGGTAAAGAACGATGAGAATGGCACGACACCCCCCGTTGCGCAAAATACACGATCAAGTTAGCCTCCATGCGTGCAAAGTAATTATTGAAATGCACGAAAGGGTGTATGTGTTATAGTGCTATCCACGGATGACTTACCCGGGATGATAAGGTAGGAGAATCGTTTCTTTGTCCTTATTGCTGACCAAGAATTCTTCGATGTACTGACTCGCATATTGACGGTTGGCATCATTGATTGACAAGAAGCCCTCATGCATGTAGTATGGGTCCGTGACCGCAAGATCGGTGAGTTGCTCTCTCCTGACGATGTAGTTCATGTGCAGCGCATACAGGCGGACGAACACAAAATCGAGTGTCCTCATTTGAAACATTTGGAAGATGTAATCAAACCTCAGGAAGAAGAGGTCCTCGGGGCATGTGTGGACGTACATCTTGCAACTGCTCGGCACATGAACCGTATAAAGTGGGTATCCTGGATCATCTGAGGCGAGGAGGCTTCTCTCTGTCGAAAGCACATGGTCATGGAGTCTCCTGAGATCCCCTGTTATGGCAGCTAGTGCATTCGCCGGTACCATTGGCTCTCCCGCGACATGGATTAATGGCGCATGTTTCATCGGTACACTATCAACCTTGGTCGAAGGCAGGTGGCTGCTAGAACCAACATTGCCAGCTTTATTGGATTTTCTCGCCGTCAGTCTCTTCCTCTGCTTCTTCTTAGTGGGCTGAGGTGCTGGTGGGTCTGTCAGACCCTCCCTGAGCACCACCCCTAGTGTTGCCGGGCTCAACATTGGACGACTCTGGCTAAGTAGTTGAGCTTGGGTGGAACCGGCATCTGGAGGCGTGTCCTGCGAGGATTGCATGAACAAAGACTCTTGCACTCCCGAGGACGTTCCGGCTCTGGTACATGCATCTCATATTCATATGGTTGACTTAGTGTTACTTCCATGTCATAGCCGGTATTGATATACTGGAGAGGGTCCTCGGCCTCCTCCATGTCATCATCCATATCCTCTTCCATGGGGCAGATGGCATCATTTGCCGGAACGGTTGGCCCTCCTTCCTCGTGTCTCTTGATCTCAGCAAGCAGCACAGACGATGGTTGTACTTGTGTAGGAGGGGTTGTGGTCATACCTTCCTGAGGTCCCGTTGGTGTGCTCCCGGCCACCTCGACACGAAGAAGATTTTTCGGCCACAGGATCGACCAATTTTTGCATTGGCCAAGCTGCGTGGGGGTCTCGTCATCCTCTCCATCGGTTTGTATCGGACGAGGGAAACCCTCGTAGCCTGCTTTCACACTCGCCACGGAGACCCTTAAGGCGTTATCAGGCATCTGCCGGCTGTGGAACAATCGATCCTTGGGCTTCACTATAGTACCCTTCCCCCACATCCACCAACCCACCCTTCATGTGGTAAAGGAGGGTGCACGAAGTGGAGTCGGCCTACAAAGACATATATGTGCGGCGTCAGAGATCTGATACGTCTCCAACGTATCTATAATTTTTTATTGTTCCATGCTATTATATTACCCGTTTTGGATGTTTATGGGCTTTACTTTACACTTTCATATCATTTTTGGGACTAACCTACTAACTAGAGGCCCAGCCCATATTGCTGTTTTCTTGCCTATTTCAGTGTTTCGAAGAAAAGGAATATCAAACGTAGTCCAAACGAAATGAAACCTTCGAAAAAGTTACTTTTGGAACGGAAGCAATCCAGGGAGCTTGGAGTACAAGCCAGGGAAGCTTCGAGGAAGCCACGAGATAGGGGGGCGCGCCCACCCCCCTGGGCGCGCCCTCCATCCTCGTGGGCCCCTCGAGGCTCCCCCGACCGACTTCTTTCGCCTATATATTCCCATATACCCTAAAACCATCGGAACAGAAGATAGATCGGGAGTTCCGTCGCCGCAAGCCTCTGTATCCACCAAAAACCTCTCGGGAGCCCGTTCCGGCATCCTGCCGAAGGGGGGATCCCTCACCGGTGGCGATCTTCATCATCCCGGCGCTATTCATGACGAGGAGGGAGTAGTTCACCCTCGGGGCTGAGGGTATGTACCAGCAGCTATGTGTTTGATCTCTCTCTCTCTCTCTCTCTCTCTCTCTCTCTCTCGTGTTCTCTCTATGGCACGATTCTTATGTATCACGAGCTTTGCTATTATAATTGGATCTTATGATGTTTCTCCCTCTCTACTCTCTTGTGATGAATTGAGTTTTCCTCTTGAAGTTATCTTATTGGATTGAGTCTTTAATGATTTGAGAACACTTGATGTATGTCTTGTCGTGCGTATCTGTGGTGACAATGGGATATCACGTGATCCACTTGATGTATGTTTTGGTGATCAACTTGTGGGAATAAGGAGATAGGGTTAGGGTTAATCAAAGACACTGTGACGCCCGGATATTTAAGCTACAGTAAACCTCTGCTAATGATGCCATGTCACCTCGATTACTGTTGCTATCCTCGCAATAATTCGAAACCGTTCAAAATTCAAATTCAAATTAATGATAACAATAAAAGTTTTCAAAAAAAAAACAAAAATTTTCGGTGGTTGCAGAATATTACAAAGGAATTATGGTGCAACAAACCCATTTTAAAATGCCTAAGTAATTTAAAATGAGTTAAAACAGAAAAGAAAATAAATAAAAGAAAGAAAATACAAAAGAGAAAACAACAAAAAAGAAGAAGAAAAGGAAAAGGACCCCCTGCCAGCCGACCCAACAGTCGGCCCATTCGCCACAGACCGCCCAACCTCCCTCCATAACCCCCACCGGGAAACCCTAACCCCACTTTCCCACGACACCCACTCCCCTCGTTCCTCTCACCCCCCGATCTGGATCGGGGCGCTGTCCCGACGACCAGCGTGCCGCCGGCCTTGGCCGACCCTCCGTCCCGGCGCCTCCTCCTCAAGCCTCTGCCGCGCGTGGATCCGGTCTGGGCAGTCGATGCCCCACGCCTCCCGTCGCCTCCCGACCTTGTTGCCGGACCGCCCGTCTTCCTCGGCGGCTGCCCACGCCGACGCCGTCGTCCCGTCACCCTCCTCGCGCACCGCTGCCATTTCCCTACCGGCACCGTGAGCACCGCACCTTCCCCTCCCTTCCTCCCCCAGCGCCCGAACTCGCACGCCGCCACGGCCTCTTCCTCCGACCATCGTCGTCTGCGTGCGCGCGACCGCACCTCTCCTCCCTACTCCCCCCCTCCCCGGTGGTCCCGCCGCCCCCTCCACGGCCCGGCGTCCTCCTCCGGTGGCGTCCGCCCGCCACGGCCCGCCCCACCGAGGCCTCGCTGGCGCCCGCACTGCTGCTGGCTCGCGCGCCCCGCGCCTCTCTTGCGCCTCGGCGGCCTCCACCTGTCCGGCGAGCCCGCCATTGCTCCTCCTCCTACCTCATTGTCGGGCCTGCCCTGCATCCATCACCGATCGGCCGCCTGGCAGCGCCGGGTGGCAAGCCAGCGTCGTGCGCCAGGCGCCCTCGAACATCTTGTTCAGGCGACGCCTGCACTAAGCGCCGTAACCCGCACCCCTGGGCCTATGACAATGGGCCCTTGAGCTTACATTTTAGAAAAAAGGATTAAAATAATAATAATAATAATAATAATAATAATAATTAGATAATAATAATTAAATTAATTAATTAATTAACTGATTAATTAAGTTAATTAATCACAATTAGATTAACCTAATTAAGCTGTTAGTTAATTAATCAAGCAATGACAGTGGGGCCCACCCCCTAATTAATTATGGTTAGTTTAATTAATCGGTTAATTAAAATGTGTCAGCGACATTGTGGGACCCACTGGTCAGGTTGACCCATCAACTGTTGATCGCCGATGTCGACATGACATCATGCCGATGTCATTAAATCATTTTCGAATTAATTAAATAATTAATTAAATCCAAAAATTAATCAAATCTTTAGAAAATCATATCTTTTAATCCATAACTCGGATTAAAATATTTTCAACATGAAAGTTCCTCGTAAGCAGCGAGACGATTCGGATACGTAACCCGTTCGTCCGCCACACCCCTAACCTATCGAACTCATAAGTTTCCCCTCCGGCTCCTCTCAAAAGCGAAACAGGAATACTTCCGGATGTTTCCCCATAACCGATACCACCTCATACCACGTTAGGGCACACCTAGCACCGCTCATTGTCGCATCACGCATCGTCGTGTTTATGTTTGCATTGTATTTATTGTTTCTTCCCCTCTTATCTCCGGTAGACTACGAGACCGACGCTGCGCCTGCCCGGTTCGACTACGGAGTTGACGACCCTCTCTCTTGCCGAGCAACCAGGCAAGCCCCCCTTGATCACCAGATATCGCCTATTCTACCCTATACTGCTTGCATTAGAGTAGTGTAGCATGTTACCGCTTCATTATACCTATCCGATGCATAGCTTTGTCCTTGTTACTCTTGTTGTTACCTTTACCTCCAATCCTACATGCTTAGTATAGGATGCTAGTATTCCATATGTGGACCTACATTCTTGTCCGTCTGCTGTGCTATACTATCAGGCCGAGATCACTCGGGAGGTGATCTCGGGTATATACTATATACTTTATACATGATACATGTGGAGACTAAAGTCGGGTGGTGGTGGAGCACCATGAGTGGATCTTTATGGCGAGCGAGCAGGCAGGTTGAGACCGCCTAGGAGAGAGGTGGGCCTGGCCCTGTTCGGCGTCATGGATACTTAACACGCTTAAAGAGATCTTGGTATTTGATCTGAGTCTGGCTACGGGCCTATACGCACTAACCAACTACGTGGGAAAGATATGGGCACTCGGCGTCGTGGTATCAGCCGAAGCATTTCGTGACGTCAGCGACTGAGCGGCGCGCGCCGGATTGGACTGGAACGCCACTAGGCTAGGTCTGCTTCGGCGCGCAGACGCAACGTGCAGTGTGTGCTCAGGCGATGGGCCTGCACCCTGGCGCTTAGGTTTAGACCGGCGTGCTGACCTCTCTGTTATGCCTAGGTGGGGCTGCGATGTGTTGATCTTCCGCGGCCGGGCATGACCCAGAAAAGTGTGTCCGGCCAAATGGGATCAAGCGTGTTGGGTTATGTGGTGCACCCCTGCAGGGAAGTTAATCTATTCGAATAGCCGTGATCTTCGGTAACAGGACGACTTGGAATTGTACCTTGACCTTATGACAACTAGAACCGGATACTTAATAAAACACACCCTTCCAAGTGCCAGATATAACCCGGTGGTCCATCTCTCTCAGGGTTACGAGGAGGGGATCGCTGGGTAGGATTATGCTATTCGATGCTACTTGGAGGACTTCAGTCTATTCTCTTCTACATGTTGCAAGACGGAGGCTGCCAGAAGCGTAGTCTTCGATAGGATTAGCTATCCCCCTCTTATTCTGGCATTCTGCAGTTCATTCCACTGATATGGCCCTTTACACATATATCCATGCATATGTAGTGTAGCTCCTTGCTTGCGAGTACTTTGGATGAGTACTCATGGTTGCCTTGTTCCCCCTTTCCCCCTTTCTTTACCCGATTGCTGCAACTGCACGATGGAGCCAGGAGCAGACGCCACCGTCGATGGCGACTACTACCTCGGAGGTGCCTACTACGTGCTGCTGGCGGACGGCGACCTGTGAGTAGTTAGGAGGATCCAGGCAGGAGGCTGCGCCTCTTCGATCTCAGTATCCCGCTTTGTGCTAGCCTTCTTAAGGCAAACTTGTTTAACTTATGTTTGTACTCAGATATTGTTGCTTCCGCTGACTCGTCTATGATCGAACACTTGTAATTCGAGCCCTCGAGGCCCCTGGCTTGTATTATGATGCTTGTATGACTTATTTATGTTTTAGAGTTCTGTTGTGATATCTTCCCGTGAGGCCCTGATCTTGATCGTACACGTTTGCGTGCATGATTAGTGTATGATTGAATCGAGGGCGTCACAAGTTGGTATCAGAGCCGGCTGCCTGTAGGAATCCCCCTTCCACACTCCTTGGCCGAAGTCGAGTCTAGACAATGCAAAAACTTTTACTAATTTGGTTGTGTGCCTTACGGGCCCACGTCGCCATCGGGTGGTACTAGGATCTTTTACTCCTCGACCTTTACTCTGGGACTCTGATCTCTCTTCTATTCGGGTTAAATGATTTTGCTAAAAACAAAACGAACTTTAAGTTCTCGAAAATACTTTCTCCCGGAGAGGCCCTTCAGTCCAGATGATCACCAACTGCACCAGAAGATTTCAGAGATACTCTTTGATATTCTCTCGAGACTTTGTGCCCATCACTTTTGCTATTCCCGACCACCGATAAATCTGTATGGATAACTACTTACACTTGCCATTCATAAGATCATCCCCCATTGATCTTGTTATTACAAGATACCCCGAAGTTTTCTCTATTGTTCCGAGAATACCTTGTGCCTACTGCCTAGCAGTTCTTTGCCACATGAATACCCCTTCAAATAAATCCTCGCACTTGTCGAGTATCAGCTCATCCCCAGTTATTCATGTGTTTCACAAAAGTCTTGAAAATACCATTCGATCTTCCAAAAATCCTGAGCATCCTCTTGCTCTTGAAATTCTTGCTTGCTTGCATTATGGTTAATCCCATAAGTCTCGTAATCTTATTGGCATCTCTTGTCATTATCATTTTGAGTCCGTTGATTCAATTTGCTGCGAATGCTCGTAATCCTCAATCAGATTTTAGAATTCATCCTTCCGGCTCAGACGTCATTTTGAACATGAGCTGGTTCTCACCAAACTATCGTAAATCGATTGTGCCTCGGTATATTCCATTGATCCATCCTTGATCAGAACGTCTGCTTCTGATCCTTTATTTTGGAAATCATAATTCCTTTGCATTTAAGCTTTGAATTATTCAGATGATTCCATAACCTGTTGCATTTGCATCCCTTCCTCTTCTGGATGAGTATCGATACTCACATCGGATCCTTTGTGGACCATCAAGTCCTTTGTTGGATTGTTATCCGACGGTGTCCTTCACATTTGATCACTTTGTGAGTTCTTCCCCGATACATAATGCCTTTGTTAAGTTGTATCCTCTGCTTGGCCAACCATGCTCTGCTTTCGGGCTTGTGTTATTTACTCTTGAAACTTGTGGTATGTGTTTCTAAGAAGCCCCTATGGGTTGAACATATGCCTTCTCTAAACCGTGTGAACCCGGAAGTTTTCATGAGTCATACTCTTCTGGTACAACTTCATTGAACGCGAGAAGTGGATGAAAGGTTATGCATTGGAGAAGTGGGAGTCGACCTTGAACTTTATGTTCATGCCCATGGACACGATGTTCATCTTCTCATCGAAGCTTCTTTTAAAAATTAATTATTCCCTTGATATAAGTTCATCTTATATCTGGGGTCCGGCCTTTTTCAATAGTGGTTCCGACCATGTTCTCCTTTAAATACCATTTTCGTTGCAAGTGTAAGCACTTGTCTTCTGTGGATCAATACCCCGGTCCAACCTCTACTTTGATACGTCTTCGAGTATTACCCCCTGGTATCTCGAGATTATCTTGGAACTGCATAATTTCTTATGAGTTTTTCATCAAGTACTACATACTCACCGATTACAATTTTTCATAGGCTCGGAGTTATAAAACACTCATAGACACCGATAGCTGAACCGAGTCCGCACTACGGTTCAACACTCTTCAGTAAGCTTCTATAAGTACGAGTTTGTACCCGACCACACCATTCCTAGCCTGTTTGGCTATATCATTGTCGTGATGATTCTAACTGTGCTACCTGGCCCTTATTCTCGGAGCACCAATTTGCGACGATAGCTAAGCTTATGTCGATTTTTCTCATCATACCCTTTCACCTTAAACAACAAGCTTGAGTTCGAGTTTGTGTCATAACTGTGGTTCCAATAACCTCTTGCTTCGTCATTCCTTTGACTTGATGTCGTCGCTGATTGATTACATCTTCATGAAATCTCTCGACAAATGTGTCGTGATCATCATCAACATTATGAGCTCTTCCAGGATATCAACCGGATTCATGAAGAGAAATACCATCCTTGCCCTCGATGAGTTGTGTTATCATCGGCCACCTTATTGCCTTCCCTCCAACACAAACTTGTTCATGTTTTGTGTTATACCTTGATTTCCTTGCTATCTAGCATTTGTTCTTCTTTACCTTGGAAGTATTACCACCTCTTTTGTCAAGAATGTGGTGAGGATTTCACCACCTCTTAAGAATTCTTGGTATTGTGATACTTCTCACCATCACCATTTTTCTTGGTCCCTATCTTGAATCCAACAAGTGGACGGTGTCGTTTGGATGCTTTCCTTCTAGCAACCCTATTGCTTTGAAGTTAATGGTCGACATTTCATTATTAGACCATTGGTTACCGAATCACCATTATAACATGGGTCGTGCAACCCAACCCATATTTCGGGCGCACCTTTCCACCAATGTTTAATTGAGTATGTTTTCCTCAAGCATACCTCATTATATCATTTGATCTGACAAATGCTATCTCCCTGTCCACATAATTGTGGTAATCCATCTTTTGGAAATCTCGATGAATTGTCGCTGAGACCATCAGCCACCTCCTCATCCTCTCTTTGATTTAATGATGAACTCTTGTTTCGGAACTCGCTTCCATAGTTGATTTCCTGAGAATCTTGCAATGTCATTTCGTCGATTTGTGTTGCACCTTTTCTTCTCGGACATCCTGAGTCTGAGGTATCATCACCCCAATCAGATCTGAATCTCGGTCAGATATGATGGTTGGGACATATTTCCAAGGGTTATAACATTGGTCCTTATATATCGGTGAGGTGATGTCATGCCTAGCACACCTGGCCGGAGGACCTATTGTTATAGCATCCTTTTTAGCAAGTTTAGCCATTCTTTCATGAGGAAAATGGTAAGACTTATTCTATAAGTTGTTCCTGATGAATCCTTCGTGTATCCAGAGTCTGAACTTTGCTTGAAGACCATGCAATGCTATCTCGAAGCATGTATGTGGTACTCCGAATTTCAACAAGAACATTTGAAGCCCATTGCTAAATGTTTCTTCCTTAATTATCCTAACACCGTGGTATGGGTAATGCCATGAAGATTCTCTCCCATTACCTAAATGGTTTTCTACGCTATATCATGTCATGGATATCATGCTCTGTTTGTCCTTGGGAAGGAAATACCCCTGAAATATGTGTTTTAACACATTTTCCTTTCCATTGTTCTGTTTAATCTGATATTCATATTTTCCTTTCCATTGTTGGTTTAACCTTTCTTGTGATCTATATGACCTAAGCAGTAATATTCTCCTGCTTATGTATATACCTCGGTGTACAATTCTGTCAGCAAGACCCTGTTACTATTGTTGATGACATTTCGGTAGCCACCGATGGACGAGAACCTTGCCTATTGGCCCGCCTCGTTCAACAAGCAGGAAAATGGTTCTCTTCGTCCCTCGCCCTTGGTATCGATGATGTTTCCGGCATAACTGACAGGCTACCCCCTGACACGCCTTGCTATCGTGACCGAGCAAGATGTCGGCCCGCTTCCTACTTTCAACCACATGGTGGGCCCATAACCCACAGTTCCACAGGATCGAAACCTGACTCTCCTGTACACCCCCTGTTCCCAAAGTTATTCCTCCCGCGTGGACTCGTATGTAATTAATGGGCCACCTTCCGACAAGATCATCAATTCTGGCATCGGACAAAATACTCATTCCGTTGCTTTGAAACCCCTTTCACCTTCTGACTAGGCATTGAACGATTGCCTGGCTGCTTGAAACTTCTTAGTGTACCTTCCAACTTTACTCTCGATGTGTTTTATTTGTTCAACTCGAGAGGTACTCATATGCTCATTCATGGGTTAATCCCAGATTATTACCCTTATAGCATTCTGTCGTTGCCGATCTGCGTCGTTACCTATTCGTAAATACGATGAAGATCCCGAAGAAAGGATGCCGACTTCATCATGATGACCTGGAGCAGAGGAATGAAGGCATCAACGTAATGGATTGACCTCTTCGAGAAGACCAGCCAAGACTGAGATGACTCGTTAGAATTTCACAACCAAATCCCTTCCCCGTCACTTCCCCTCCTAAATCTCGGGACGAGATTTCTTGTAGTGGAGGAGAATTGTGACGCCCGGATATTTAAGCTACAGTAAACCTCTGCTAATGATGCCATGTCACCTCGATTACTGTTGCTATCCTCGCAATAATTCGAAACCGTTCAAAATTCAAATTCAAATTAATCATAACAATAAAAGTTTTCAAAAAAATAAAACAAAAATGTTCGGTGGTTGCAGAATATTACAAAGGTAATTATGGTGCAACAAACCCATTTTTATAAAATGCCTAAGTAATTTAAAATGAGTTAAAACAGAAAAGAAAATAAATAAAAGAAAGAAAATACAAAAGAGAAAACAACAAAAAAAAGAAGAAGAAAAGGAAAGGACCCCCGGGCCAGCCGACCCAACAGGCCGGCCCATTCGGCCACACAGACCGGCCCAACCCCTCCCCTCCATAACCCCCCACCAGGGGGAAACCCTAACCCCCACTTCCCCCACGACACCCACTCCCTCGCTCTCACCCCCCGATCTGGATCGGGGCGCTGCCTCGACGACCAGCGTCGCCGCCGCTGTGACCCCTCCGTCCCGCGCCCTCCTCCTCAAGCCTGCCCGCGTGGATCCGTGCAGGCGATCGATGCCCCACGCCTCCGTCGCCCCCGACCTTCTTCGGACCGGCCCGTCTTCCTCGACGGCTGCCTCCACGCTGACGCCGTCGTCCCGTCACCCTCCTCGCGACCACTGCCATTTCCCTACGGCACCGTGAGCACCGTGACCTTCCCTCCTTCTTCCTCCCCGCGCCCGAACTTCGCATGCCGCCACGGCCTCTTCCTCCGACCATCGCTGTCTGCGGCGTCTGCGCGACCGCACCTCTGCCCGCTCCCTACCCCCGGCGGTGGTCCGCCGCACCTCTCCACGGCCCCGGCGTCCTCCTCCGGTGGCCGCCCGCCGCCACGGCCCGCCCGCCGACTCCTCCTGGCGCCCGCGCCACCGCGGCTCCGCGCCGCCCACGCCTCTTGCGCCTCGCCCGGCCTCCACTGCCCCGGCGAGCCCCGCCATTGCTCTCCTCCTCCTACCTTGTCGGCCGCCCCGCCCATAGCGCCCCATCACCGGTCGGCCGCACAGCATGGCGCGGCGTAAGCCGCGTCGTCGTGCCGCCCCTCGGGCATCGCCCGTTCAGTAGCCCGCAAATGCAGCCAGAAACTCTGCACCCCCGGGCCTATGACAATGGGCCCGCCAGAGCACATTTTAGAAAAAAAAGGATTAAAATAATAATAATAATAATAATAATAATAAATAGATAATAATAATTAAATTAATTAATTAACGAATTAATTAAGTTAATTAATCACAATTAGATTAACCTAATTAACTGTTAGTTAATTAATCAAACAATGACAGTGGGGCCCACCCCCCTAATTAATTATGGTTAGTTTAGTTAATCGGTTAATTAAAATGTGTCACTGACCTGTGGGACCCACTGGTCAGGTTGACCAGTCAACTCTGTTGACTGCTGATGTCATTAAATCATTTTCGAATTAATTAAATCCAAAAAATTAATCAAATCTTTAGAAAATCATATCTTTTAATCCGTAACTCGGATTAAAATATTTTCGACATGAAAGTTGCTCAGAACGACGAGACGATTCCGGATACGTAACCCGTTCGTCCGCCACACCCCCCTAACCTATCGAACTCGCAACTTTCCCCCTCCGGCTCCTCTGCCCAAAAACGCGAAACACCGGGAATACTTCCCGGATGTTTCCCCCCTTAACCAGTACCACCTCATACCACGTTAGGGCACACCTAGCACCGCTCATTGTCGCGTCACGCATCGTCGTGTTTATGTTTGCATTGTATTTATTGTTTCTTCCCCCTCTTATCTCCGGTAGACTACGAGACCGACGCTGCTGCTGCCCAGTTCGACTACGGAGTTGACGACCCCTCTCTCTTGCCAGAGCAACCAGGCAAGCCCCCCTTGATCACCAGATATCGCCTATTCTACCCTATACTGCTTGCATTAGAGTAGTGTAGCATGTTATCGCTTCATTATACCTATCCTGATGCATAGCCTGTCCTTGTTACTACTGTTGTTACCTTTACCTGCAATCCTACATGCTTAGTATAGGATGCTAGTATTCCATCTGTGGACCTACATTCTTGTCCGTCTGCTGTGCTATACTATCGGGCCGAGATCACTCGGGAGGTGATCTCGGGTATATACTATATACTTTATACATGATACATGTGGAGACTAAAGTCGGGTCGGCTGGTGGAGCACCCATGAGTGGATCTTTATGGCGGAGCGACAGGCAGGTTGAGACCGCCTAGGAGAGAGGTGGGCCTGGCCCCTGTTCGGGCGTCAGCGGATACTTAGCACGCTTAACGAGATCTTGGTATTTGATCCGAGTCGCTACGGGCCTATACGCACTAACCAACTACGTGGGAAAGATATGGGCACTCGGCGTCGTGGTATCACCAAGCATTTCATGACGTCGGCCGAGCGCAAGCAGGCTACCGGATTGGACTGGAACGCCACTAGGCTAGGTCTGCTTCCGGCCGCGTACACAACGTGCAGGTGTGCTCAGGGCGATGGGCCCAGACCCCTGTGCGCTTAGGTTTAGACCGGCATGCTGACCTCTCTGTTATGCCTAGGTGGGGCTACGACGTGTTGATCTTCCGCGGCCGGGCATGACCCAGAAAAGTGTGTCCGGCCAAATGGGATCAAGCGTGTTGGGTTATGTGGTGCACCCCTGCAGGGAAGTTAATCTATTCGAATAGCCGTGATCTTGATAATGGACGACTTGGAATTGTACCTTGACCTTATGACAACTAGAACCGGATACTTAATAAAACACACCCTTCCAAGTGCCAGATATAACCCGGTGGTCGCTCTCTCTGAGGGTTACGAGGAGGGGATCGCCGGGTAGGATTATGCTATCCGATGCTACTTGGAGGACTTCAGTCTACTCTCTTCTACATGTTGCAAGACGGAGGCTGCCAGAAGCATAGTCTTCGACAGGATTAGCTATCCCCCTCTTATTCTGGCATTCTGCAGTTCAGTCCACTGATATGGCCCTTTACACATATATCCATGCATATGTAGTGTAGCTCCTTGCTTGCGAGTACTTTGGATGAGTACTCACGGTTGCCTTGTTCCCCCTTTCCCCCTTTCTTTACCCGATTGCTGCAACCAGACGATGGAGCCCAGGAGCCAGACGCCACCGTCGATGACGACTACTACCTCGGAGGTGCCTACTACGTGCTGCCTGCTGACGACGACCAGGAGTAGTTAGGAGGATCCCAGGCAGGAGGCCTGCGCCTCTTTCGATCTGTATCCCAGTTTGTGCTAGCCTTCTTAAGGCAAACTTGTTTAACTTATGTCTGTACTCAGATATTATTGCTTCCGCTGACTCGTCTATGATCGAGCACTTGTAATTCGAGCCCTCGAGGCCCTGGCTTGTATTATGATGCTTGTATGACTTATTTATGTTTTAGAGTTGTGTTGTGATATCTTCCCGTGAGTCCCTGATCTTGATCGTACACGTTTGCGTGCATGATTAGTGTATGATTGAATCGGGGGCGTCACAGACACATAGACGAGGATGTATCCAGATGTTCACTTGGAGGGAAACTAGTCACTGTTGGAGGGATGGGTGTTACCACAAAGTAATACCAACATCACGAAGGCTCACCCTATTCTCCTTGATATATCACCACAAAGGCGATTGTTAACCACTAGTGGTAGACCTTGAGGCGGCCTCTAAACCTTCACAAACTTTCCAATGGACAAAAAATAAGTTGATTCCTCACCAGAGCACTCCTACCGCCTAGGAGTCTCCAACCTCCAAGAGTAACAAGATTAAGGAGGAAAAGCTCAAGACTTTCTCATATCACAATTTGCTTTGGTTAAAAGAGAGAGGATGAGTCGACCTATCAATGGGTAAAATCTCTCTCAAGAACTCATAGAAAATCTCCCCGGGATATAAGATTTGGTGTAGGAGAAGTGAGAGGGAGCCACTTGGATCTAGGATTCTTTTGGATGAAGTGGTCAACCCTCTACCAGATTGGTAGATGGGTATATATATAGCAAGCCTAGAAAACTAGTCGTTTTTAGTAAGTGGTCGTGGTGGGCCGAACATCCGATTTTGGGCTTTGATTTTGATGATCTTGGGTTCGTTTCGAAGCTATCGAACAGCTCAAGGTCCTCACATCGATAACCAACCAAGATCAACCAAAATGGAGGATGCAATATATGCGAAGAATTGATCATAGAATTTGGGAACCTTTTTGGCTCTAGATTTTTCTAGGTAGGCTAAATAGGACGTGACTTGAGCAAGTCATTTGCATGCCTACAATTATTCTCTCTTGATAGTGTGGGATCCCTGCAACTCAAGAACATAAAAAGAAGCTATACTAAACCATTCTTCAGCATATATATTTTTCGACGGTCGTCATTCATGCAACTGCAAGCCAAAGGAACTAATACATTTGCCTAGAGCATTCCAATCGAGCTTGATATTGACGTTTACGCTTTGCTCAAGTAGAAAGATAGTCTTGATCATGTAACTTGGTGAAGACTCCAAATTGCTCCCATATACGCTATGGGAAGCCTCTTCTCATAAACTACCTTCACACGTCCATCACGTGATCAGTTGCAAGCTTGAAGCATGTAATCCTTTGGGATGCCTATCTTGAACTTGCCCTTGTCAACAATGATCGTCATCACTTGATATCATCATGTCATGGGCACATGGAATCTTTTTATTAATGCAAGCTCATGAGAAACACATAACCCACATAGGCATATAAAACACATGGTATAGGTTAGTACATAATGCGCACATCACAAATTCATACCATACCACACGATACCATGTGGCACATGATTTGCGCTTATGTGTTGACCATTTAGAATTCTATCTTCAATCTTTATCTTGGTCAATCTTTATATATGTTTAATCCATGATCTATATTGATGCCTTGAAAGCCACATTGAATTAGTGGCGGAGCCAGGCATTTGCTCCTTTTTCGAAAAGGAGCGCTTTATTACTTAAAAGGTTTAAGCATTACACCCGGCCTCTGCATAACTAAGATGCACACAGCCAAATAAAGTCCTCTCGCACAAAAGAAAAATAAGAAGGCGAAATACTAAGAAACATGTAGAGTCCGTATAATGCCTAAAGCGGAGGTGGGCCAATCCTAAGATCATGCCGCCACCCATGTTGGGTAAAAGTATCCTCGCCGTATCCTCCAATCGTGTACACACCTCGTAAACAGGTCTCATTCTCCACGCGTTGTGGAGAGGACCATAAACAAAGAGTCCCGGTACATCAGTAGATAACCTGCATCAGAGAAGTACTTTTATCATTAAAAACCTAACGGCAAGCGCTCCCACCCTAAGAAGAGTTCTAAACCCGTGATCAATCCCATCTAACCAGATGCCAAATACATCAGCAACACTACAAGGATGATACAAGCCAGAAGCTATCTGGATGACTGGCCATATAGAACGAGCTAATTTGCATTGGAAGAACAAATGTTTTATTGTCTCATCATGGTGAAAAAAGACACATTGCGGACTTCCATGCCAATTTCTCTTAATAAGGTTATCAGTGGCGGAGCCAGGAATTTGCTCCTGGGTATTCTTGCAATTTTTTTATCAAAGCAATGTAATAGAACAAAAAATCTATAGTAAGATGGAAACATTGATAACTCAATGACCATAGATCAATAATAATAGCAAAATATCATTGTCACAATATGTCTAACAATTAAGAAAGATTACAAACAACAAAGAAAATTACAACATAACTTTACAATCCCATTTTTGGAAGAAATTGATAACATCCTCATCTTTCACTTGCTTGAAGAATTCCCTCTCCATGAATGTAATTAAGCAATTGTTCAAATATTCATCACAAATTTTGTTTCTTAGCGGATTATTCACGTATTTCATTCAGGAAAATACCCTCTCAACACTTGCATGAAGTGGCTACCGCCTACCGGAAGAATGAGCTCCAACTTACAAAGTTTGCAAACGATATAATAAAGTAAAAATCAGTGGTTGTGGTAATGTGGCATGGACTGACGGACATTGGACAAAAGTTTACAATTTACAAGTAAACAATGACTTCTACTTCTTCTAGAAATCAATGGCAGTGGCAATTTACGAAAAAAGCTTCTTTGCCTTGGTGGCTGGTGGTTGTAGTGTATATGGATGGGGATGGCTGGATGGATACAGTAATGCCTGATGGAAGCAGATCAGTTCTGAGGATCTCGCATGGGGCTCCGGCTCAGCGGGCGGTGCAACGCTGGAGAGGGGAGGGAGGGGCCGGAGGGGAGATGGGGAGGGGAGAGAGAGGGCCGGACCTGCAGTCCCGCCCCCGTCAGCTAGGCTTCTCACCCGCCTCACCAGACGTGGCTGCTGCCATGGGTGCTCGGATGAGCTTTGGACTAGTTCGTGGGCTTCAAAACTATATAACATATGTAGTCATTTTTTGTGGGGACAAAATCTTTGGTATTCCATGGAATTCCAAGGAATACACCTAGCGCCGCCACTGCATTGAATGATTCCCATTACTTCATTGCTTCAAAACATTATCATTAATAACTCAATTTTTCATGACCATATTGGGGCTCTCTACACGAGCACCATATTGGTCATCACTTGCTATTACCATGCTCCGTCACAATCTCTTGAGAGGCCCGACGAATTTTTCACTTGAATTACTTGCTTCATGACTTGACCAACCATGGCTCAATGAACTGATCATGATCTCGTCTTCAAGCCATATATATCATTTTCTCTCTCTTTAATCTCCTCTCAAGATCTTGATCCATTATAGCCCAACTCATAAGTTGAAGCATGACAACTTTTGAGATCCTCCAGTGAATTCCATTTTGATCACATCTCATTCATCACATGCAATTCATCTCGATCATATTTGATTCAATCATTGAACTCATTCTAGATACACAACTATATGTAGATGCCTTTCATTCTGAATCTATTCAATCTTCTTATTGCATTACCCACGGAACAACCTTCATACATAACGTGATGCCATTGTTTCTCCATAGGAATTGTCACTCATTATTAAGTCTCGATGCATATGTTTGTGTTGATGCATTTCATCCTTCAATTCATCCAATATTCTTCATGCATTGCCAATGGAATTTCCTTCAAATGTATATCTCAATGAAATATTAGTCCATAAGAATTGTCATTAATTACAAAAGCCGCACATGGGGACTACATGAACTTTTTGTATCTTCACGAAACCTCCTGAAACTTGCACCAGGGGACAAAAGTATCTGTTTTTTCACAAGTCAAGGGACTATATTTAATATTTCATTTACCGAGGGACAATTTTTAGGCTTTCGGTAAAGTTGACGGTTGAAATAATTTTCCCGTCCATTTATTAATCTTAGCTTCATAAGATTTTATATCGATACAATAGTTGGAAATGACAATTCATAAAGTTGGCACACTATACCACATTGTTTTTAGTTTGTATATGATATACAAGTTGAATAAATTGGATTGGTCGTCCAAAAATGGAAGAAATGCTACTTAAAAAGGAATGTGCGCCACCATTTATATGAAGAGTTGAAGCCAGGTATGAACCTAGCTCGATCCGTTGGATGCAGCAAAATTGAGATTAACATGGATAGTGAAGAGGTGGTTTCATCCTTGAAAGATGGTGCCTCGTCCTCCGTCGCAAGTGACATATTTGATGATTGTTATTTCATGGCTTTAGATTTTAATCATGTTTTATATGATCATTGTAATAGAGAAAACAATCAAGTTGCTCACGAACTAACTAGGATAGCTAGATTTTCTCCTCTAGTGTTTGGATGGATTATAAAAAGAGTTGAAGCCAGGTATAGCACCTATCGAGGATTAGACCTGTACAATGCAACATGCTAAGAGAGTTGCTTAAAAAATAGACTACCTTTTCTTAAACACCAATGCTTATTTCTATAGCAGGTGCCTAATTAAACTAAGCGTATGCACTGTAACAGAATGAACATCGGTTCGTAAGTAAAAACTGATTCATTTTTCTAAAAGCCCATTTAAGCACCATGCATTGTATATGGTATTACAAAAAATGCCAAACCGAGGAAAGGTGATAACCCGACTTGACGTCGCTGAAGGCCACGAGAGAGAGAGGGGGGGGGGGGGGGGAGGACAAAGGAGAAGAAGACAGATGGCTCATCTCCTCAGACTATAACTTGTGATTGTTGTTCTTTAAATCATCAACTATTGTAAGTAACCGAGATTTTTTCTTTAAATTTATGTGATTGATATTTACAGATTAGCATCGAGAGATAAAATTAAATTATATGGTCTTAATGGTACTCCATCTATTTAGGCATAAGAAAATCTCGTGTGTAGGCAATAATTGATCTGAACATTATGCTTAAGGTTCATTATGTTTGTAGTTTTTTCTTATGCATAACATTCGTTTCACGAGAATGAAGGGACTAGATTTTTTTAGGGTTGGCCTAATTTCTAATGATTCTTAGGATTGCATAAGGTATCGTGAAAATTTTTTAAGGGTTGAAGTGGACATGACATTTTAATTCTACTACTTGCTCCAATCAATATTAATTGTCGCAGCTTCAGTCAGGGGGAGTAGCTAATTATCTGTGTGTGCATCAGGGGCAACATATTTTAACGGTCTCAACATTAATCGTGTTTAAGCTTACACCCATCATATTGTAGACCTTGGTAACATTTGGGTTTGATTTGAGTATGTGCAGAGGAGTTTTGATTTAGTTGAGGTTTTGGTAATATTTGATTTGATTTGATTTTATTGAGTTAATGCAGGACATGGGTTTGGTGAAATCTGATTGGGTTCATACCTGACATTGTTTCCGGTAGGAGTGTAGGACAAGAAATATCAATATTTAATGCAGGGGGAGGGAGGTGAGGATAATCATATCAGCTTTCCTCTAATAATACTTAGAGATAGAGATAAAAGATAGTGATAGAGAAGATACAATTTTGTAATTTGGAAATCCTGTGAGCCGAGTGAGCCTTAAATGTGAGCCGAATTAAAAGAGGAAAAATTCCAAGAGAGTCTCCTCGTCGTCGTCGGGCCGGCCGGACCGACGGAGCCCTCAGCCCTGAGCCCGTCCCCTTTACCGACAAATCACGCGACCGCGTGCCCACCAAATCCCAAATCTCACCGTCTCCGCCCTCCTCCCCGTCCCCCCACCCCCAGATCGCACCAACCGCCGCCGATGGCCGCCGCCGCCCCGCCGCTCGCCGCGGCGCTCCTGGCCGTCCTCGCCCTGCTGGCGCTCGCGGCCCCGGCGGCGGCCGAGATCCGCTCCACGGCGATCCGGGCCGACCCGCGCACCATCATCCCGCTCGACGAGTTCGGCTTCTCCAACCAGGGCGTGCTGGAGCTCAACGTCACCGGCATCGCCTTCGACCCGCCCGCCTCGCCGGACCTTGACCTCTCCCAGTTCGGCTTCTTCCTCTCCACGCTCGACGCCTGGGTCCACGTCCTCCGCCAGCTGCAGGACCTCGAGGTCACCTGCGCGCTCCAGTCCGACCTCGTCAGGCTCGCCTACTCCTTCGACCGCCTACGGCCCCCCGCCAACCCGGCCGGCGTCCCGGTCGCCCGCTCCTCCTCCTTCACCCTCGCCTTCCGCGTCACCGAGCCCGGCCAGTACACGCTCGTCTTCGCCAACTGCCTCGCCGGCGCCGGCGGGGACCTTAAGGTCTCCATGGACGTCAGCTCCGCCATGTACAACGTCGACCCCGCCACCGGCCAGCGCGCCTACCTCTCCGTCGGCTCCTCCGCGCTGCCCTCCATCTACTTCCTCTTCTGCGTCGTCTACGCCGCGCTCGCCGCCGGATGGGTCTCCATCCTGCTGCGCAAGCGCACCGCCGTCTTCCGGATCCACTACTTCATGCTCGCCGTGCTCGTGCTCAAGGGCTTCAACCTCCTCGCCGAGGCCGAGGACAAGTCCTACATCGAGCGCACCGGCACCGCGCACGGCTGGGATGTGCTCTTCTACATCTTCAGCTTCCTCAAGGGGATCTCGCTCTTCACGCTCATTGTGCTCATCGGCACCGGCTGGTCCTTCCTCAAGCCCTACCTGGCGGACCGCGAGAAGAAGGTGCTCATGGTGGTCATCCCCCTGCAGGTAGTGGCCAACATTGCGCAGGTGGTCATCGATGAATCTGGGCCGTATGCCCGAGACTGGGTCACCTGGAGGCAGATATTCCTGCTGGTGGATGTGGTCTGCTGCTGTGCCATTCTCTTCCCCATTGTCTGGTCAATCAAGAACCTCCGGGAGGCTGCCCGCTCCGACGGGAAAGCGGCAGTGAACCTGATGAAGCTCACCCTTTTCCGCCAGTACTATGTGGTTGTCATCTGCTACATTTACTTCACGCGTGTTGTGGTGTACGCGTTGGTGACCATCACCTCGTACCGGTACCTCTGGACTAGCGTCGTAGCTGGAGAGATTGCTACCCTTGCATTCTATGTATTCACTGGGTACAGGTTCCGGCCTGAGGTGCATAACCCATACTTTGCGATTGATGATGATGAGGAAGAGGCTGCAGCTGAGGCACTCAAGTTGGATGATGAATTTGAGCTATGAGTACTAAAATTTGGCGGCCTTTTCCCTGCCAGTGCTACACAGGTGTTATATGTGCTTCTACAGGACAAATGCTTTTCACAAGACAAATGCGATAGACTGGTATCTAGTCCATACCCTTTTGTTTTTCATTTCAAGTTAGTTAACATTTTGCGTTACTGTAATTTGGTATCAACCACCCTGTGTGTGTGTCCGTGCGTGTGTCAAGCAATGCAGCAGCTTGATTGTACTTAAATACATTCTTGAGATGAGCTGTTCTTCATTGTACCTCTGTAGCTATTGTTGTATCTAGATGTTTACTTTCTGTCTGGTAAAAGAAATTGACTGTGATTCAGTTTGTTGATTCATATGATGCTAACTGTTGCTCCGAGTTCTGACTTATTCTACATTACCCGTATGCACGTCCTGTTGCTTTTGTTCTGTAGGATCCTTTTGTTGTATAAAGGGGAAACAAATTGAAGTCTACAATGCACTTGAGTAGGTGAACACAGAAATTACTGGCTGGTACCTAGAGCAGCATAGTACGTTGCAAATGTTGTTTGTATTTCACATGATTCTGACCTACTTGCATTTTTCATGTGCATTATAATGGTGCTGCATATGCTTTGATAGTACTACGAAGGTTTAACATATAAGCATCACCTTGATCCTTGAAATTTTGTCCCTAGAGTCAGTACACCTGTCTAGTTAGAGTGAACTGCCACTTTTGGTAGTTTGTCTGCTTTGGGATTTTCAGTTAAGACTATTGAGCACACATCAGCAAAGAAAGTAAGTTGCCCCTTGAAATGTCTAATTTGACTATGTCTAGTTGATTTTGGTATTTCAATTATTGAATAAGGTTATATGTCTATGAATTTTATCTACAGTTTGCCCTTGTCAAAGTACTGAACGGTTGTGTTGAAAGGTGCACTGGGCTATGGCCAATCTGGACTTTGATCCTTGAAATTTTGTCCCTGGAATCAGTACATTGTCTAATTAGAGTACATCCCCACTTTTGCAGTTTGTATGGTTTGGGATTTTCAGTTCGGACTGTTGAGCACATATCAGCAAACGCAATAACTTGCCCCTTGGAATGTCTAATTTGATTATGTATAGTTGATTTTGGCATTTCAATTCTTGAATAAGGTTATATATGTCTATGAATTTTATCTACAGTTTGCGCTTGGCAAAGTACTGAACTGCTGTGTTGAAAGGTGAGCTGGGCTATGGCCACTCTGGACTTTGATATTTTGTCACATCTCATTGCAGCATTGATTTTTCATAGTTGGGGTAGTATTTTTATTTTAGAGCATCTTTGCTGGTTGTTTTCAGAATCATACTAAACAGTTGTATTACTTACAGTGGCACTCCAGATAGTTTCTCTTGTCTTAACTGAATCATCTTCCTGTATTACATTGCCTTCTTTTTTTCTTCATAGTTCGCTACATCTTCAGATATACACTGTTTTGCTATGTCTCAAAATGTTCCTAATTTGATCTTAAAAAATGAGCGCATAGTTTAAAATTTCGATCTGGTGGGCATGATTTACGGCATCTAGAATGATGCCAGCTTTGTTCTGTAAGTAGAAGACCAAAATGTCTCACCCACCTCCACCTGGGATCATAAATGTTCAGTTTGCTTCGTATATACCTCTCTCCTTATATTGAAATCGAACTTGATATCTATGAGGCTTGGCATCTCCCATGATTCAATCATTGACACTGGATTCTACAAGGGCAGATGATTCCATTTCTTGGTCCTTTTAGGGGTTTAATGAATCCGGGCCTAATTAAGTATAGGCTTGGGCTTGTGGTTGAATGCTTTGCTTCTGGAGTTGTAATTTCAGATCTTTCATTAGCCTGTTCCTGAAGCACGATAGAGAAGATGCACTCCAGAGCAGCACTCCTTACATGCAACAACTATAAGAATTTCATTCATAGACATATATTCCAGTCTTTTGCATCTATTCAGGCTGAACCTGACTGCAAGCATGGAAGTCCTCTTTCTGTGACTAGGAAGTTGCTTGCTTTGCTGTGTATGACTGAAAAATACACGCATCTCGTTATGACTAAAAGATACATGTACAGCTTTGACTGCTATTGATAAAATATGTTAGTGGGGTGTCTAAAAGATCTTAACATTGCTTTGGATCTGCAATAGAAGATATAGAAACAAGTGAAGTTGACTTAGGTTACTGCTAAACAGGAAGTCAAAGATGCATTGACCTTTTGTTTTTCATTTGAAGTTAGTTACATTTCTCCTTACTGTAATTTTTTATCAACGATACTGTGTGTGTTCTTGTGTCAAACAATGCAGTAGCTTGATTGTACCCAAATACATTCTTGAGATTAGCCGTTAGTCATCGTACCTCTGTAGCTATTGGTGTATCTAGATGTTTACTTTCTGTCTGGTAAAAGAAGTTGACTGTGATTCAGATAGTTGATTCATATGGTGCTAATTGTAGCTCTGATTTCTGACTTATTATACATTACCCGTATGCATGTCCTGGTGCTCTTGTTTTGTAGGATACTTTTGTCGTATAGAGAAACAAATTTAAGTCTATAACACACATTAATAAAGTTCAACACGGAAACTATTGACCGGTTCCCAGAGCAGCATAATAAGTTGCAATTTTTTGTATTTCACATGATTCTGACCTACTTGCATGTTTTATGTATGCATTATCATTGTGTTGCATATGCTTTGATGGTATTGCGAAGGTTTAACATATAAGCGTCACCTTGATCCTTGAAATTTTATCTCTTGATTCAGTACACTGTCTAGTTAAGAGTACGCCCCCACTTGTGGCAGTTTGTCTAGTTTGGGATTTTCAGTTAGGACTTGATGAGCACACATCAGCAAACAGAATATGTTGCCCCTTGAAATGTGTAATTTGACCATGTCTAGTAGATGTTGACATTTCAATTTTTGAATAAGGTCATATGCTCTAATATTATCTAAAGTTTGCCCTTGTCAAAGTGCTGAACTGTTGCGTTGAAGACTGCATTAGGCTATGGCCAATCTGGAGTTTGATACTGTGTCATATCTCATTGCAGCGCTGATTTTTTCTCTTTTTGACCTGATACACAGTAGCGAAGTCTTTTTTTTTTTGTGCTATATGAAACCATTGGACCAGGAATCTTCCAACTTCCATTGTACAAGAAAAATGAGTGGGCTATAATAAACATGCAAGTGGCACATTGCATGAAACATTTCAGTTGGACTGGATACTTTTATTGGCCCCCAGAGGACTTATATGCCTCTAGATAGATTGAATTGCAGTCACATCTTGTCGCATTAGTATAAACATGGAAGAAAAGTAAATTGGTTCCCTGCTAGACTAGGAAAATTGTAAGCCATTTCTTAATTCAGTTGGGAGTCCTGGAGGTTTGTTCAAAGCATCACGTCATTAAAAGAGGTGCATCTTTGCTGCATGTGTTTTCAGAAGTGAACTAGCAGGTGTATTATTTGAAAGTGGTACTAACAGGGAGGGTCGGGTGTGGGCAGTATTTTTATTTTGTAGAGCATCATTGCTGGATGTATTTTCATAAACGTAGTAAACAGGTGTATTATTTACAGTACTAGTTGCAGATGGTTTCTCGTGTCTTAACTGAATAATCTTGTACTATTACATAGTGTTCTTTTTTTCTTCTTCATATAGTTTGCTGCATTTTCAGATGTACACTGTTTTCCTATGTCTCACAAAAATGTTCCTAATTTGATCTTTGAAAGTAGTAGGTGGTTTGAAAATTTGATCTGCTGGACATGGTTTACGGCATCTAGAATTATGTCAGTTTTATTTTGTAACTAGAAGACCAAAGTATGTTACTCACCTGGGATCTTAACTATTCATTTTACAAAATTCCTTTTACTGAAATCAAACATGATGGTACTAGATATTTATGAGACGTGCATCTTCCATCACTGAATTCTAATTCTACAAGGGTAGTTGATTCCATTCCTTGTGGTTGAATGGTACTGTTGTCCCAGCCCATGTATTTTCAGAATTGAGCTGAAGATGTGTGGCACTAGCAAGTGTTGGGGTAGTATTTCTGATTTTAGACCACCTTTGCTGGATGTATATATATTCAGAATCTTTCTAAACCGGTGTATTACTTACAGTGGTGGTCGCAGATGGTTTCTCTTACCTTAGCTACAATCTTCTTCCTTCTTCTTGTATTACAGTCTTCTTCTTTACTTCATAGTCTGCAGCATCTTCAGATGTACACTGTTTTCCTATGTCTCAAAATGTTCCTAATTTGATCTTTGAAAATAAGTGTGTGGTTTTAAATTTGATCTGCTGGAGATGATTTGTGGCATCTAGAATTATGTCAGCTTTGTTCTGTAACTAGAAGACCAGAGTTTCTTGCTCACCTGGGACTTAACTGTTTATTTTACTATATTCCTTTTATTAAAACTGAACTCGATGGTACTAGTTGATATTTATGAGACTTGACATCTCCCATGACTCAATCAGTGACACTGGATTGTGGATTCTAGACTAGCAGCTGATTCCATTTCTTGGTCTTTGAGGATTTAATGGACCTGGGCCTAGTTAAGTACAGGCTTGGGCTTGTGGTTCAGTTCTGTCATTGTCCTATAGCCCAGCTTTCTTTGCTTCTGGAGTTGTAATTTCAGATCTTCCATTAGCCTGTCCGTGAAGCATGATAGAGAAGATGCAACAACTATACAAATTTCATTCATAGACATATATTTCAGTGTTTTGAATCATCAGGCTGAACCTGACTACAAGCAAATCCTTTTTGATTAACTAGGAAGTTGCTTGCTTTGCTGACCGAAAAATCCTCTTTCATACATGTACTACTTTGACTGCTATTGATAAAATTATGTTTGTGGGGTGGCTAAAAGATCTTAACATTGCTTTGGGTCTACGACAGATGATCTAGAAGCAAGTAAAGTCAAAGATGCATGGAGGCCATTTAAATAGTTTTAGTGCATATACCAACACCTCGAGTTTTGCAAAAGAAAGCGTAGTTATGGTTTGAAAAGGTTCAACTTTCTCTGCTGCAAATTAGTTGGCAAGTAATCCTTGGTTTCTATGTGGTGAAACAACTAGTATTATTCTATTATAGAGATGAGCTTAATAGGATTTGATTTCCACCCGGACTGGGGAGAAGGAAAACGTCCCGATCGTGCTTCCTAGGGTAAACCTTACTGAATCCACCATAATGAGAAGTTCGTTATGACGTGTTAACAGATGGTTTCAGAACCGGTGATCATTAACAAGGTGGAGCAACTTTTCATCTAGTGGATGGAGCTATGCATGGTAAAGCCCGGATTCCAGCTTGCCTAGTAATTGTTGACCTTTTTGCTCATGTTAACATCAGATCTTTAGGGAAGGCACTTCCCCCTAAGAGTTAGTGCCTGGAGCTACTGATTTGATCTGGTGTTGAAAACTTGCAGGCCTCCTTATCGTGCAGCTAAAATAAACAAACCAAGTTTGTTACTCCTCCGTGGTTGGGTGCTGTGGGCACTCCCTCAAGTCACTGGCTCTTGCCGGCCTGGTCATGCATGCTGCAGACATGGAAAAATGGTTATCCTGGTATGGGCTCTCTTTTTACCCTTTATGTTATGCTATTTTGCTACTGCTTAGCTAGCTAGGGAAAGATCGGATGTATCTTCTCCATGAATGACTTTGGTGGCCTGTCGCAGTCTAGTTCCCCAATGGTGCTTGCCTTGATCTGCACTTGTTGGCCTGTTTCCCATCCATCTGCACTGCGGGTTGGACATGGACTGATGATCAATCCTTCGGATGCAGGTTGGACAGCGTCGCGAGGCTGCACGTATTCGACGCTGGTGATGGAAGCCGCTGCTGCTTTACTTGCTCTCAGGTCTGATGCCCACAACACGAGCCAAAGCGAAGGAGGACGTGGCATTGCAGTGCGAGCTGTCTGGTTCATGGGAAGAAGTGTGAAGGATACCACATTCCACCGCGTTTGCAACCTTTTTCCATGTGATTGATGGAAGAAGATCGATGGGATCGGGAGTGCGCCACGGTGTTCCAGAATCACAATTCTGAATCCCCGCAAGTGTGCTGAACAAGTTACTATGACTTCATCAGTATGGTTTGAGGATCGGTGTCGATGCACCTGTAGTGCAATTTTACGTTACTACATTCCTGTGGGATTGCAACTTTTTTTGCATGTGATGGATGGAAGGAGATGGGATCGGGAGTGCACTACGGTGCTCCAGAATCTTTATTCTGAATCCCACCAAGTGTGGTAATTTACTATGACTTGGTCAGTATGATTTGAGGATCGGTGTCGATGCACCTGTAGCACGAGGTTACTTGCTTTTTGCCAGTCAGGATGAAGGTGAGTTCTGTTCTCTCGGCGACATGCGACTTCTTTCGAGATTTAATTGCACTGTAATAATCTTCTCATGAGCTCCATCTTGGCTTGTTTCTGAAGCCAGATGCTAACTGCAGAGCTGTTGTTCTCCGTGCCTGACGACTTTCGACCGCCAGCAGAGTTCTTCCACACGCCACATCAGGTGCAAGCAGTTTAGCCATAGCACATCACCAAACATATATAGATAACATGTTTTTCTCACTGTTGGTCAGTTTTCCTTGGTCAAATGCACCTGTCTGCTTTCAGGTTGCCTGCACGCAAGAGGCTTCAGGCCAATTCTTGATTACCATACAGCTGAACTGAAGCTACACCTGACCTACTAAACCCGGCACGGTCCACACGGACACTGCAGACAACGCTCGAACCGAAGCCTCTTCCAGGTTATGAAAAATGTTTGCTAGCTCAGGGGCGACCGCCTATATGTCTTGTTTGCGTCGGATGGAGACCGTCGCCACATGGCACGCAGTCTTCCTGCTCATACATTTTGTTTTCGACGGGTCGCTGCTCTGATTTGGTATAGTGGCGCCGGTCGTTTGGTGCGGATGAGTCCAGAATGGTAGGATGGTCCTCCGAAATAGCCGGGCAGGACCAGAGAATTGATGGTTCAAACAGTTGCTCTTTGCTTTTTTGTCTTTCTTATTTTGTTTTTTGTGGGAAAATTGCTTCTTCTGTTCAGGACAAGGCTTGGACGCAGCCTAGCAAATCAATGCACCCAGGGACCAAAAAAGAGAAAACCCTGCAGGTAATAGTACAACAGTAGGCCATTTTTCTTTTCTTCAAAAAGAAGTGGATTTATTCTTACAGTTTGTCCTTGTTTTACAGTACAGATTTGATCTGTGTGCGAGTGCTGAAGAAGGCTCTGATTATCTACTCCCACTATCAGCTCAAACATAACTCAATCATTCGAGGAAACAGAGCTAGTGCGAGGCCTCGCCCACACTAGCGGCTGCTACCTAGGATTCCTAGGTGCTGCTAACATATTGCGGATAATGCGGATGATTAGACGCCCGATCCCCGACGGCAACATACATATAGTGGCAATGGCGGCCGACGGTGCATGGGGGAGCAGTGGTGCTACCTGGACAGGCGCCGGGGGCTGGCCGCCGTGATGATTAACGCAGTGGTGGTGGTGGTGGTCTTGGAGATCAATCACTCTGCAAAGCTGCTGCAGGCCAAGGGGAAGGGGGTGATGGTGGAGGGAGAATCCTTGGCCTTTTGATTGTGCGTGGCGCCTTCGCCATGCACGAGTTCGGCCGTTAGCGCGCGCATGATGCTGATGCCTCGTTGTCGTAGGATGATGCCAAAACTTTGTCATAACTCCATCACGCCATCTACTTAAACTAGACTTGATAGTTTAAAGCAAGCTCCATCATGCTTGTGCTTTGTTTCTTTCGGTTCTTGTTGTTGCTGCTGCTCTGCTGCTGTAATACGTATATACATGAGTATTGTTTATGCCTATGCGATTAGTAATTTGGTTAAGCAAAGTACATGCATGATTTAATCCTTTTTGTTCGTGAAAGAAAATGGGTGCAAGCTAGTCAAATTAACGGCAACTACGACAGAGCAAAATTGAGGATCGAAATCATCACATGGAATGGAACTATTTGAGGGGAGCTGGGCCGGACACTGCTTTTTTTTTTTCCAAAACGGAGGCAAAAGATTTGCCTCATCGATTAATTAAGAAGAAGAAAATTGCCCGGTTAATTAACGGAAAGCCAGACGAAAACCGAGGACACTGCTCTTTACAATGCTACCGATCGGATGAAGTACACCCTGGAGGATATTCACCTGATTTTGTGCTTTAGAATCGTCTTTCACCAAAGACTCATGCATGCTGGGGGTGTATGTTCTTTAGAATCGTCTTTACACCTATATTGTTGGACTTGAGATGAACATCCTCCAGGGCCAGAAGTCAGTCAGGAGTCCAAAGACGATTCTAAAGCACCAAGTCAGCTGGAGTCCCGACCAATCTTTTGTTCCAGCTCTACAAAGCTGTTCCTGGAATTGCTTCTCACACGCTCTTCGAATGTCAGATGTTCCAAGAGAATGTAGGCCGCGATGTTAACCTATTTGCAGGTATGGACCGGGTGCCGATGTGGCGCAACATTAGGCAGTTTTTTTTTGCCACCAAGGTGTCCACGCAAAAGGCCACTCCCCGGTCCGTTGCAATTCTTGTGTGTTAGAAAATCTTGCAAGAAATAAACACTAAGGTCTTCAACTAAAAATCATCAGTGCCCTTTGTGCCGGCGTAAACATCAGGGAGGAAGGTCGAGCTTGGCTCATTGTCCTTCTGTGGTTTGAGCTCGTTTTACTTTAGATCTTGACCAACACGTTTCCTTCTTCTTAATCAATGAAAAGGCAAAGCTCTGCCTTGTTTCAATTCTAAAAATTGAAGTACCTGACCGACAGAATAGTTTAAAAGGTCAACTAACAAAGTTGTGTGCTCATAAATTTACAATTAGCTAATGAGTACCACAATCTATCGTGGATGGAAATCAATGCATGGAACGGGACGATTTTAGGGGTGAGACACTTCTATTTGGATGCTCGATATAGGTGTAAAGTACACATCATCTCAAGCCAAGCTACTCGAACGAAGTAACCCAAGAGGATTGGGCGCCTCCTAAATGCAAGATATTCGCATGGCTTGCCCTTTAGAATCGTCTTTGGGCATCGGACCGACTTGTGACAAGAGGATAGCCTCACCAATCATTATGCTAGCTCCGCAAAGACACTCCTGAGATTGCTTCCTACATGCTCTTTGAATCTCGACATTTCAATAGAATATGGCCCGCGGCGCTATCCTATTTACTAAGCATGGATCAGCTGGCTATGTGGCATACCATTGGGATGGTTTTACATGCCATCCATGCATCCCCGAAAAAGGATAGCCTCCATTAGTTGTGATTCTCGCGCATTGCAAAATCTGAAAAGAAAGGGCCTTCAACTAAAAATCACCCATGCCCTCCGTGTTGGTGGAAAAATCACCGAAGAAGGTTGGGCTTGGGTCATTGGGAGCCAAGCATTTTGCACAAATTAAAAAAAGAATCAATGAAAAGGCCTCATTCGAATTTTTAAAAATGAAGTACCCTACGGAATGTTGTAAGTGGTGAACTAATTAACATGCTTTCTTTCTGCTCACCCGATTTCAGTTAGCTAATTAACTATCAACTGGAGAATGGAAAATCTGCCACCTGGAAAGTATATATGGACTTTGTTGCATGACAAATGACAATGACATGATATCTTTCAAGTGGACTAGATCTTTGTTCTGCTCAAAGTTATGAATGGATATACAAAAGCAAATCCCTACGGCTTTGGAGCCGCCACGCAGGGCCGGCTCCATGCATGCAAAGTTAATTAAAAACCAAGCAAGGCATCCATCCATCCATCCATCCATCATACCAAACTACTAGTATATATCCATGGCTGACTTGGTGTTAGCTCGTGCCAAGTCCAAATCAGCTCTGCAAACCTGCCCACTTACATCATCACACGATCAATCCATGCCCTACACGTAATAAGGAAAACAAAATAAAAGAGAAAGTGAGAAACCACATACGCAGACATTCTTGTTGTTCATCATCGCCCAAAAAGATGTGAATTTTCTTTCTCTTTCCTCTTTCCGGAGGACCAGCTAGCAGGAAAGAAAGCGGAAGGAATTAAGGGACAGCAACGGCGCTTGACAAGTGGCAACACTCTTCTCAGGGTATGAACAAGGAGACGGCGAAGTCGTGGAGATCGGTCATGGCCCTCGTATGGTGGATGCTATGGAAGGGAGAGAAACGAAAGAATTTTCAGGAACACGTCGTGTACCTCTGCAAGGCTGTTTGAAAGAATTGAGTTACAGGCCGAGGACTGGGTTGATGCTGGACGGCGACGTGTCTTGGCAATAGTGTAGAGAGACCTCTAAAACCAGACTAATGCGTGATGTTTTGTTTGCTTTGTAACATTTTTTTTCCGTCTATACGCAATGAAAAGCAGTGGCCCTGCCCTTTCGTCAAAAAATACGTACGTCGGCGTCGGTGGCCGGTCCTCGCCGACGGCAGTGCGCGAGCTTGGGGCGTACGCATCGCATCACGTACCGCCAGCACCACGGACATCAATCAGATGGATGGATAGATGGATGGCGAGATCGTATCCATCCCCACACTCCAAACCCCACCAAGAAATACCCGGGAAAAGGGAGGGAGGGAAGGACGAATTGGCCCTGGCCAGCCCAGCAAGGAGTGAGTGCCATAGAGTACGTGGAGCGCCGGAGTTTGACCGCCGTCCGGCGGTGCTGGCTGGCGTTGGAAAGCCCGCCCATGGTGGCGGGTTTGACATGGAGATGGACGATGGGGCAAGCCAGCCCACCCACCCACTCGCACATTGGCCAACGGCAACACTCGCTGCTGGTTCGGTCATCATCATGTCTGTGCTATGCATGGCCCCAATCCGCACACGCACTGACACCATGCACGTAGCACAGGGATTTTGTCGTTGCTACGTCCATCCACCGATCAGTTAGTAATATCCCCCTCCTCCATTAGAGGAGGGGGATCGGCAGCTATAATTGCGGTATGGACGAAGTGTGCACACCCTCCACTACTCAAAGAGCCGGTCGAAGGCGAGAGATCATCATTCATACCTGACAATTCAGTTTTAACGGTGCCCGCACCAGCTAGCAGAGCCAATGCACGCTCCCTCACTCTCAGTGAGCAAGTGAACATCCCACGGTAAGCTACGTAGCTAGCTAGCTAACTCATGTTTAGCAACAACAAAAGAAACTAACACCAACGAACAGAAAAAAATGGGTAGATTGTTGTTGCCGCTGGCGTCTAGAAGGTCCAAGTGTACGTGTGCCCACAGACACTCACTTGGACGCGCACCACGGCCACGACGGCGACGGAGGAGAAAAAGCGAAATCCCGCGAATGTTGGTGATGTTGCAAAAGGAGAAGATGGGGCGAACAAATATTCCCTCTCCTCCCCAATGCTACGCGCTGGCAAACATAGCCGGCGTGCGGGATCGAGATAAAGCGCAGCGCACGTTCAGTCGCTAGCAGCGTCGCTGGAATCATGTCTATCGGATGATGGATGGTGTGTTTCTTTTGGTCCCAGGTAGCATGCGTCGTAGGCCCGTCCGGTGCTACCGTCGGTAAACCGGAATGTGTCCTCGGCCTCGCTGGACTCATCTCTGCCACGCTAATTTTGACAACATTAATTTCCTCTTTGTTTTTCTCCGTTATTTTGCACTTTCCTGGTAAAAGAGATGAGGAAATTCCCGTCACTCAAATCAATCCATCATTGCCGGCAAAACTCATCATCACGTACATGCATACGCAACGCCCATCATATATTTCGTTCATGGGGCGGATCGGACGTGTTGCAGGTCGACACGCTCGGGTTGGGTCGGATTAGTTTAGATTAGATATCGTCCGTCGAATCCATATATCCATCCATCCATCCATCGGTCTGTCTGCCGTCGTTGACCACTACTCGCTTCCATTCTTGATTAATTTAACTCATCGTTTGGTACGTACGGTGACTACTGCAGCAGCAGCAACACCGAGACACAGACACTGACCTGGTAGGGAGTATCATCAAAGGAAAAGAAAGGAAAGAGAGTGGCCATTAACGGCTCGACACACAGCTCGCGATTACCATCGGCCGTACAGCAATGAGCCCATGACAGCGTGATTAATTAGTTTGGTGCATGCATCATCATGCACATTAGCTGAGCCCAGTAGTAGCTAAGTGAAAGGTAGGATACGTACGTGCATGGATCGACCTGCCTCTCCAGGAAGCCAGAAGCCATGATACCGCGGCCGAATCGCTGCAGAGTGCAGTACGTACGTAAAGGAGAGAGACCGGCTCGGGCGCGCGCGAGCGAATGTAATGGGCGAGTTAATCAATGCTGTGTCGGCACAGTTCTGAAAGGGTGAAGAACACACATAACATAACAGTCCCTCGGCCATTGTAATAACCGTACGTGTTGTCTTAGGGGAACCACGTAATTTTCTTTTCGGGATGTGAGTGTGTTTTTTTCCGATAATTAGGGGATCACCAGTTCACCACGGTTCCATTTCATATAGAAAGAAACCTTTACCAAAAAAGTCTTTCACCCCACTTTATAAATAAAGCAACCACCAAGCATAAAGTACCAAGGTAACAACAGAACACACCACACACCAACACACAACGTCACCGCAAGTCAAGTCCAACACTCACACGCACACACAGACACAAACAGCCCCAAGTTCCGCTGTGGGCACAACACAACAAGCCCAACACAAAAGCACGACGAAACAACCCAAGACGGCGGTGGCGGAGGCGGCGGCGACGACATGACGATCTAATCTGGTTCCGGAGGTGGTGGGGGATGCGGCGGCGCCAACCGGAGAGCCATCGTGCGGAGCTGGGTGATGATGGAGGTGATGGCGTCTCTCTTCCTGGGACGGCTAAGCGGCCGCCAAAGCTGCAAGTAACCAGACCATTTGAACAAAGCGTCAGTAGCACGACGAAGAGGGATATGCTGAATCACAAGTTTATTCCTAACAGTCCACAGCATCCAGGCAAGGACCCCAATGGTCAGCCACCTAATGTGGTGCAACGCGGTTGGGGTCCTGTCAGAAACCTTCAGCGTACAAGTTGTGACAGGACCAAGATAAAAGAAAACCAGACTCAGGAAGAGAAACATCTCTGACTCCACCTACTTCTACTCCAAGTTATTACAAACCAGCTAAAGGAAACTCAGGCGATGATCGGTCGGCAAAGGTGACGAGCGGGGAGGCACGGGAGTCGCGCGCGAGTTGACGCGCCACGCGTACCACACCTCCAAGCAAGCTAGCTAGTCTCCAACCAAACAGCGCCGCCGCCGTCGTCGTCGATCCTCTCCTTTTTGGCAGTCGGAAAGCGCTAGCTCGCACGGAAAAGACGTACGCATGACGAGCTTGCCATCGTGGGCACGGATCGTACGCGCTCGCGCGCTGGAGCTATGGGCGACTTGGCTATCGCGGGGCTCGCAGCACGGAGAAGATAGGCCGGCCTCGACGACGCGCCGGGGCGACGACTTGTTCCTGCTCCCTGGGGCGGCCACGGAGAAGTCGGAAAGGAGTGACGCCGCTAGCTATAGCTCCTCGTGCGCATTCCGTGTGTACGTGCAACGAGGTTAATCACCGCGCGCACAGCTATCATTGCCTAGCTATTTGGAACACGTGATATATATAAAAAGCGTAGGAATATAAAAGTATAGGAGTACTATATATCCTCCACCTGCACATCTGTTCAAACCGTCGTGTCCTGGACAAGTTATGCTAGCAATTTTGTTAGGGACGCCTCATCAATTGGTCAAATGTGGTTCCAAGTGGAATATATGGTACTCCCTCCGTTCCAAAATAGATGACCCAACTTTGTATTAAAGTTAGTATAAAGTTGGGTCATCTATTTTGAAACGGAGGGAGTACAAAACGTGCTTCACATCATTGCAAAAATTGAAATATAAGTTTTTCCTCCCCCCCTCTCTCTCTCGCTCTCTCTCTCTCCCCCCCCCACCCCCGGACGGTGCTCAATAGGGAGCCAACGAGGCGCGGGCCGATGCGGTGGCAAGCGATGGAGGAGGCAACGTCAATCGCGGAGGAGGTGCAACGGGCAGCATCGAGCGATGGGGAGGCGCGGCGGAGCGGCCACGGGCGAACGGGGAGCTGGGGAGGCGCGTCTGGCCGGATGGGGGTCTGCAACGGCAGTCCGGTGGTCGCTAGCGGCAGGTGGCATGGTGGTCCAATAGTGGACGGCGGCGTAGGTTGTCGGGCCAAGGCGGCTGACCGCGGCAGTGAGGCAGGGTGGTGCCGAGGTAGGCGTCTACTGGCGGATGGCAGGGGCAAGCGGAGGCATGAGGTTCGGGCGGTTGGCTCCCGCCACCGTCAATTGGATTATATGGGAATATGCATCTTTCACTTTATATGGGGGAAATGGGATGTTATTTTAATAATTACAAAAGAAAAATCGAGTATATGAAAGGTGCTGGAACGTGTTTTTTGTGCTAATTTCCCCTCTATGTGATTTATTCTTTTGAAAATATGAAAGCTGTTGCAGATGCTATGAGGAAACCACCCATGGAGGCACGGAGCACCACTTTCTCATACACTCGTAAGATCCGACGACCACTCGTTTCATGAATCGTCGAAAAGATTACCGTGCAATTATGTCGATGCTATAAGGATATGCAAACAGATCGTCAATTTACCATTTCATAGGTTTACGCTCGACTGAATGAAGTCTATGATCGACAAAAGTCCCACCCATCTTCTCTATCCGGATAGAAATCTCATTTCACTACTGGAATCAATGGCTTTGTCAAGTGCCCGAGAAACTCGGCGAAGCCGGAAAAAAACTTGGCAACGACTTAGCTGAGAACTGCTGTCGGCAAAAGGCATACATAGTATACTGTTGGGGAACATAGTAATTTCAAAAAAATTCCTAGTCACAAGCAAGATCATGGAGATGCATAGCAACGAGAGGGGAGAGTGTTGTCCACGTACCCTCATAGACCGAAAGAGGAAGCGTTAGCACAACGCGGTTGATGTAGTCGTACGTCTTTACGATCCGACCGATCAAGTACCGAATGTACGGCACCTCCGATTTCAGCACACATTCAGCTCGATGACGTCCCACGAACTCCGATCCAGCAGAGCTTTGTGGGAGAGTTCCGTCACCACGACGGCGTGATGACGGTGTCGATGATGCTACCGACGCAGGGCTTCGCCTAAGCACCGCTACGATATTACCGAGGTGGAATATGATGGAGGGGGGCACCGCACACGGCTAAGAGATCAAGAGATCAATTGTTGTGTCTAGAGGTGCCCCCCCTGCCCCCGTATATAAAGGAGCAAGGGGGGGGGCGGCCAACCTAGGAGGAGGGCACGCCAAGGGGGGAGTCCTACTCCCACCTCCTTTCCTTGTTGGAGTAGGAGAGGGGAAGGAAGGGAGAGAGAAGAGGAAGGAAAGGGGGGGCGCCACCCCCCTTCCTTGTCCAATTCGGACTAGAGGGGGAGGGGGCACGCGGCCTGCCATGGCCGCTGATACGTCTCCGTCGTATCTACTTTTCCAAACACTTTGGCCCTTGTTTTGGACTCTACCTTGTATGATTTGAATGGAACTAACACGGACTGACGCTGTTTTCAGCAGAATTGCCATGATGTTGTTTTATGTGCAGAAAACAAAAGTTCTCGGAATGACCTGAAACTCCACGGAATGTCTTATAAAAAATAATAAAAAATCTTCGCCAAAGATGAAGACCAGGGAGCCCACACCCTGTCCACGAGGGTGGGTGGCGCCCCCCCCCTCTAGGGCGCACCCCCCTACCTTGTGGGCCCCCTGGACACCTTCCGACGCCAGCTCCAACTCTATATATTGGCTTTCGGGGAGAAAAAAATCAGAGAGAAGAAATCATCGCGTTTTACGATACGGAGCCGCCGCCAAGCCCTAAAACCACTCGGGAGGGCTGATCTGGAGTCCGTTCGGGGCTCCGGAGAGGGGGATTCTTCGCCGTCGTCATCATCAACCATCCTCCATCACCAATTTCATGATGCTTATCGCCGTGCGTGAGTAATTCCATCGTAGGCTTGCTGGACGGTGATGGGTTGGATGAGATTTATCATGTAATCGAGTTAGTTTTGTTAGGGTTTGATCCCTAGTATCCACTATGTTCTGAGATTGATGTTGCTATGACTTTGCTATGCTTAATGCTTGTCACTAGGGCCCGAGTGCCATGATTTCAGATCTGAACCTATTATGTTTTCATGAATATATGTGAGTTCTTGATCCTATCTTGCAAGTCTATAGTCACCTATTATGTGTTATGATCCGACAACCCCGAAGTTTTTTATGATGACCATACTTTGAGGAGTTCATGTATTCAATATGTGCTAATGCTTTGTTCCGGTTCTCTATTAAAAGGAGGTCTTAATATCCCTTAGTTTCCAATAGGACCCCGCTGCCACGGGAGGGTAGGACAAAAGATATCATGCAAGTTCTTTTCCATAAGCATGTATGACTATATTCGGGATACATGCCTACATTACATTGATGAATTGGAGCTAGTTCTGTGTCACCCTATGTTATGACTGTTACATGACGAACCGCATCCGGCATAATTATCCATCACTGATCCGGTGCCTACGAGCTTTCCATATACTGGTTCTCGCTTATTTACTTTTCCGTTGCTACTGTTACAATCACTACAAAATACCAAAAATATTAGTTTTGTTGTCTTTACTTTTGTTACCGTTACCACCACTATCATATTACTTTGCTACTAAACACTTGCTGTAGATACTAAGTTTCCAGGTGTGGTTGAATTGACAACTCAGCTGCTAATACTTGAGAATATTCTTTGACTCCCCTTGTGTCGAATCAATAAATTTGGGTTGAATACTCTACCCTCGAAAGCTGTTGCGATCCCCTATACTTGTGGGTTATCAAGACTAATTTCTGGCGCCGTTGCCGGGGAGCATAGCTCTATTCTTTGAGTCACTTGGGATTTATATCTGCTGGACACTATGAAGAACTTGAAAGACGCTAAGACAACAATTTATCCCTCAACTATGAGGGGAGGTAAGGAACTGCCATCTAGCTTTGCACTTGATTCACCTTCTGTTATGAGTAAGCTAGCGACACCTAAACCTGCTTCTGCTATTCGTTCCGATATGTCGCATGTTATTGACGATGCCACTTCTGCTATGCATGATACTTATGATAAAACTACTTCTGTGCTTGATACTACTGTGCCCCTTGTTTAATTTCTAGATGAACAAATTGCTAGGGCTGGAGAGAAAGAAATTATTGAATCTGAATACGATGATGAAAGTGATGATGAAAATATGCGTGCTATTCCTGAGGGTTATGTTTTTGATATGGAATCTTCTGCAGCTATTTTTGCTTGCAAAGATAGATATGAGCTCAAGAGGTTATTAGTTAAATGGAACAAAGAATCTCTTAGAGACAGAATGAAACCTGACCCTGCTTTTGCTACTTCACCTATCTGTTGATCCAGATATAATTACTTTGGTCGAATATGATCCTTTTTATGGCTATGAATCTGAAACTGTTGTGGCACATCTTACTAAGTTAAATGATATAGCCGCCCTTTTTACTAACGATGAGAGATCGCGCTACTTTTATATACTCAAAATATTTCCGTTCTCATTAAAGGGTGATGCTAAGATATGGTTTAATTCTCTTGATCCTGGTTGTGTGCGTAGTCCCCAGGATATGATTTATTACTTCTCTGCTAAATATTTCCATGCTCATAAGAAACAAGCTGCTTTGAGGGAAATATACAACTTCGTGCAAATTAAAGAAGAGAGTCTCCCACAAGCTTGGGAGGCTTCTCAAGTTACTTAATGCTTTGCCTGATCATCCTCTTAAGAAACCTGAAATACTTGATATCTTTTATAATGCACTAACCGATGCTTCCAGAGATTACCTGGATAGTTGTGCTGGTTCTCTTTTCAGGGAAAGAACACCGGATGAAGCTGAAATTCTATTGAATAATATGTTGACAAATGAAAATAATTGGGCACCTCCTGAGCTAGCTTCTGCTCCAATTACTGAGCCTATCCCTAAACCAACTCCGAAGAAGAGAGGTGTTCTATTTCTCAGTCCTGAAGATATGCAAGAGGCAAAGAAATCTATGAAAGAAAAAGGTATTAAAGATGAAGATATTAAGAATTTACCTCCTATTGAAGAAATACATGGTCTTAATCCACCGTCTGTTGAAGAAACTTATGATATTGATCCATTACTTATTAAAGTACCTCCTGATCTTGATAACCCGACACAGGTAGTAAAGGTAAATTCTCTCTATAGATTTGATGAAGGTGATATTCCTCATTATAAGTCTGCTAGTCAATGCTTCGATGAGTTTGATAATTTTATTGTCAAACAAGAAAATTTTAATGCTTATTTTGGTAGACAATTAAAACAAGATGCTTATATGATTAAACGCTTGGGTGATTATATGGCTAATATTAGAGGTGAACTTAAACTTGTTAGCAAACATGCTTCTACGGTTACCACTCAAGTAGAACAAGTACTTAAAGCTCAGAAAGAAGTGCTTGATGAAATGAATAGTAAGAAAAATGATTATGCTGTTAGAGTGGCTACTAGAACTGGTAGAATGACTCAGGAACCTTTGTATCCTGAAGGCCACCCTAAGAGAATGGAGCAAGATTCTCAGAGAAATAATATTGATGTACCTAGTTCTTCTAAAAGGAAGAAAAATAAAAATGATAGGACTTTGCAAACTTCTAGTGAACCTATAGCTGAACCACCTGAGAATCCAAATGATATCTCCATGTCTGATGCTGAAACACAATCTGGTAATGAACATGAACCTAGTGAAAATGTTAATGATGATGTTCATGATGATGCTCAACCTAGTAATGATAATGAAATAGAAGTTGAACCTGCTGTTGATCTTGATAACCCACAATCAAAGAATCAACGTTATGATAAAAGAGACTTCGTTGCTAGGAAACATGGTAAAGAAAGGGAACCATGGGTTCAGAAACCCATGCCTTTTCCTCCGAAACCATCTAAGAAAAAGGATGATGAGGATTTTGAGCGCTTTGCTGAAATGATTAGACCCATCTTTTTGCGTATGCGATTGACTGATATGCTCAAAATGAATCCTTATGCCAAATATATGAAATATATTGTTACAAATAAAAGAAAGATACCGGAAGCTGAAATTTCCACCATGCTTGCTAATTATACTTTTAAGGGTGGAATACTAAAGAAACTTGGAGATCCAGGAGTACCTACTATACCATGCTCCATTAAGAGAAATTATGTTAAAACTGCTTTATGTGATCTTGGAGCCGTTGTTAGTGTTATGCCTCTCTCATTATATCGTAGACTTGACTTGAATAAGTTGACACCTACTGAAATATCTTTGCAAATGGCTGATAAATCATCTACTATACCGATCGGTATTTGTGAGGATGTGCCTGTTGTGGTTGTAAACGTTACTATTTTAACGGACTTTGTTATTCTTGATATTCCCGAGGATGATAGTATGTCTATTATTCTTGGAAGACCTTTCCTTAATACTGCAGGGGCTGTTATTGATTGCAACAAAGGCAATGTCACTTTTCATGTTAATGGTAATGAGCATACAGTACATTTTTCGAGGAAACAACCTCAAGTTCATAGTATCAACTCTATTGGAAAAATTCCATCGATTATATTCGGAGGTTTTGAATTTCCTCTCCCTACTGTCAAGAAGAAATATGATATACTTATTATTGGGGATGTCCATATCCCCCTTGAGGTAACATAGTGTTATTCGAAATTTCTCCGGTTCCATGTTAGTCGGAATGAGTTTGTTAAAAAGACCTGATCAACCTTGTTAGTGGATTCCTTTTGATGAGCATGAGATGGATGGAACCAGAAGCACAACCTTCTGTACCCTCTTTATATTTTCCGTTCTTTAGTTGAAATAAAGTAAAAATAGTAGTTTTCTGCCTGTTTCCTGATTTATCTGTGCAATATAAAAATACCCCGAAAATAAAAGTCCTCAGAATGCCATGCCAATTTAATATGATTTTTTTCTGGAATATTTGAGGATTTATAGTGCAAAAATCACCGCGGGGGGAGCAGCCACCTGGCCACGAGGGTGGAGGGCGCGCCCCCTGCCTCGTGGGCCCATGGTGGCCCTCCTCCACTTATCCCTGCACCCATCTTCTTCCTCTGCCTCACACAAACCCGAAAAACCAACTCAAGCACGAGTTCCAGCCACTTTTGTTGTGATTTTCGATCTCCTTGCTCAAAGCACCTCTCGCAAAACTGCTTGGGGAGATTGTTCCTTGGTATGTGACTCCTCCATTGGTCCAATTAGTTTTTGTTCTAGTGCTTTATTCTTTGCAAATTTGTGCTACATAGGTGTTGGGGAACGTAGTAATTTCAAAAATTTTCCTACGATCACGCAAGACCATGGTGATGGCATAGCAACGAGAGGGGAGAGTGTCCATCCACGTACCCTCGTAGACCGAAAGCGGAAGCGTTATAACAACGCTGTTGATGTAGTCGACGTCTCCACGATCCGACCGATCCAAGCACCGAACGTCACGGCACCTCCGAGTTCGCACACGTTCAGCTCGATGACGATCCCGGACTCGATCCAGCAAAGTGTCGGGGATGAGTTCCGTCGACGACGGCGCAGGACGATGTTGATGCTCCACCGACGCAGGGCTTCGCTAAGCTCATGACGATATGACTTCTCGGCGCAGGGCTTCTCCTAAGCTCATGACGATATGACCAAGTGGAATATGGTGGAAGGGGCACCGCACACGGCTAAGGCAAGATCCGTAGATCAACTTGTGTGTATTGGGGTGCCCCTGCCCCTCAGATATAAAGGAGACAAGGGGAGGTGGCGGCCCTAGAGGAGGCGCGACTAAGGAGGAGTCCTACTCCCACGGAGTAGGACTCCCCTCTCCTAGTTGGAGTAGGATTGGGAGGGGAAAGGGGAAGGGGCGCCCCTCTCCTTGTCCTATTCGGACTGGAAGGGGAGGGGGGCGCAGCCCACCTGGCTGGCCCTTCTCCTTCTCCTCAAGGCCCATGAAGGCCCATATACCCCGGGGTTCCGTAACCCCGGTGTTCCGTAACATCCTGTTTTCACTCGGAACCATTCCAAGTCCAAACATAGGCTTCCAATATATCAATCTTTATGTCTCGACCATTTCGAGACTCCTCGTCATGTCCGTGATCACATCCGGGACTCGAACAACCTTCGTGCATCAATACTTATAAACTCATTATGAACTGTCATCGAACGTTAAGCGTGCGGACCCTACGGGTTCGAGAACTATGTAGACATGACCTAGAACCATTCTCGGTCAATAACCAATAGCGGAACCTGGATGCCCATATTGGTTCCTACATATTCTACGAAGATTTTATCGGTCAAACCGCATAACGACATACGTTGTTCCCTTTGTCATCGGTATGTTACTTACCCGAGATTCGATCGTCGGTATCCAATACCTAGTTCAATCTCGTTACGGTAAGTCTCTTTACTCGTTCCGTAATACATCATCTCACAACCAACTCATTAGTTGTAATGCTTGCAAGGCTTAAGTGATGTGCATTACCGAGAAGGCTCGAGATACCTCTCCGACAATCGGAGTGACAAAACCTAATCTCAAATACGCCAACCCAACAAGTACCTTTGGAGACACCTGTAGTACTCCTTTATAATCACCCGATTACGTTGTGACGTTTGGTAGTACCAAAGTGTTCCTCCGTAAACGGAGTTGCATAATCTCATAGTTATAGGAACATGTATGGGTCATGAAGAAAGCATTAACATACTAAACGATCAACTGTTAAGCTAACGGAATGGGTCATGTCAATCAGATCATTCAACTAATGATGTGACCTTGTTAATCAAATAACAACTCCTTTGTTCATGGTTAGAAACATAACCATCTTTGATTAACAAGCTAGTCAAGTAGAGGCATACTAGTGACATACTGTTTGTCTATATATTCACACATGTATTATGTTTCCGGTTAATACAATTTTAGCATGAATAATAAACATTTATCATGATATAAGGAAATAAATAATAACTTTTATTATTGCCTCTAGGGCATATTTCCTTCATCTCCCACTTGCACTAGAGTCAATAATCTAGATTACAAAGTAATGATCCTAACACCCATGGAGTCTTGGTGCTGATCATGTTTTGCTCGTGGAAGAGGCTTAGTCAACGGTCTGCAACATTCAGATCCGTATGTATTTTGCAAATCTCTATGTCTCCCACTTGGACTTGGTCCCGAATGGAATTGAAGCGTCTCTTGATGTGCTTGGTCCTCTTGTGAAACCTGGATTCCTTTGCCAAGGCAATTGCACCAGATTGTCACGAAGATCTTCATCGGTCCCGATGCACTAGGTATGACACCTAGATCGGAAATGAACTCTTTCATCCAGACTCCTTCATTCGCTGCTTCCAAGCAGCTATGTACTCCGCTTCACATGTAGATCCCGCCACGACGCTTTGTTTAGAACTGCACCAACTGACAGCTCCACCGTTTAATAAAAACACGTATCCGGTTTGCGATTTAGAATCGTCCGGATCAGTGTCAAAGCTTGCATCGACGTAACCATTTACGACTAGCTCTTTGTCACCTCCATATATGAGAAACATATCCTTAGTCCTTTTCGGTATTTCAGATGTTCTTGACCGCTGTCCGTGATCCACTCCTGGATTACTTTGGTACCTTCCTGCCAAGCTTACAGCTAAGCATACGCCGGTATGGTACACAACATTGCATACATGATAGAGCCTATGGCTGAAGCATAGGAACATCTTTCATTTCTCGCTATCTTCTGCTGTGGTCGGGCATTGAGTCGACTCAATCTTACACCTTGTAATACAGGTAAAAACCTTTCTTTGCCTGATCCATTTTGAACTTCTTCAAAACTTTATCAAGGTATGTGCTTTGTGAAAGTCCAATTAAGCGTCTTGATCTATCTCTATAGATCTTGATGCCCAATATGTAAGCAGCTTCACCGAGGTCTTTCATTGAAAAACTTTTATTCAAGTATCCTTTTATGCTATCCAGAAATTCTATATCATTTCCAATCAATAATATGTCGTCCACATATAATATTAGAAATGCTGCAGAGCTCCCACTCACTTTCTTGTAAATACAGGCTTCTCCAAAAGTCTGTACAAACCCATATGCTTTGATCACACTATCAAAGCGCTTATTCCAACTCCGAGAGGCTTGCACTGGACCATAAATTGATCGTTGAGCTTGCACACTTTGTTAGCACCCTTTGGATCGACAAAACCTTCTGGTTGCATCATATACAACTCTTCTTCTAGAAATCCATTCAAGAATGCGGTTTTACATCCATTTGCCAAATTTCATAATCATAAAATGCGGCAATTGCTAACATGATTCGGACAGACTTAAGCATCGCCACGGGTGAGAAAGTCTCATCGTAGTCAACCCCTTGAACTTGTCGAAAACCTTTTGCAACAAGTCGAGCTTTGTAGACAGTTACATTACCATCGGCGTCAGTCTTCTTCTTAAAGATCCATTTATTTTCAATGGCTTGCCGATCATCGGGCAAGTCAACCAAAGTCCATACTTTGTTCTCATACATGGATCCCATCTCAGATTTCATGGCTTCCAGCCATTTTGCGAATCTGGGCTCACCATCGCTTCTTCATAGTTCGTAGGTTCGCCATGGTCAAGTAACATGACTTCCGAATAGGATTACCGTACCACTCAGTGCGTATTTTACTCTGGTTGACCCACGAGGTTCAAGAGTAACTTGATCTGAAACTACATGATCATCATCATTAGTTTCTTCACTATTTGGTGTAGTTGTCACAGAACCATTTCTTGTGATGAACTACTTTCCAATAAGGGAGCAGATACAGTTATCTCATCAAGTTCTACTTTCCTCCCACTCACTTCTTTCGAGAGAAACTCCTTCTCTAGAAAGGACCCGAATTTAGCAACGAAAATCTTGCCTTCAGATCTGTGATAGAAGGTGTACCCAACAGTCTCCTTTGGGTATCCTATGAAGACACATTTTTCCGATTTGGGTTCGAGCTTATCTGGTTGAAGTTTCTTTACATAAGCATCGCAGCCCCAAACTTTAAGAAACGACAACTTTGGTTTCTTGCCAAACCACAGTTCATAAGGCGTCGTCTCAACGGATTTTGACGGTGTCCTATTCAACGTGAATGCGGCCGTCTCTAAAGCATAACCCCAAAACGTTAGCGGTAAATCGAAATAGACATCATAGATCGCACCATATCTAGTAAAGTACGACTGACGTTCGACACACCATTTCTCTGTGGTGTTCGGGTGGCGTGAGTTGCTGAAACTATTCCACATTGTTTCAAATGTAAACCAAACTCGAACTCAAATATTCTCCTCCACGATCAGATCGCAGAAACTTTATTTTTTGTTACGATGATTTTCCACTTCACTCTGAAATTCTTTGAACTTTTCAAATGTTTCAGATTTGTGTTTCATTAAGTAGATATACCCATATCTGCTCAAGTCATCTGTGAAGGTGAGCAAATAACGATATCCGCCGCGTGCCTCAACATTCATTGGACCACAAACATCAGATGTATGATTTCCAACAAATCAGTTGCGCGCCCATAGTTCGGAGAACGGCGTTTTGTCATCTTGCCCATGAGGCACGGTTCGCAAGTACCAAGTGATTCATAATCAAGTGATTCCGAAGCCCATCAAGATGGAGTTTCTTCATGCTTTTACACCGATATGACCTAAACGGCAGTGCCACAAATAAGTTGCACTATCATTATCAACTCTGCATCTTTTGGCTTCAATATTATGAATATGTGTATCACTACTGTCGAGATTCAACAAGAATAGACCATTCTTCAAGGGTGCATGACCATAAAAGATATTATTCATATAAATAGAACAACCATTATTCTCTGATTTAAATGAATAACCGCCTCGCAATAAACAAGATCCAGATATAATGTTCATGCTCAACGCTGGCACCAAATAACAATTATTTAGGTCTAAAACTAATCCCGAAGGTAGATGTAGAGGTAGCGTCGACTGCGATCACATCGACTTTGGAACCATTTCAACGCCGATCGTCACCTCGTCCTTAGCCAATCTTCGCTAATCCGTAGTTCCTGTTTCGAGTTGCAAATATTAGCAATGTAACCAGTATCAAATACCAGGTACTATCTGCGAGTATTAGTAAGGTACACATCAATAACATGTATATCATATATACCTTTGTTCACCTTGCCATCCTTTTATCCGCCAAATACTTGGGGCAGTTCCGCTTCAAAGGTCCATCTGCTTGCGGTAAAAACACTCGATTTCAGGCTTAGGTCCAGACTTGGGTTTCTTCTCTTGATCAACAACTTTCTTGCTGTTCTTTTGAAGTTACCCTTTTCTTCCCTTTGCCCTTTTCTTGAAACTAGTGGTCTTGCTGACCATCAACACTTGATGCTCTTTCTTGATTTCTACTTCCATGCTTTCAAAGCATCGCGAAGAGCTCAGAATTGTCTTAGTCATCCCTTGCATATTATAGTTCATCACGAAGCTCTTGTAGCTTGGTGGCAGTGATTGGAGAATTCTGTCAATGACACTATCATCCGGAAGATTAACTCCCAGCTGAATTAAGTGATTGTTATACCCAGACATTTTGAGTATGTGCTCACCGATGTAACTATTCTCCTCCATCTTGCAGCTATAGAACTTATTGGAGACTTCATATCTCTCAATCCGGCATTTGCTTGAAATATTAACTTCAACTCCTGGAACATCTCATATGCTCCATGACGCTCAAAACGTCGTTGAAGACCCGGTTCTAAGCCGTAAAGCATGGCACACTGAACTATTGAGTAGTCATCAGCTCTGCTTTGCCGACGCTCACAACTTCGCTCAAGATCTGCAGCAGGCCTGTCACCCAGTGGTGCTTCGGGGACGTAATTTTTCTGTGCAGCAATGAGGATAATCCTCGTTACGGACCCAGTCCGTGTAATTGCTACCATCATCTTTCAACTTTGCTTTCTCAAGGAACGCATTAAAATTCAACGGAACAACAGACGAGCCATCTATCTACATCAAACATAGACAAGCAAAATACTATCAGGTACTAAGTTCATGATAAATTTAAGTTTGATTAATCATATTAAAAACCTCCCACTTAGACAGACATCTCTCTAGTCATCTAAGTGATCACGTGATCCAAATCAACTAAACCATGTCCGATCATCACGTGAGATGGAGTAGTTTCAATGGTGAACATCACTATGTTGATCATATCTACTATATGATTCACGCTCGACCTTTCGGTCTCTGTGTTCCGAGGCCATATCTGTTATATGCTAGGCTCGTCAAGTTTAACCTGAGTATTCCGCGTGTGCAACTGTTTTGCACCCGTTGTATTTGAACGTAGAGCCTATCACACCCGATCATCACGTGGTGTCTCAAGACGAAGAACTTTCAACGGTGCATACTCAGGAGAACACTTCTTGATAATTTTTAGTGAGAGATCATCTTATAATGCTACCGTCAATCAAAGCAAGATAAGATGCATAAAGGATAAACATCACATGCAATCAATATAAGTGATATGATATGGTCATCATCATCTTGTGCTTGTGATCTCCATCGCCAAGCACCGCCATGATCACCATCGTCACCGGCGCGACACCTTGATCTCCATCGTAGCATCGTTGTCGTCTCGCCAACTATTGCTTCTACGACTATCGCTACTCCTTAGTGATAAAGTAAAGCAATTACATGGCGTTTGCATTTCATACAATAAAGCGACAACCATATGGCTCCTGCCAGTTGCCGATAACTCGGTTACAAAACATGATCATCTCATACAATAAAATATAGCATCACGTCTTGACCATATCACATCACAACATGCCCTGCAAGAACAAGTTAGACGTCCTCTACTTTGTTGTTGCAAGTTTTACGTGGCTGCTACGGGCTGAGCAAGAACCGTTCTTACCTACGCATCAAAACCACAACGATACTTCGTCAAATAGACTCCGTTTTAACCTTCTCAAGGACCGGGCGAAGCCACACTCGATTCAACTAAAGTGAGAGAGACAGACACCCGCCGGTCACCTTTAAGCAACGAGTGCTCGGAGCGGTGAAACCAGTCTCGCGTAAGCGTACGCGTAATGTCGGTCCGGGCCGCTTCATCTCACAATACCGCTGAACCAAAGTATGACATGCTGGTAGGCAGTATGACTTGTATCGCCCACAACTCACTTGTGTTCTACTCGTGCACATGACATCAACGCATAAAACCAGGCTCGATGCCACTGTTGGGGAACGAGTAATTTCAAAAATTTCCTACGATCACGCAAGACCATGGTGATGGCATAGCAACGAGAGGGAGAGTGTCCGCCCACGCACTCGTGAGACCGAAAGCGAAGCGTTATAACAACGCTGTTGATGTAGTCGACGCCTCCACGATCCGACCGATCCAAGCACCGAACGACGGCACCTCCGAGTTCTGCACACGCTCAGCTCGATGACGATCCCGGACTCGATCCAGCAAAGTGTCGGGATGAGTTCCCACAAGACGACGGCGTGGGACGATGTTGATGCTCCACCGACGCAGGGCTTCGCTTAAGCTCCGCGACGATATGACTTCTCGGCGCAGGGCTTCTCCTAAGCTCGCGACGATATGACCGAAGTGGAATATGGTGGAAGGGGCACCGCACACGGCTAAGGCAAGATCCGAGATCAACTTGTGTGTATTGGGGTGCCCCTGCCCTCAGATATAAAGGAGACAAGGGGAGGTGGCGGCCCTAGAGGAGGCAAGACTAAGGAGGAGTCCTACTCCCCAGGAGTAGGACTCCCCTCTCCTAGTTGGAGTAGGATTGGGAGGGGAAAGGGGAAGGGCGCCCCCTCTCCTGTCCTATTCGGACTGGAAGGGGAGGGGGCGCAGCCCACCTGGCTGGCCCTTCTCCTTCTCCCTCAAGGCCCATGAAGGCCCATATACCCCGGGGTTCCGTAACCCCGGTGTTCCGTAACATCCTGTTTTCACTCGGAACCATTCCAAGTCCAAACATAGGCTACCAATATATCAATCTTTATGTCTCGACCATTTCGAGACTCCTCGTCATGTCCGTGATCACATCCGGACTCAACAACCTTCGTGCATCAATACTTATAAACTCATTATGAACTGTCATCAAACGTTAAGCGTGCGGACCCTACGGGTTCGAGAACTATGTAGACATGACCTAGAACCATTCTCGGTCAATAACCAATAGCGGAACCTGGATGCCCATATTGGTTCCTACATATTCTACGAAGATTTTTATCGGTCAAACCGCATAACGACATCGTTGTTCCCTTTGTCATCGGTATGTTACTTACCCGAGATTCGATCGTCGGTATCCAATACCTAGTTCAATCTCGTTATCGTAAGTCTCTTTACTCGTTCCGTAATACATCATCTCACAACCAACTCATTAGTTGTAATGCTTGCAAGGCTTAAGTGATGTGCATTACCGAGAAGGCCTGGAGATACCTCTCCGACAATCGGAGTGACAAAACCTAATCTCGAAATACGCCAACCCAACAAGTACCTTTGGAGACACCTGTAGTACTCCTTTATAATCACCCAGTTACGTTGTGACGTTTGGTAGTACCCAAAGTGTTCCTCCGGTAAACGGAACATGTATGGGTCATGAAGAAAGCATTAACATACTAAACGATCATCTGTTAAGCTAACGGAATGGGTCATGTCAATCAGATCATTCAACTAATGATGTGACCTTGTTAATCAAATAACAACTCCTTTGTTCATGGTTAGGAAACATAACCATCTTTGATTAACAAGCTAGTCAAGTAGAGGCATACTAGTGACATACTGTTTGTCTATATATTCACACATGTATTATGTTTCCGGTTAATACAATTTTAGCATGAATAATAAACATTTATCATGATATAAGGAAATAAATAATAACTTTTATTATTGCCTCTAGGGCATATTTCCTTCAATAGGTGACCATGTTCTTGAGCTTGCATGTCAAATTTATATGGTTCCAAGTAGTTCTAATGCTTGATATAGGCTCTAGGCACTTGTAGGAGTAGTTGCTATCAATTTTATTGAAGTTGGTTCACTTTTGTTTGAAGTTACTAAAAATTTCAGATTATTTCAGAAAATAATGAAGAGACTTTTGAGGGGCTCGTCCAGCCGAAGCTCGAAGGAAAAACAAAAGGAAGAAGCACAGAAGCCCAAATATAATTTGCCTCGCACCGCGGAGGTCCGGCCGTGTGAATGGCCTTCCGATGACTTCTTGAGGAGAGCCGGAATTTATGAGGATTTTTATTTATTGATTGAGAATGCTGGCCTCACCAACTTCCTCCGCGACCAACGTCATCAGTATCTCTTACTCACAAATACTTTTGTGCAAAACTTCTACTTTTTCCCTAAGAAATCACCTCCATCAGTAGAGTTTCATTTATATGACGTTGTTAAGAAGATGCCATTAGCTGAATTTTGCAAGGTTTGCAAAATACCCTTTGAGGGTACCTTGGATGAACCACACGGTAATGAAGTAGAAGCTTTTATTAACACTATCACTGTGGGAGAAACCAGGAAGGTTTCTGATGCAAGAATTACTAGCATTCATTTTCCTGTTTTACGCTACTTTGCCTTATTTGCTAGTCGTTGCTTGATTGGTCGCGGGAACTATGGAAACCTTAGTGTTCCTGATATTATCATTTTGTTCCATGGTTTATACTGCAACAACACTGTTAGTATGGGCGTAATTATTGCTAGACGGTTAAGTTTGAACCGTACTAAAGGCCCCATCTTTGGAGGTATTTATGCTTCGCGCCTAGCTGCACATTTTGACATACCTATTAGGCATTTGGAGAAAGAAGAAACATCGTTGCCCAGTGCTTATTTAGATTATAAGAGTATGCTAGCGCTTGACTTTCTTGTTAAGGGCAAGGAAGGGGAGCTTAAATATAAATTGTACTTTGATAAACATCACCCTGAGACTATTACTTTTCCTGCTCCCTCTTTGTTTAACTTGTCTGTAGGTCCTCACCACGTTTCATGGGCGGCCGTTCAAGCCTATCGGAATCCTGCACCAGCCCCGCAACCGGAACCACAAGATGAGCCTCCACGACAGTCTGTTTATTCTTGGGATCCGGAGGCGGTTGCCAGCCAGTGGCAGTCAGAGTCCTCTTCATCACAGTATGATCCCAACTATTCTTCGTCGCAGTATGACCCCAGCTACACCTACGGGTATCCGCCAGGCTATCCCTGGCAATAGACCAACTTAGGCCAAAAGCCTAAGCTTGGGGGAGTACGTATTTCTCACCGACATTACATTTATGTTCACACACACTCTTTGCTAGAGCTTAGTCCAATGCACGTGCACTCTTATTATTCACATCGTTCGGCCATGCAAGTGAAAGGAAATTATGATGATATATGATGGATTGACTGAGATGAGAAAAGCTGGTATGAACTCGACCTCTTTTGTTTTTGTAAATATGATGAGTTCATCGTTCTTGATTCAGCTTATTATGAACAAACATGTTTTGTAATGACAATTAGAGATCATAGTTTCTCGTGCCATGCTTGATTAGCTATGAGTTATAATGGTTTACCTTGCGTGCCAACATGCTATTAAAATGGTTGTGATGTGGTATGATGGGGCGACATCCTCCTTTGAATGATTTAAGTGACTTGACTTGACACATGTTCACGCATGTAGTTGAAACAAATCAACATAGCCTTCACGATATTTATGTTCATGGTGGATTATATCCTAATCATGCTTGTATTCAATGTTTATTAATTTTAATGCATGTTCATGACTGTTGTCGCTCTCTAGTTGGTTGCTCCCCAGTCTTTTGCTAGCCTTCACCTGTACTAAGCGGGAATACTGCTTGTGCATCCAATGCCTTAAACCCCAAAGTTATTCCATATGAGTCCACTATACCTTCCTATATGCGGTATCTACCTGCCGTTCCAAGTAAATTTGTATGTGCCAAACTCTAAACCTTCAAATAAACATTCTGTTTTGCATTCTCGAATAGCTCATATATCAACTAGGGCTGCCCTTATCTTCCGTGTTAGTTGGGTTATTCTCAAGAGGAGTGGACTCCGCTCCTCACTCACGAGAAAATGGCTGGTCACCGGGATGCCCAGTCCCATGCTTTATGCAAACTAAATCAAAATAATTGCAAACAAAACTCCCCCTGGGACCCGTTGAATGTTGTAGGCACTCGTTGTTTCGAGCAAGCCATGGATTGATGCTTGTGGAGGAGGGGGAGTATAAACTTTACCATTCTGTTCGGGAACCGCCTATAATTTGTTTAGCATGGAAGATATCGTCATCTCTTAGTTGTTATGTTGATAATGAAAGTATGCCGCTCAAAATATAATTTATCTCTATTTCAAAACCGAGCTCTGGCACCTCTACAAATCCCTGCTTCCCTCTGCGAAGGGCTTATCTATTTACTTTTATGTTGAGTCATCACCTTCTTATTAAAAGCACTAGCTGGAGAGCACATCTGTCATTTGCATTCATTACTGTTAATTTATATCGGGTATGACTATGATTGGATCTCTTTTACCATGAATTACAATGTCTAGTCAGTCCTTGATCTTTGAAGGTGCTCTGCATTTATGTTTTGCGGTCTCAGAAAGGGCTAGCAAGATACCATCTTGTTATATCATATTATGATTATTTTAAGAAAGTGTTGTCATCCGAGATTTATTATTATGGCTTGCTAGCTGATTATGTTATTGATATGAGTAAACATGAGACCGAGGAGTTATTGCAAATGTGGTTAGTTATGATCTTTGCTGAAAACCTGAATGCTGGCTTGACATAGGTACAACAGCAAGAGCAAACAGAGTTTGCAAAAGTTTTTCTTTTTCTCTTTCAGTTTGTCAACTGAATTGCTTGAGGACAAGCAAGGGTTTAAGCTTGGGGGAGTTGATACGTCTCCGTCGTATCTACTTTTCCAAACACTTTTGCCCTTGTTTTGGACTCTAACTTGTATGATTTGAATGGAACTAACACGGACTGACGCTGTTTTCAGCAGAATTGCCATGATGTTGTTTTATGTGCAGAAAACAAAAGTTCTCGGAATGACCTGAAACTCCACGGGATATCTTATAAAAAATAATAAAAAATCCTCGCCAAAGATGAAGACCAGGGGGCCCACACCCTGTCCACGAGGGTGGGGGGCGCCCCCCCCCTCTAGGGCGTGCCCCCCTACCTCGTGGGCCCCCTGGACACCTTCCAACGCCAACTCCAACTCTATATATTGGCTTTCGGGGAGAAAAAAATCAGAGAGAAGAAATCATCGCGTTTTATGATATGGAGCCGGCGCCAAGCCCTAAAACCTCTCGGGAGGGCTGATTTGGAGTCCGTTCGGGGCTCCGGAGAGGGGGATTCGTCGCCGTCGTCATCATCAACCATCCTCCATCACCAATTTTATGATGCTCACCGCCGTGCGTGAGTAAGTCCATAGTAGGCTTGTTGGACGGTGATGGGTTGGATGAGATTTATCATGGAATCGAGTTAGTTTTGTTAGGGTTTGATCCCTAGTATCCACTATGTTCTGAGATTGATGTTGCTATGACTTTGCCATGCTTAATGCTTGTCACTAGGGCCCGAGTGCCATGATTTCAGATCTGAACCTATTATGTTTTCATGAATATATGTGAGTTCTTGATCCTATCTTGCAAGTCTATAGTCACCTATTATGTGTTATAATCCGATAACCCCGAAGTGACAATAATCGGGATACTTCTCGGTGATGACCATAGTTTGAGGAGTTAATGTATTCACTATGTGCTAATGCTTTGTTCCGGTTCTCTATTAAAAGGACGCCTTAATATCCCTTAGTTTCCAATAGGACCCCGCTGCCACGGGAGGGTAGGACAAAAGATGCCATGCAAGTTCTTTTCCATAAGCACGTATGACTATATTCGGAATACATGCCTACATTACATTAATGAACTGGAGCTAGTTCTATGTCACCCTATCTTATGACTGTTACATGACGAACCGCATTCGGCATAATTATCCATCACTGATCCGGTGCCTACGAGCTTTCCATATGTTGGTTCTCGCTTATTTACTTTTCCGTTGCTACTGTTACAATCACTACAAAATACCAAAAACATTACTTTTGCTGTCTTTACTTTTGTTACCGTTACCACCACTATCATATTACTTTGCTACTAAACACTTTGCTGTAGATACTAAGTTTCTAGGTGTGGTTGAATTGACAACTCAGTTGCTAATACTTGAGAATATTCTTTGGCTCCCCTTGTGTCGAATCAATAAATTTGGGTTGAATACTCTACCCTCGAAAGCTGTTGCGATCCCCTATACTTGTGGGTTATCAGCTGCCCCTCCTCTTCTCCACTAGGGACCATGAGGCCCAATAAACCCCCCGGGGGGTTCCGGTAATCCTCCGGTACTCCGGTATATGTCCGAAACCTCCCGAAACACTTCTGGTGTCCGAACATAGTCATCCAATATATCGATATTTACGTCTCGACCATTTCGAGACTCCTCGTCACGTCCGTGATCATATCCGGGACTCTGAACTACCTTCGGTACATCAAAACACAAAAACTCATAATACCGATCGTCACCGAACTTTAAGCGTGCGGACCCTACGGGTTTGAGAACTATGTAGAAATGACCGAGACACGTTTCCGGTCAATAACCAATAGCGGAACATGGATGCTCATATTGGTTCCCACATATTCTACGAAGATCTTTATCGGTCAAACCGCATAACTACATACGTTGTTCCCTTTGTCATCGGTATGTTACTTGCCCGAGATTAGATCGTCGGTACCTCAATACCTAGTTCAATCTCGTTACCGGCAAGTCTCTTTACTCGTTATGTAATGCATCATCCCGCAACTAACTCATTAGCTACATTGCTTGCAAGGCTTACAATGATGTGCATTACCGAGAGGGCCCAGAGATACCTCTCCGACAAAGGGAGTGACAAATCCTAATCTCGAAATACGCCAACTCAACATGTACCTTTGGAGACACCTGTAGAGCTCCTTTATAATCACCCAGTTACGTTGTGACGTTTGGTAGCACACAAAGTGTTCCTCCGGTAGACGGGAGTTGCATAATCTCATAGTCACATGAACATGTATAAGTCACGAAGAAAGCAATAGCAACATACTAAATGATCAAGTGCTAAGATAACAGAATGGGTCAAGTCAATCACATCATTCTCCTAATGATGTGATCCCGTTAATCAAATGAAAAATCATGTCTATGGCTAGGAAACACAACCATCTTTGATCAACGAGCTAGTCAAGTAGAGGCATACTAGTGAAACTATGTTTGTCTATGTATTCACACATGTATTATGTTTTCGGTTAATACAATTCTAGCAGGAATAATAAACATTTATCAAGATATGAGGAAATAAAATAATAACTTTATTATTGCCTCTAGGTCATATTTCCTTCAGTCTCCCACTTGGACTAGAGTCAATAATCTAGATTACACAGTAATGATTCTAACACCCATGGAGCCTTGGTGCTGATCATGTTTTGCTCGTGGAAGAGGCTTAGTCAACGGGTCTGCAACATTCAGATTTGTATGTATCTAGCAAATCTCTATGTCTCCCACCTGGACTTGGTCCCGGATGGAATTGAAGCGTCTCTTGATGTGCTTGGTTCTCTTGTGAAATCTGGATTCCTTTGCCCTGGCAATTGCACCAGTATTGTCACAAAAGATTTTCATTGGACCCGATGCACTAGGTATGACACCTAGATCGGATATGAACTCCTTCACCCAGACTCCTTCGTTTGCTGCTTCTGAAGCAGCTATGTCGGCGATATACCCCGCGGTGTAACCCGCCGGATGTATGACCCGGCTGGAGCGTGGCGACTCACTGGTGACCCGCCTGGAGCTTGGCGATTCATAGATAACCCGCCCGATATTGGCGACTCATTAGTAACCCGGCGGGCGGGTCAGATGGACAACAAGGCCCAAAGCCCAGAAGGCCGGCTCACGTTATGATGGGCCGGCTTAAGAGGAAAGGGATGACAAATATTTCCTTTATGAGGAAGCAAGACCCGGACTTGTATTTAACTTGTATGAGAAGATAGACTAGTCCTAGTCCTACTAGGACTCCACATGTAACCCGCCCCTCTAACTTATATAAGGAGGGGCAGGGCTCCCCAAAGAGGGACAAGCAAGAAACAACAATCTCTAGGGCTAGACACTATGAGCTGGCTTACCGGCGACTCCCTCATGATCATAATGAGACCTAGCCACAAACAGCATGTAGGGCTATTACCGGATGATGTTTCCCGGGGCCCGAAGCTTTCTAAATCCTCGTCTTGTGTGTTGCGTCTCTCGTCCCGATCAACCCCTCTCAAGCTACCGCATAGATGCGTTGGCCTCGTGACTAAGTCCTGTCACTAAGGACATCTGCCGTGACAAATCCACGACAGTTGGCGCCCATCGTGGGGCCTGCGCACGGTGGTGTTGAGTTCTTGGAGGGATCTTTACCCGGGTTTCGAGAAGTTCGTGAATTTTCGGATGAAGAAGAACCGTTTCCGAAGGGTCTACGTTTACAATCCGCGAGATCTGTGTTCGATGAAAATTAGGGTTGCGTGCAGTGCGACGGTCGATCATGATCCGGCAATCCGTCGAGTCAAAAGACGAATCGGTATCTGCTACACTGAAAATATGGCTGTTGTGACCCGCCGTTGCGGTGACCCTTGGAGCAGATCCCGGTGACCGCGGAAGGCATATCAAGTTAATCTATGTCCAAGTCAAACCAGTACAAGACTCAAGACCTGGGGCCAACACGGCCTTGACCCGCTCGGCACCCGCGACTTTTGCTCCGCCCTCGGATCTGCTTCGGATTGCCGCGAGTTGCCGCAGTTTCGGAGTGCCTTGGCCTTGCCTGACGGCCTCAATCACAGCTGGGCCCCTTCCTTCTCTGAGCCGCAGGCGCGCGCCGTTCCGACCACGAGCCGGCCCCGAGTCACCGTCGATATAGGCTGCCCCTGCACCCTCACCTTCAGGAGTTCTCCGACCCGCCGGCTCTCCGCCGTCGGAGGGCTGCCTCTGAGCCGCCGACAAGTTTACTCCCCTGCCGCTCGCCTCGGGACGCCTTGTCCGTGGTCCGCCGCGAGCCACTGGTTTCGAGCCGTCCGTGCTTCCGGTGAGCCGCCGTTCCAGGCAGCCGCTGTCCCGCGCTAAGTCGCCGGACCGGGTGCCCCGGGTCTCCGCTCCTCCGCTGCCGTCCCGCGCTAAGTCGCCGGACCGGGTGCCCCAGGTCTCCGCTCCTCCGCTGCCATCCCGCGTTGAGTCACCGACCAGCCCTCCGTTTCTCTACTGGCCACGGATTACGCGCCCGCCTGCCCAAGCCGCTTTCACCTCGCCGTGACGTTGCGGACCAGGCTCCCGTGCGCCGTCGCATCACGCCTCCACCGAACCGCCACGGCCAAGATTGAGATCATGCAAAAAGGAAGTACAGTATAATTTTTTGGAAGAGCACGAAACAGAGATCAACAAAATCATTGAGCCGCCGCTGGAGAGTCGCCGTCGCGGCCTGCCAAGTCATTGCAGCTGCTCCACATGCAACTGTCTAAATCTGAAGTGGCCCGAAATGCCACTATCAAAATCAGTTCGATGCAACAAAGTTGCCATCACCGCAGAGTCGCCGTTGTGCCCTCCATTAGACTGCCACCTGAAGATGGTTCTTTGGCATCCTCTGTTCCCTGTGTCAACTTCGTCAAGGCCAAACCAAAAATCAAATGGTGATTGTTCTGATGATGAACCGACAAAACAACCAAAGGATAGTTAAAAATGATGAATAAGCATCCACAGATGGTACGGGGAGAAAAGCTTGGAGCACCACGACTCCGTGTTTTATTAAATGGTTCAACTGACTGTTCTGAAAATGGAACTCAAAATCTGTCTCATCGCCGCTATCGTCAACCGTCAACGCTGCCGGCCGGACACCGACGAGCTGCCACTACACGCTTACGGCCTTCGGACACCGACGAGCCACCACTACACGCCACGGCCGCCGCAGACCTTGCACCGTCAGATGACCGCCTTTTGCCTGTTCAACCTCGCTTGCCGTGGGCCCATCGCCAACAGCCGCTGCTGTGACCCCTGGTGAGTGATACGCCTCCAACGTATCTATATTTTTGATTGCTCCATGCTATATTATCTACTGTTTCGGGCAATATTGGGCTTTATTTTCCACTTTTATATTATTTTTGGGACTAACCTATTAACCGGAGGCCCAGCCCAGAATTGCAGTTTTTAGCCTATTTCAGTGTTTCGAAGAAAATGAATATCAAACGGAGTCCAAAAGACCTGAAACTCCACGGAACCTATTTTTGGACCAGAAGAAGCCCATGGAGTACCTAAGCTCACCAGTGAGTCGGGCTGCCCACGAGGGTGGGGGCGCGCCCACCCCGGGCGCGCGCCTACCTCGTGGCCAGCCCGAAGTCCACCGACGCACCTCCTGCACCCATATATACTCTCGTACCCTAAAACTTCCAGAACGGAGATTGGATCAGAAGTTCCGCCGCCGCAAGGTAGCCACGAGAAATCAATCTAGGCCCTCTCCGGCACCCTGCCGGAGGGGGCCATCATCACCGGTGGCCATGGAGGAGTATCCCGGAGGGGTCTTCTGAAGGAAATATGCCCTAGAGGCAATAATAAAAGTTATTATTTATTTCCTTATATCATGATAAATGTTTATTATTCATGCTAAAATTGTATTAACCGGAAACATAATACATGTGTGAATATATAGACAAACAGTATGTCACTAGTATGCCTCTACTTGACTAGCTTGTTAATCAAAGATGGTTATGTTTCCTAACCATGAACAAGGAGTTGTTATTTGATTAACAAGGTCACATCATTAGTTGAATGATCTGATTGACATGACCCATTACGTTAGCTTAACAGTTGATCGCTTAGTATGTTAATGCTTTCTTCATGACCCATACATGTTCCTATAACTATGAGATTATGCAACTCCGCTTACCGGAGGAACACTTTGGTACTACCAAACGTCACAACGAATCGGGTGATTATAAAGGAGTACTACAGGTGTCTCCAAAGGTACTTGTTGGGTTGGCGATTTTGAGATTAGGTTTTGTCACTCCGATTGTCGGAGAGGTATCTCCAGGCCTTCTCGGTAATGCACATCACTTAAGCCTTGCAAGCATTACAACTAATGAGTTGGTTGTGAGATGATGTATTACGGAACGAGTAAAGAGACTTACCGTAACGAGATTGAACTAGGTATTGGATACCGACGATCGAATCTCGGGTAAGTAACATACCGATGACAAAGGGAACAACGATGTCGTTATGCGGTTTGACCGATAAAGATCTTCGTAGAATATGTAGGAACCAATATGGGCATCCAGGTTCCGCTATTGGTTATTGACCGAGAATGGTTCTAGGTCATGTCTACATAGTTCTCGAACCCGTAGGGTCCGCACGCTAACGCTTCGATGACAGCTCATAATGAGTTTATAAGTATTGATGCACCAAGGTTGTTCGAGTCCCGGATGTGATCACGACATGACGAGGAGTCTCAAATGGTCGAGACATAAAGATTGATATATTGGAAGCCTATGTTTGACTTCGGAATGGTTCCGAGTGAAAACAGGATGTTACGGAACACCGGGGTTACGGAACCCCGGGGTATATGGGCCTTCATGGGCCTTGAGGGAGAAGGAGAAGGGCCAGCCAGGTGGGCTGCGCGCCTCCCCTTCCAGTCCGAATAGGACAAGGAGAGGGCGCGCCTTCCCCTTTCCCTCCCCAATCCTACTCCAACTAGGAGAGGGGAGTCCTACTCCTGGGAGTAGGACTCCTCCTTGCGCGCCTCCTCTAGGGCCGCCACCTCCCCTTGTCTCCTTTATATACGGGGCAGGGGCACCCCATACACACAAGTTGATCTACGGATCTTGCCTTAGCCGTGTGCGGTGCCCCTTCCACCATATTCCACTTCGGTCATATCGTCATGAGCTTAGGAGAAGCCCTGCGCCGGAGAAGTCATATCGTCGCGGAGCTTAGGCGAAGCCCTGCGCCGGTGGAGCATCAACATCGCCACCACGCCGTCAGGTCGACGGAACTCATCCCCGACACTTTGCTGGATCGAGTCCGGGATCGCCATCGAGCTGAACGTGTGCAGAACTCGGAGGTGCCGTGACGCTCGGTGCTTGGATCGGTCGGATCGTGGAGACGCACGACTACATCAACCGCGTTGTTATAACGCCTCGCTTTCGGTCTCACGAGGGTACGTGGACGGACACTCTCCCTCTCGTTGCTATGCCATCACCATGGTCTTGCGTGATCGTAGGGAATTTTTGAAATTACTACGTTCCCCAACAATGGTATCGAGCCTGGTTTTATGCGTTGATGTCATGTGCACGAGTAGAACACAAGTGAGTTGTGGACGATACAAGTCATACTGCCTACCAGCATGTCATACTTTGGTTCAGCGGTATTGTGAGATGAAACGGCCGGACCGACATTACGCAGACGCTTACGCGAGACTGGTTTCACCGCCCGAGCACTCGTTGCTTAAAGGTGACCGGCGGGTGTCTGTCTCTCTCACTTTAGTTGAATCGAGTGTGGCTACGCCCGTCCTTGAGAAGGTTAAAACGGAGTCTATTTGACGAAGTATCGCTGTGGTTTTGATGCGAGGTAAGAACGGTTCTTGCTCAGCCCGTAGCAGCCACGTAAAACTTGCAACAACAAAGTAGAGGACGCCTAACTTGTTCTTGCAGGGCATGTTGTGATGTGATATGGTCAAGACGTGATGCTATATTTTATTGTATGAGATGATCATGTTTTGTAACCGAAGTTATCGGCAATCGGCAGGAGCCATATGGTTGTCGCTTATTGTATGAAATGCAACGCCATGTAATTGCTTTACTTTATCACTAAGGAGTAGCGATAGTCGAGAAGCAATAGTTGGCGAGACGACAACGATGCTACGATGGAGATCAAGGTGTCGCTACCGGTGACGATGGTGATCATGACGGTGCTTGGCGATGGAGATCACAAGCACAAGATGATGATGACCATATCATATCACTTATATTGATTGCATGTGATGTTTATCCTTTATGCATCTTATCTTGCTTTGATTGACGGTAGCATTATAAGATGATCTCTCACTAAAAATTATCAAGAAGTGTTCTCCCGAGTATGCAGCGCTATAAAGTTCTTCGTGGCTGAGACACCACGTGATGATCGGTGTGATAGGCTCTACGCTCAAATACAACGGTGCAAAACAGTTGCACACGCGAATACTCAGGTTAAACTTGACGAGCCTAGCATATAACAGATATGGCCTCGAACACGAGACCGAAAGGTCGAGCGTGAATCATATAGTAGATATGATCAACATAGTGATGTTCACCATTGAAACTACTCCATCTCACGTGATGATCGGACATGGTTTAGTTGATTTGGATCACGTGATCACTTAGATGACTAGAGAGATGTCTGTCTAAGTGGGAGGTTTTAATATGATTAATCAAACTTAAATTTATCATGAACTTAGTACCGATAGTATTTTGCTTGTCTATGTTTGATGTAGATAGATGGCTCGTGCTGTTGTTCCGCTGAATTTTAATGCGTTCCTTGAGAAAGCAAAGTTGAAAGATGATGGTAGCAATTACACGGACTGGGTCCGTAATTTGAGGATTATCCTCATTGCTGCACGAAAAATTACGCCCTGGAAGCACCGCTGGGTGACAGCCTCTCTGCAGATCTTGAGCCGTGGTTGTGAACGCCCTCGCAAAGCAGAGCTGATGACTACTCAATAGTTCAGTGTGCCATGCTTTACGGCTTAGAACCGGTCTTCAACGACGTTTTGAACGTCATGGAGCATATGAGATGTTCCAGGAGTTGAAGTTGATATTTCAAGCAAATGCCCGGATTGAGAGATATGAAGTCTCCAATAAGTTCTATAGCTGCAAGATGGAGGAGAATAGTTCTGTCAGTGAGCACATACTCAAAATGTCCGGGTATAACAATCACTTAATTCAGCTGGGAGTTAATCTTCCGGATGATAGTGTCATTGATGAATTCTCCAATCACGCCACCAAGCTACAAGAGCTTCGTGATGAACTATAATATGCAAGGGATGACTAAGACAATTCTCGAGCTCTTCGCGATGCTGAAAGTCATGGAAGTAGAAATCAAGAAAGAGCATCAAGTGTTGATGGTCAGCAAGACCACTAGTTTCAAGAAAAGGGCAAAGGGAAGAAAAAGGTAACTTCAAAAGAACAGCAAGAAAGTTGTTGATCAAGAGAAGAAACCCAAGTCTGGACCTAAGCCTGAAATCGAGTGTTTTACCGCAAGCGATCGACACCGAAGCGGAACTGCCCCAAGTATTTGGCGGATAAAAGGATGGCAAGGTGAACAAAGGTATATATGATATACATGTTATTAATGTGTACCTTACTAATACTCGCAGTAGTACTGGTATTTGATACTGGTTCATTGCTAATATTTGCAACTCAAACAGAACTACGGATTAGCGAAGATTGGCTAAGGACGAGGTGACGATGCGCGTTGGAAATGGTTCCAAAGTCGATGTGATCGCAGTCGGCACGCTACCTCTACATCTACCTTGGGATTAGCTTTAGACCTAAATAATTGTTATTTGGTGCCAGCGTTGAGCATGAACATTATATCTGGATCTTGTTTATTGCGTAGACGGTTATTCATTTAAATCAGAGAATAATGGTTGTTCTATTTATATGAATAATATCTTTTATGGTCATGCACCCTTGAAGAATGGTCTATTCTTGTTGAATCTCGACAGTAGTGATACACATATTCATAATATTGAAGCCAAAAGATGCAGAGTTGATAATGATAGTGCAACTTATTTGTGGCACTGCCGTTTAGGTCATATCAGTGTAAAACGCATGAAGAAACTCCATACTGATGGGCTTCTGGAATCACTTGATTATGAATCACGTGGTACTTGCGAACCGTGCCTCATGGGCAAGATGACAAAAACGCCGTTCTCCGGAACTATGGAGCGTGCAACTGATTTGTTGGAAATCATACATACTGATGTTTGTGGTCCAATGAATGTTGAGGCACGCGGCGGATATCGTTATTTTCTCACCTTCACAGATGACTTGAGCAGATATGGGTATATCTACTTAATGAAACACAAATCTGAAACATTTGAAAAGTTCAAAGAATTTCAGAGTGAAGTGGAAAATCATCGTAACAAGAAAATAAAGTTTCTGCGATCTGATCGTGGAGGAGAATATTTGAGTTACGAGTTTGGTTTACATTTGAAACAATGTGGAATAGTTTCAAGAACTCACGCCACCCGAACACCACAGAGAAATGGTGTGTCCGAACGTCGAATCGTATTTTACTAGATATGGTGCGATCTATGATGTCTATTTCCGATTTACCGCTATCGCTTTGGGGTTATGCTTTAGAGACGGCCGCATTCACGTTGAATAGGACACCGTCAAAATCCGCTGAGACGACGCCTTATGAACTGTGGTTTGGCAAGAAACCAAAGTTGTCGTTTCTTAAAGTTTGGGGCTGCGATGCTTATGTAAAGAAACTTCAACCAGATAAGCTCGAACCCAAATCGGAAAATGTGTCTTCATAGGATACCCAAAGGAGACTGTTGGGTACACCTTCTATCACAGATCTGAAGGCAAGATTTTCGTTGCTAAATTCGGGTCCTTTCTAGAGAAGGAGTTTCTCTCGAAAGAAGTGAGTGGGAGGAAAGTAGAACTTGATGAGATAATCTGATCTGCTCCCTTATTGGAAAGTAGTTCATCACAAGAAATGGTTCTGTGACAACTACACCAATTAGTGAAGAAACTAATGATGATGATCATGTAGTTTCAGATCAAGTTACTATCGAACCTCGAGGTCAACCAGAGTAAAATACGCACCAGAGTGGTACGGTAATCCTATTTCGAAGTCATGTTACTTGACCATGGCGAACCTACGAACTATGAAGAAGCGATGGTGAGCCCAGATTCGCAAAATGGCTGGAAGCCATGAAATCTGAGATGGGATCCATGTATGAGAACAAAGTATGGACTTTGGTTGACTTGCCCGATGATCGGCAAGCCATTGAAAATAAATGGATCTTTAAGAAGAAGACCGACGCCGATGGTAATGTAACTGTCTACAAAGCTCGACTTGTTGCAAAAGGTTTTCGACAAGTTCAAGGGTTGACTACGATGAGACTTTCTCACCAGAAGCGATGCTTAAGTCTGTCCGAATCATGTTAGCAATTGCCGCATTTTATGATTATGAAATTTGGCAAATGGATGTAAAACCGCATTCTTGAATGGATTTCTAGAAGAAGAGTTGTATATGATGCAACCAGAAGGTTTTGTCGATCCAAAGGGTGCTAACAAAGTGTGCAAGCTCCAACGATCAATTTATGGTCTGGTGCAAGCCTCTCGGAGTTGGAATAAACGCTTTGATAGTGTGATCAAAGCATATGGGTTTGTACTGCACTTTTGGAGAAGCTCTGTATTTACAAGAAAGTGAGTGGGAGCTCAGAGCATTTCTAATATTATATGTGGACGACATATTATTGATTGGAAATGATATAGAATTTCTGGATAGCATAAAAGGATACTTGAATAAAAGTTTTCAATGAAAGACCTCGTGAAGCTGCTTACATATTGGGCATCAAGATCTATAGAGATAGATCAAGACGCTTAATTGGACTTTCACAAAGCACATACCTTGATAAAGTTTTGAAGAAGTTCAAAATGGATCAGGCAAAGAAAGGTTTTTTACCTGTATTACAAGGTGTAAGATTGAGTCGACTCAATGCCCGACCACAGCAGAAGATAGAGAGAAAATGAAAGATGTTCCTATGCTTCAGCCATAGGCTCTATCATGTATGCAATGCTGTGTACCAGACTGACGATGCTTAGCTGTAAGCTTGGCAGGAAGGTACCAAAGTAATCCAGAGTGGATCATGGACAGCGGTCAAGAACATCCTGAAATACCGAAAAGGACTAAGGATATGTTTCTCATATATGGAGGTGACAAAGAGCTAGTCGTAAATGGTTACGCCGATGTAAGCTTTGACACTCGATCCGGACGATTCTAAATCGCAAACCGGATACGTGTTTTTATTAAACGGTGGAGCTGTCGGTTGGTGCAGTTCTAAACAAAGCGCCGTGGCGGGATCTACATGTGAAGCGGAGTACATAGCTGCTTCGAAGCAGCGAATGAAGGAGTCTGGATGAAAGAGTTCATTTCCGATCTAGGTGTCATACCTAGTGCATCGGGACCGATGAAGATCTTCTCGTGACAATATCTGGTGCAATTGCCTTGGCAAAGGAATCCAGGTTTCACAAGAGGACCAAGCACATCAAGAGACGCTTCAATTCCATTCGGGACCAAGTCCAAGTGGGAGACATAGAGATTTGCAAAATACATACGGATCTGAATGTTGCGACTGCTGACTAAGCCTCTTCCACGAGCAAAACATGATCAGCACCAAGACTCCATGGGTGTTAGGATCATTACTTTGTAATCTAGATTATTGACTCTAGTGCAAGTGGGAGATCAAGGAAATATGCCCTAGAGGCAATAATAAAAGTTATTATTTATTTCCTTATATCATGATAAATGTTTATTATTCATGCTAAAATTGTATTAACCGGAAACATAATACATGTGTGAATATATAGACAAACAGTATGTCACTAGTATGCCTCTACTTGACTAGCTTGTTAATCAAAGATGGTTATGTTTCCTAACCATGAACAAGGAGTTGTTATTTGATTAACAAGGTCACATCATTAGTTGAATGATCTGATTGACATGACCCATTCCGTTAGCTTAACAGTTGATCGTTTAGTATGTTAATGCTTTCTTCATGACCCATACATGTTCCTATAACTATGAGATTATGCAACTCCGTTTACGGAGGAACACTTTGGTACTACCAAACGTCACAACGAATCGGGTGATTATAAAGGATTACTACAGGTGTCTCCAAAGGTACTTGTTGGGTTGGCGTATTTCGAGATTAGGTTTTGTCACTCCGATTGTCGGAGAGGTATCTCCAGGCCTTCTCGGTAATGCACATCACTTAAGCCTTGCAAGCATTACAACTAATGAGTTGGTTGTGAGATGATGTATTACGGAACGAGTAAAGAGACTTACCGGTAACGAGATTGAACTAGGTATTGATACCGACGATCAATCTCGGGTAAGTAACATACCGATGACAAAGGGAACAACGATGTCGTTATGCGGTTTGACCGATAAAGATCTTCGTAGAATATGTAGGAACCAATATGGGCATCCAGGTTCCGCTATTGGTTATTGACCGAGAATGGTTCTAGGTCATGTCTACATAGTTCTCGAACCCGTAGGGTCCGCACGCTTAACGCTTCGATGACAGCTCATAATGAGTTTATAAGTATTGATGCACCAAGGTTGTTCGAGTCCCGGATGTGATCACGGACATGACGAGGAGTCTCAAATGGTCGAGACATAAAGATTGATATATTGAAGCCTATGTTTGACTTCGGAATGGTTCCGAGTGAAAACAGGATGTTACCGGAACACCGGGGTTACGGAACCCCGGGGGTATATGGGCCTTCATGGGCCTTGAGGGAGAAGGAGAGGGCCAGCCAGGTGGGCTGCGCGCCTCCCCTTCCAGTCCGAATAGGACAGGAGAGGGGGCGCCTTCCCCTTTCCCTCCCCAATCCTACTCCAACTAGGAGAGGGGGAGTCCTACTCGGTGGGAGTAGGACTCCTCCTGGTGCGCCTCCTCTAGGGCCGCCACCTCCCCTTGTCTCCTTTATATATGGGGCAGGGGCACCCCAATACACACAAGTTGATCTACGGATCTTGCCTTAGCCGCAAAGCGGTGCCCCTTCCACCATATTCCACTTCGGTCATATCGTCATGAGCTTAGGAGAAGCCCTGCGCCGGAGAAGTCATATCATCGCTGAGCTTAGGCGGCCCTGCGCCGGTGGAGCATCAACATCGCCACCACGCCGTCGTCGTTGACGGAACTCATCCCCGACACTTTGCTGGATCGGAGTCCGGGATCGCCATCGAGCTGAACGTGTGCAGAACTCGGAGGTGCCGTGACGCTCGGTGCTTGGATCGGTCAGATCGTGGAGACGTACGACTACATCAACCGCGTTGTTATAATGCTTCCGCTTTCGGTCTACGAGGGTACGTGGACGGACACTCTCCCCTCTCGTTGCTATGCCATCACCATGGTCTTGCGTGATCGTAGGAAAATTTTTGAAATTACTACGTTCCCCAACATCTTCATCACCATGAAGGCCAAGGACCAGAAGGTGGAGGCCATGGAGGAGGAAGCACAAGGGGGAGAACCTCTCCTCCTCTCTTCCGGTGGCGCCGGAGTGCCATCGGGAGGGGAATCATCGCCACGGTGATCGTCTTCATCAACATCACCATCATCATCACCATCCTCATCTCTTTTACGCAGTCCACTCTCCCGCACACCACTGTAATCCCCTACTTGAACATGGTGCTTTATGCCACATATTATGATCCAATGATGTGTTGCCATCCTATGATGTTTTGAGTAGATATCTTTTGTCTTTGGGTTGATTGATGAGCTAGATTGGTATGAGTTGTAGTTTTACTTTGGTGCTATCCTATGGTGCCCTCCGTGTCGCGCAAGCGTGAGGGATTCCCGCTATAGGGTGTTGCAATACGTTCATGATTCACTTATAGTGGGTTGCTAGAGTGACAGAAGCTTAAACCCGAGTAAGAGGGATTGTTGCATATGGGAATAAAGAGGACTTGATGCTTTAATGCTATGGTTGGGTTTTACCTTAATGATCTTTAGTAGTTGCGGATGCTTGCTAGAGTTCCAATCATAAGTGCATATGATCCAGGTAAAGAAAGTATGTTAGCTTATGTCTCTCCCTCATATGAAACTGCAAAAGTGATTGCCGGTCTTGTTAACAATTGCCTAGGACAATTCCGCACACCGATCCAGCATTATTCCACACTCGCTATTTATATTATTTAGTAATATATTCTAACTTTATGATAACAGCACCTACTTTTATGTTTTAGCTCTCCGATACCATGCAAAGTTATCCTCTTCATACCCACAACGTAGTTTTATTTCTCGTTGCTAGTTGGAAGCAAACGTTCGGTGCACGTAGAGTCGTATCAGTGGCAGATAGGGCTTGAGAGAATATTGATCTTACCTTTAGCTCCTTGTGGGTTCGACACTCCATACTTATCACTTCCATCTTTGGAAAGTGCTACGATGATTCCTTGCACTTGGGGATTATCAAGCTCTTTTCTGGCGCCGTTGCTGGGGAGCAATAGCGTGGGGTTGATATTCTCATGTGTGCTTGTTTGCTTCCTTCACTAAGTAGATTTTGTTTTCCCTTTTTGTTTCTGTTTAGTTGGGAGTGAAACATACAAAAAAATTTAAAAATGAAAATACAAAAAAAATTATTACTTGCCTCTCATGCCTAAAAAGTTTTTCAAAAAGAGAAGTGATTGGAAGGTTTTGCATTGAAGAAGTGAGGGTCGACCTTGAGCACTTGTGCTCATGCTCACGGAAACAATGTAGAATTTTTCATGGAAGTTTCTCTGTAAATAATTATCCCCTTGTATATATTCATTGTATTATAAAAATAATATGCCAAGCTTTGGTTTTAGGATGATTAGATTGCTTGTTTGCTATGTGCAAAACAAAAACAGAAACTTTGGCTGTAGTGCGTGAATTTTCATTTTTTACTGGAAAGTCAAATGGGTCTAAAACGTTTTGCACATTACTTCTGTACAAATTGTTCAAATTCTAAAATTTAGTTTATAATTTTAGGAGTTACAGAAGTTTGGCAAACCTCCAGATTACTACAGACTGTTTTGTTCTTAACAGATTCTGTTTTGCATGTGTTGTTTTCTTATTTCGATGAATCTATGAGTAGTATCGGAGGGTATGAACAATAGAGAAGTTAGAATACAGTAGATTTAACATCAATACAAATAAAGAATGAGTTCATTACAGTACCTAACGGTAGTGATTTTCTTTATTACACTAACGGATCTCACAAGTTTTTGTTAAAGTTTTGTGTGGATGAAGTGTCCGAAGGTCGAGGAGCTATCAATATGAGAAGAATAAAGAGAGGCAAGAGTTCAAGATTGGGGATGCCCAAGGCACCCCAAGTAAATATTCCAAGTATAATCAATCATCTAAGCTTGGGGATGCCCCGGTGGGCATCCCATCTTTCTTCTTCAACAATTATCGGTATACCTCGGGTTTTGTTTTGTTCACATGATTTGTGTCCTTTGTGTTTTTATTTTTCTTCAAGAACCGTGCTAGCATGGGATAGACTTCATTGATTTATAGAATACTTCATGAGCTTCACTAATATCTTTTAAGTATAATTTTATAGAATTGCTCTTTGTGCTTCACTTAAATCTTTTGAGTATGGTTTTATAGAATGCTTCGTGTGCTTCACTTATATATTTTGAGCTTGGATATTGGTTAGTTGTAGAATGCTCCATGAACTTCACTTATATCTTTTGGAGTATGAATAATGCTATCATTTAAACTAGGTTTGGAAGAGTGTCAACTTTATGAATTAGTGATCCCACTATTTTGGAAGTGTTAAATCTTAGTGTGATATTTATGAAAGTGGATTTGGAAGAGTGTCAACTTTAGCTAGTAATGATTCCACTATTTCGGAAGAGGTTCCAATTGAGTATTAGAACAAAGTTGCTATCCATGATACTACTGAAAATTATTATGAGGGAGGAATACATGCTTGTAGGAGTTGCAATAATATCAAGTTTCCTCCCTATGTGCTTAAAGTTTTGAAGTTATACTTGTTTTGCCTTCCTATGCTAGTTGATTCTTGTTCCCATAAGTGTGTATTCACAAAATCCCTAGGCATAGTAAGTGGGTTAGATTTTAATGTGCTAGTCATATTCTTCAAGATGCTCCCTTTGTGTTTCAATTCTTACCTTTTATGTGAGCATCATTGAAATCATCATGCCTAGCTAAAAGGCATTAAAGAGAAGCGCTTGTTGGGAGACAGCCCAATATTTACCCTTACTGTTTTTGTGTGTTTACATGATTAAGCTACTGTATTAATCATGTTTTATAGCTTTTGTTTCAATAAAGTGCCAAGTAAGACCTTTGGGAAGACTTGGGTGATAGCTAATGTGATCTTGCTGAAAAAAAACAGAAACTTTGCGCTCACTAGAATAGATTTCATTTTTTACAGAAGAGTGCTATTGAGTTGATTCTTTTTGCAGAAGATTAATAGACAAATTCTTCACGTCCACCAATTTATTTCATAATTTTTGGAGTATCAGAAGTATGGTTATTGTTCAGATCATTACAGACTGTTCTGTTTCTGACAGATTCTGTTTTCATTCCATAGTTTGCTTGTTTTCTAGTTTCTATGACTTATATTCCTCAATATAATTTGTAGAAATGATATGGTACAGTAGGCATTGTGTGAAAACAATTATGAACCTTGTATTTGTCAGTACCAAAGTGAATGGTTTGCTCTTTATCATACTGACCTATCTCACGAAGTTTGGCTAAGTTTTGTGTGATTGAAGTTTTCAAGTTTTGGGTGAGATATCGATATGAGGAGAAGAAGGAGTGGAAAGAACCTAAGCTTGGGGATGCCCAAGGCACCCCAAGGTAATATTCAAGGAGGACTCAAGCGCCTAAGCTTGGGGATGCCCCGGAAGGCATCCCCTCTTTCGTCTTCAAAACTATCGGTGCACCTTACTTGGAGCTATATTTTTATTCGTCGCATGATATGTGTTTTACTTGGAGAGTCATTTTATTTTGTTAGTATTAGCTAGCTGCTATTTATAATAGTGTTTTGAATCTTTATTTTCAATAAAAATGTCAAGGATAGCCTTTTACCTTGCTTATTTTGCAAGTATACATGTTGCTGTTTGAAAATAGAAAGTTTACCGCTGTTGCAAAAATTCCTTAGAAAAGTCAGAATGTGATAAAATGTTGAAACCTTTTGCATAATAAGCTCTGATAAATTTACTACAGTGGGAATTTTCTTTCATAATTTTTGGAGTTAGGGAAGTATGATGAATCTTGCATTCTTTACAGACTATACTGTTTTGGCAGATTGCTGTTATGGTTGCATTGTTTGCATATGTTTGCTTGTTTAATGATTCTATTTGAGGATAGGAGTGTTAAATATGCAGAGGCATTTAGTATGCAATGTTGAATAATAATTTTAGTAATTTGTTACAGTAGAAAATGATAAGATTTTGCATTGGTTTATACTAACCTATCTCACGAGTTCTTGTTGAGTTTGGTGTGTATGAAGCTTTTGAGATTTAGGAAACCGACATATAAAAGGAATTAAGGAGACACAAAAGCTCAAGCTTGGGGATTCCCAAGGCACCCCAAGACATTATTTCAAGAAGTCTCAAGCATCTAAGCTTGGGGATGCCCCGGTAGGCATCCCACCTTTTCTCTTCAACAACTATCGGTTAGTATCGGTTGAACCTAAGTTTTTGCTTCTTCACATGAGTTGTGCTATCATTGCAATGTCATTTTATTTTGTTTTTATTGCTGTTTGAATAAAATCATTGGATCTGAAATATTGAATGAAAAAGAATCCTCCCATGGCTAGTTAATAATTTTACTACTCAGTGTTCTTCACTCATATCTTTTGGAGTAGTTTGTCATTTGCTCACATGCTTCATGTCTATCCTATGAGTAAATGGTTGAATGAATTGAATGTCATAAATCTGAACTTTTATATGTTTCATATGCTTATAACATGGTTAGTGATGACTTCACACATAGAAAGTATGAGGCATGAAAGTTGTTGAGAATTGGCAAACGTAGTTTTGGTCATCATTGCAATTAATAGGAAGTAATAAGGAAAGAGAGGTTCACATACAAATATATTATCTTGGACATCTTTTATGATTGTGAAGCACTCATTAAGTATGACATGCTAAAAGAGTTGACGTTGGACAAGGAAGATAACATAATGGTTTACGTTTTCCGACATCTCAGTTAAAGTATATTGTCATTGACCTTCCAAACATGTTGAGCTTCCTTTCTCCCTCATGCTAGCCGAATCCCTTGCACCAAGTAGAGATACTACTTGTGCTTCCAAATACCCGTAAACCCAGTTTTGCCATGAGAGTCCACCATACCTACCTATGGATTGAGTAAGATCCTTCAAGTAAGTTGTCATCGGTGCAAGCAATAAAAATTGCTCTCTAAATATGCATGACTTATTAGTGCAGAGAAAATAAGCTTTGTACGAACTTGTTGTGGAAGTAATAAAAGCGACGGACTGCATAATAAAGGTCCAGATACATTCTTTTCCATTAAGATTTTGTGCATCAACCCTAAACGCGCATGACAACCTCTGCTTCCCTCTGCGAAGGGCCTATCTTTTACTTTATGTTTTACTTTATGCTTGAGTCAAGGTGATCCTCACCATTCCCTTTTCATTTTATCCTTTGGCAAGCTCCTTGTGTTTGAAAGATCATGATATATATATATATATATATATATATATATATATATATATATATATATATATATATATATATATATATATATATATATATATATATATATATATATATCCAATTGGATGTAAGTTAGCATGGGCTATTATTGTTGACATCACCTAAAGGTGAATACGTTGGGAGGCAACACAATAAGCCCCTATCTTTCTCAAGTGTTACTTTGAAACTCCATAACCACAAGTATTGCGTGAGTGTTAACAATTGTAGAAGACTATATGATAGTTGAGTATGTGGACTTGCTGAAAAGCTCTATTCTTGACTCTTTCTGATGTTATGATAAATTGCAATTGCTTCAATGACTGAGATTATAGTTTGTTAGTTCTCAGTGAAGTTTCTGAACCATGCTTGATATTGTGAATAGATTGTTACTTGATCATGAAAAGTTTTATGAGATAAGCCACTATTATGACACATATTGATGCTACAAAAAGTGATTGGAATTATCATTGATCAAACTTAAGCACTTACTAGCATTCCGCATCAAAAATTATCTTTTTATCATTTACCTACTCGAGGACGAGCAGGAATTAATCTTGGGGATGCCTGATACGTCTCCAACGTATCTATAATTTATGATTGCTCCATGCTATATTATCTACTGTTCCGGGCAATATTGGGCTTTATTTTCCACTTTTATATTATTTTTGGGACCAACCTATTAACCGGAGGCCCAGCCCAGAATTGCTGTTTTTAGCCTATTTCAGTGTTTCGAAGAAAAGGAATATCAAACGGAGTCCAAAAGACCTGAAACTCCACGGAACCTATTTTTGGACCAGAAGAAGCCCATGGAGTACCGGAAGCTCACCAGGGGAGTCCCGGGCTGCCCATGAGGGTGGGGGGCGCGCCCCCTACCTCGTGGCCAGCCCGGAAGTCCACCGACGTACCTCCTGCACCCATATATACTCTCGTACCCTAAAACTTCCAGAACGGAGATTGGATCAGAAGTTCCACCGCCGCAAGCCTCTGTAGCCACGAGAAATCAATCTAGGCCCTCTCCGGCACCCTGCCGGAGGGGGCCATCATCACCGGTGGCCATGGAGGAGTATCCCGGAGGGGTCTTCATCACCATGAAGGCCAAGGACCAGAAGGTGGAGGCCATGGAGGAGGAGGCACAAGGGGGAGAACCTCTCCTCCTCTCTTCCGATGGCGCCGGAGTGCCATCGGGAGGGGAATCATCGCCACGGTGATCGTCTTCATCAACATCACCATCATCATCACCATCCTCATCTCTTTTACGTGGTCCACTCTCCCGCACACCGCTGTAATCCCCTACTTGAACATGGTGCTTTATGCCACATATTATGATCCAATAATGTGTTGCCATCCTATGATGTTTTGAGTAGATATCTTTTGTCTTTGGGTTGATTGATGATCTAGATTGGTATGAGTTGTATGTTTTACTTTGGTGCTGTCCTATGGTGCCCTCCGTGTCACGCAAGCGTGAGGGATTCCCGCTATAGGGTGTTGCAATACGTTCATGATTCGCTTATAGTGGGTTGCTAGAGTGACAGAAGCTTAAACCCGAGTAAGAGGGAGTTTTGCATATGGGAATAAAGAGGACTTGATGCTTTAATGCTATGGTTGGGTTTTACCTTAATGATCGTTAGTAGTTGCGGATGCTTGCTAGAGTTCCAATCATACGTGCATATGATCCAAGTATAGAAAGTATGTTAGCTTATGCCTCTCCCTCATATGAAACTGCAATAGTGATTGCCGGTCTTGTTAACAATTGCCTAGGACAATTCCGCACACCGATCCAGCATTATTCCACACTCGCTATTTATATTATTTAGTAATATATTCTAACTTTATGATAGAAGCACCTACTTTTATGTTTTAGCTCTCCGATACCATGCAAAGTTATCCTCTTCATACCCACAACGTAGTTTTATTTCGTTGCTAGTTGGAAGCAAACATTGATTGCACGAGAGTCGTGATCGATGGCAGATAGGGCTTGTGAGAATATTGATCTTACCTTTAGCTCCTTGTGGGTTCGACACTCCATACTTATCACTTCCATCTTTGGAAAGTGCTACGATGATTCCTTGCACTTGGGGATTATCATGAGCCGCCGACGTTGTGACGAAGTCGCTCCCGAACAGCGGTCACTTCCGAAGATGTGAGACCGTGCTACATCGAGCCGTTTCCGTGGAGGCTTTCACCGCTGTACTAAGTTGCTTCGCGGCACATCGGCCCCTTGTTCTACCCAGGGGTCCACCTCTTCCTTCGCTGGTCTGCCTGAGCCACCTCTGTCGCGATAAACAGATCATCCGTTGTCCAAACAAATCAGGTGATATCCATCCAAGTTTGTTTTATTAGCACATGTTGTTTTTGTCAGAGAACAAGTTTATCTTTGCCTTGGTCTGCAATATTGTTTATGCAGGGCAATTATTTATGACTAAAAGTGATATTATAACGCGGAGATGGAGGCACGCCAACATCTTTTGGTACAGGTGGTTGTCGTTACTCAACGAACTCCCGCACCGGCTTACAACACCGTGGCCATCTCTCACGACTGCACCGGCTTACAACGCCGTGGCCGTCTCTTGCGACCACGCCGGCTTACAACAAGGAGGACAACTTGCCCGTCCGCACCGGCTTACAACGCCACGGCCGGTTCATCTGTCTATGCCGCCTCTGATGTTACGGTCGTCTTTACCGTCCGTCTCTCGCGGCCTGGTCTACATCAGCACATCGGGCCGCGCCTGTCTGCGTGAGCTGTTCATTGAGTATGAGCAAGTCACTACTTGGGAAGCCCGGTTTCTCTTCCAACAAATTGGAGGCAAATTATCATATATTATCAGCCGCCGTCTGCACTGGATGGTTCAATCGGGAGGCGCACAAGTCGCGGCCACTACAGTTTGGTTAACTTCAAACAACCAGTTGGAAGGAGCCATTAGCCAAGTTGCTGACACGGCTCATACGGGATCATTTATAACCCGCCGCAGTCACCTCAACCTTCTGTAGATTCACATCACGCTATCACCGCCAATGATATACACCTCCCGCTATGGTCCAATATGGAGAATCTCAAGCCAACTCCTCGAGTCGCCTTGAGACTCGGGGGCTACAATGGTATGACTCGGCAAAACTAGCCGGTTTCAATAAATTCAAGAACTCCGGGTCATTGGAAGGAATGATAACCCGGTTCCGGAGGACACCACCATATTGATGAAAATTTGAAGACCGTCAGAAAATTTCCGGTTCAAAATGAAGTTTCCGGTTTAAAATACAGCTCAAGAGACATCTTTCTCCCGCTAAGCTTTGAAGCTCTCAAAACCGGTTCAACATCCGGATCAAGGTAAATTCGTCCCTTACAAAGCTTTGAGGATCTCAATATCCGGTTTAAGAATTTCCGGTTCAAAAGAATTAATCTCTCGCAAGTTCGAGATCTCAGATAAATTAATGGTTACCAAAGGGAACTTGCTGCCATGATGCACGGTTCAAAACATGGGTATCCTGCCTTATGGCTTATTTTATTATGGTCACTTGGGGGCTTCCTGCTCATCGGGCATAGCTATCAGTACCCTCTTGATCGGCGCAATGCCAAAATTTATATGGTCACTTGGGGGCTTCCTGTTCAAACATAGGTCGTATTCGAACCAAAGAGAACATAGCTGTCGATACCCTTTTGATTAGCAAACTGCTGAACCTACTCTGGGGCTTCTTGGTCGTATCCGAATCATAGCTCAACCCTTTGGGAATCGACGTGGATCGATTGAATCGGCGCCGTTAAACAAATTTTAAGGTCATTCGGGGGCTTCCTGTTCAAACATAGGTCGTATTCGAACCAAAGAGAACATAGCTGTCAATACCCTTTTGATTAGCAAACTGCTGAACCTACTTGGGGGCTTCTTGATCGTATCCGAATCATAGCTCAACCCCTTTGGGAATCGACGTGGATCGATTCAATCAGCGCCGTTAAACAACTTTTAAGGTCATTTGGGGCTTCTGTTCAAACATAGGTCGATTGAACCAAAGAGAACATAGTTGTCGATACCCACTTTGATCGGCAACGCCAACGCCACTGGGGGCTATATGATCGTATTCGAATCTTAGCTTAACCCCTTTGGAACAGTTTACTGATCGTATTCGAATCAGAAGCCTCAAAAATTTTATCTGTTTTTTATACAATCGCAAGTATTTGAGTTGTCACAAATATCATATGTGCCGGCTCTTACAGAGTTGATTTATCAACTTCACTGTCTGGGTCACATAAGTCAGCGGTATCATTCAAAGGATCATAGGGATCTTGTGATCTACTTGTGGGCAGGATAAGACTACATTTGGGTGGTTACCCGGCCTGGCTTTTGACGTTAAGTCGCCAGGGCATATGTTGTTTAAATTCTTTGCAGGATTTGCAGAAATATGACATATAAATGATTAAGTTCAAGCTCATTACCAAATTTGATATCCGTTCTGCATTTTTCTCAAAGTCTATAAGCCGCCGGGTTATAAAAATTCCGGCTTACAATGGAGGTGTATTAAATCCCCATCGGCCAAGAGCCGCCGGGTATTTAAACTCTGGATTTACTTATCAACAGATGAGGTATTCAAAGTCGCTTTGGCGCAATGGCTATTATTTTATTAATGGATATGATTTATTCTACAATGGAAGGAATAGTCCCGAGTCGCTGCAGGCTTACGACCCGGCACTTGGGGGCTACATTATTCAAATTGAGGTTACATCATATATGCAAGTCTCATGTCGCTGCAAGCATGCACCCTGACACTTGGGGGCTAATGCAAAGTCATTTTTGTTCACCTCATTGAAGACCCGACTCATCACATTTTAAATGCGCCGGCCCTTGGGGGCTACCAATTGCTCCTGTCAGAAATTCAAGGTACACAAGCATTAATCTATTATATTGAACGGTCCACTATTCAGTTGGTGAAATACAAATCTCTTAACCTTGTGGACGTGGGTTCAAGCCCCATGGTCGAGACTATATTATATGATGTTATTATCAATTATATACAAAATCCCAGCTCAGTATTATCTTACTAAGCCGGCCCTTGGGGACTACACATTGCTGTTCAAATTTACATGGTTATATCTACAAAGTCCCTGCTCATTATTGCATAATGACCCGGCCCTTGGGGGCTACACTGGTTGAAATTTTCATGAGCATAAAGCAATTACAAGTCCCAGGTTGCTGCAAGCATGACAACCCGGCACTTGGGGGTTACATGTGTGGAATATTCAATTATATGATTGGGATGAATAAACCGGATTTCTTCAAGGTTGCAACATTTATTGGAGCAAGTCTTAAACCATCACTTTGTTCCGCTCAAGACTTGGGGGCTACAGGTAATATGGATATAAGGGAGAAAAATCTTCAAATTATCAGTTCTGAGAAAATCAGGAGGATCAATTACATAAACCGGTGTCAACAACAATTATGACCCAGCATCGTCTGTTTTATAATCCGGCAGTTTTTGGTAATGATAAACCGGCAAGTTTTACATCTTCAAGCCGGCTGACTATCAGATGGGTATTTGAAGACCAATATTTTTTAAGCCGGCGCTTTGGAAGCCGACTCAAGTGGATTATTCATCACAATATTTCTTTGGGAGAAACTAACGTCAGCAAATTGAGTATGAAGCTGGCTTATTGACCCGGATTTTTTAGAAGAAGGAAACGACAATTGGACTTAAGGATGATCAGGTCCCGGCTCAGGAGAATATTTAACCCGGAGCACAACCTGTCAAATTTGCTCCTGAGTTATTTTGCAGGATCAGTTTAACATGGATAAATCCAACTTAAACTGGGGGCTAATGTCGGGGATATACCCCGCAGTGTAACCTGCCGAATGTATGACCCGGCTGGAGCGTGGTGACTCACTGGTGACCCGCCTGGAGCTTGGCGATTCATAGATAACCCACCCGATATTGGCGACTCATTAGTAACCCGGCAGGCGGGTCAGATGGACAACAAGGCCGAAAGCCCAGAAGGCCGGCTCACGTTATGATGGGTCGGCTTAAGAGGAAAGGGATGACAAATATTTCCTTTATGAGGAAGCAAGACCCGGACTAGTATTTAACTTGTAAGAGAAGATAGACTAGTCCTAGTCCTACTAGGACTCCACATGTAACCGCCCCTCTAACTTATATAAGGAGGGGCAGGGCTCCCCAAAGAGGGATAAGCAAGAAACAACAATCTCTAGGGCTAGACACAATGAGCCGGCTTACCGGCGACTCCCTCATGATCATAATGAGACCTAGCCACAAACAGCATGTAGGGCTATTACCGGATGATGTTTCCCGGGGCCTGAAGCTGTCTAAATCCGCGTCTTGTGTGTTGCGTCTCTCGTCCCGACCAACCCCTCTTAAGCTACCGCATAGATGCGTTGGCCTCGCGACTAAGTCCTGACACTAAGGACATCTGCCGTGACAAATCCACGACAAGCTATGTACTCCGCTTCACACGTAGATCCCGCCACAACGCTTTGTTTAGAACTGCACCAACTGACAGCTCCACCGTTAAATATAAACACGCATCCGGTTTGTGATTTAGAATCGTCCGGATCAGTGTCAAAGCTTGCATCGACGTAACCATTTACGACTAGCTCTTTGTCACCTCCATAAACGAGAAACATATCCTTAGTCGATTTCAGGTATTTCAGGATGTTCTTGACCGCTGTCAAGTGATCCACTCCTGGATTACTTTGGTCTGGTACACAGCATTGCATACATGATAGAGCCTATGGCTGAAGCATAGGGAACATCTTTCATTTTCTCTCTATCTTCTGCAGTGGTCGGGCATTGAGTCTGACTCAACTTCACACCTTATAATACAGGCAAGAACCCTTTATTTGCTTTATCAAGGCATCCAATTAAGCGTCTTGATCTATCTCTATAGATCTTGATGCCCAATATATAAGCAGCTTCCCCGAGGTCTTTCATTGAATTTTTTTTATTCAATTATCCTTTTATGCTATCCAGAAATTCTATATCATTTCCAGTTAACAATATATCATCTACATATAATATCAGAAATGCCACAGAGCTCCCACTCACTTTCTTGTAAATACGGGTTTCTCCAAAAGTCTGTATAAAACCATATGCTTTGATCACACTATCAAAGCGTTTATTCCAACTCCGAGAGGCTTGCACCAGTCCATAAATGGACCGCTGGAGCTTGCACACTTTGTTAGCACCTTTTGGATCGACAGAACCTTCTGGTTGCATCATATACAGCTCTTCTTCTAGAAATCCATTTAGGAATGCAGTTTTGACATCCATTTGCCATATTTCATAATCATAAAATGCGGCAATTGCTAACATGATTCGGACAGACTTAAGCATCACTACGAGTGAGAAACTCTCACCGTAGTCAACCCCTTGAACTTGTCGAAAACCTTTCGCAACTAGTCGAGCTTTGTAGACAGTGACATTACCATCAGCGTCGGTCTTCTTCTTGAAGATCCATTTATTTTTGATGACTTGCCGATCATCGGGCAAGTCAACCAATGTCCATATACTTTGTTCTCATACATGGATCCCATCTCAGATTTCATGGCCTCGAGCCATTTTGCGGAATCTGGGCTCATCATCACTTCCTCATAGTTCGTAGGTTCGCCATGGTCAAGTAACATGACCTCCACAATAGGATTACCGTACCACTCTGGTGCGGATCTTACTCTGGTTGACCTACGAGGTTCGGTAGTAACTTGATCTGAAGTTTCATGATCAATATAATTAGCTTCCTCACTAATTGGTGTTGGCATCATAGGAACCGGTTTCTGTGATGAACAACTTTCCAATAAGGGAGCAGGTACAATTACCTCATCAAGTTCTACTTTCCTCCCACTCACTTCTTTCGATAGAAACTCCTTCTCTAGAAATTATCCAAATTTAGCAACAAAAGTCTTGCCTTCGGATCTGTGATAGAAGGTGTACCCAATAGTCTCCTTTGGGTATCCTATGAAGACACATTTCTCCGATTTGGGTTCGAGCTTATCAGGTTGAAGTTTTTTCACATAAGCATCGCAGCCCCAAACTTCAAGAAACGACAACTTTGGTTTCTTGCCAAACCACAGTTCATAAGGCGTCGTCTCAACGGATTTGGATGGTGCTCTATTTAACGTGAATGCAGCCGTCTCTAAAGCATAACCCCAAAATGATAGCGGTAAATCAGTAAGTGACATCATTGATCGCACCATATCTAGTAAAGTATGATTACGACGTTCGAACACACCATTACGTTGTGGTGTTCCGGGTGGCGTGAGTTGCGAAACTATTCCGCATTGTTTTAAATGTAGACCAAACTCGTAACTCAAATATTCTCCTCGACGATCAGATCGTATAAACTTTATTTTCTTGTTACGATGATTTTCCACTTCACTCTGAAATTCTTTGAACTTTTCAAATGTTTTAGACTTATGTTTCATTAAGTAGATATACCCATATCTTCTTAAATCATCAGTGAAGGTGAGAAAATAACGATACCCGCTGCGAGCCTCAATATTCATTGGACCACATACATCAGTATGTATGATTTCCAATAAATCTGTTGCTTGCTCCATAGTTCCGGAGAACGGCGTTTTAGTCATCTTGCCCATGAGGCATGGTTCGCAAGTACCAAGTGATTCATAATCAAGTGATTCCAAAAGTCCATCAGTATGGAATTTCTTCATGCGCTTTACACCAATATGACCCAAACGGCAGTGCCACAAATAATTTGCACTATCATTATCAACCCTGCATCTTTTGGCTTCAACATTATGAATATGTGTATCACTACTATAGAGATTCAATGAAAATAGACCACTCTTCAAGGGTGCATGACCATAAAAGATATTACTCATATAAATAGATCAACCATTATTCTCTGATTCAAATGAATAACCGTCTCGCATCAAACAAGATCCAGATATAATGTTCATGCTTAACGCTGGCACCAAATAACAATTATTCAGGTCCAAAACTAATCCCGAAGGTAGATGTAGAGGTAGCGTGCCGACCGTGATCACATCGACTTTGGATCCATTTTCCACGCGCATCGTCACCTCGTCCTTAGCCAATCTTCGCCTAATCCGTAGTCCCTATTTCGAGTTGCAAATATTAGCAACAGAACCAGTATCAAATACCCAGGTGCTACTATGAGCATTAGTAAGGTACACATCAATAACATGTATATCACATATACGTTTGTTCACCTTGCCATCCTTCTTATCCGCCAAATACTTGGGGCAGTTCCGCTTCCAGTGACCAGTCCCTTTGCAGTAGAAGCACTCAGTCTGAGGCTTAGGTCCCGACTTAGGTTTCTTCTCTTGAGCGGCAACTTGCTTGCCGTTCTTCTTGAAGTTCCCCTTCTTCTTCCCTTTATCCTTTTTCTTGAAACTGGTGGTCTTGTTGATGACCATCAACACTTGATGCTCCTTTTTGATTTCTACCTCCTCAGCTTTTAGCATCACGAAGAGCTCGGGAATAGTCTTGTTCATCCCTTGCATATTATAGTTCACCACGAAGCTCTTGTAGCTTGGTGGCAGTGATTGAAGAATTCTGTCAATGACACTATCATCAGGAAGATTAACTCCCAGTTGAATCAAGTGATTGCAATACCCATACATTTTGAGTATATGTTCACTGACAGAACTATTCTCCTCCATCTTGCAGCTATAGAACTTATTGGAGACTTCATGTCTCTCAATCCGGGCATTTGCTTGAAATATTAACTTCAACTCCTGGAACATCTCATATGCTCCATGACGTTCAAAACGTCGTTGAAGTCCCGGTTCTAAGCCGTAAAGCATGGCACATTAAACTATCGAGTAGTCATCAACACGTGACTGCCAGGCATTGACAATGTCTGCAGTTGCCAGCGCAGGTGGTACACTAGCGGTGCTTCCAGGACGTAATTCTTCTATGCAGCAATGAGGATAATCCTCTAATTACGGACCCAGTCCGCGTAATTGCTACCATCATCTTTCAACTTAGCTTTCTCAAGGATCACATTAAAATTCAACGGAACAACAACATGGGCCATCTATCTACAACAAACATAGACAAGAAAAATACTATCAGGTACTAAGTTCATGATAAATTTAAGTTCAATTAATCATATTACTTAAGAACTCCCACTTAGATAGACATCCCTCTAATCATCTAAGTGATCACATGATCCAAATCAGCTAAACCATGTCCGATCATCACGTGAGATGGAGTAGTTTTCAATGGTGAACATCACTATGTTGATCATATCTACTATATGATTCACGCTCGACCTTTCGGTCTCAGTGTTCCGAGGCCATATCTGTATATGCTAGGCTTGTCAAGTTTAACCTGAGTATTCTGCGTGTGTAAAACTGTCTTACACCCGTTGTATTTGAACATAGAGCTTATCACACCCGATCATCACGTGGTGTCTCAGCACAAATAACTTTCGCAATGGTGCATACTCAGGGAGAACACTTATACCTTGAAATTTAGTTAGAGATCATCTTATAATGGTACAGTCAATCAAGCAAAATAAGATGCATAAAGGATAAACATCACATGCAATCAATATAAGTGATATGATATGGCCATCATCATCTTGTGCTTGTGATCTCCATCTCCGAAGCACCGTCATGACCACCATCGTCACCGGTGCAACACCTTGATCTTCATTGTAGCATCGTTGTCGTCTCGCCAACTATCGCTTCTACGACTATCGCTACCGCTTAGTGATAAAGTAAAGCAATTACAGGGCGATTGCATTGCATACAATAAAGCGACAACCATATGGCTCCTGCCAGTTGCCGATAACTTTGTTACAAAACATGATCATCTCATACAATAAAATTTAGCATCATGTCTTGACCATATCACATCACAACATGCCCTGCAAAGACAAGTTAGCCGTCCTCTACTTTGTTGTTGCAAGTTTTATGTGGCTGCTACGGGCTGAGCAAGAACCATTCTTACCTACGCATCAAAACCACAACGATAGTTCGTCAAGTTAGTGCTGTTTTAACCTTCTCAAGGACCGGACGTAGCCACACTCGGTTCAACTAAAGTTGGAGAAACTGACACCCGCCAGCCACCTATGTGCAAAGGACGTCGGTAGAACCAGTCTCACGTAAGCGTACGCCTAATGTCGGTCCAGGCCGCTTCATCCAACAATACCGCCGAACCAAAGAATGACATGCTGGTAAGCAGTATGACTTGTATCGCCCATAACTCACTTGTGTTCTACTCGTGCATATAAAATCTACGCATAAAACCTGTCTCGGATGCCACTGTTGGGGAACGTAGTAATTTCAAAAAAATTCCTACGCACACGCAAGATCATGGTGATGCATAGCAACGAGAGGGGAGAGTGTTGTCCACGTACCCCCGTAGACCGAAAGCGAAAGAGTTAGCACAACGCGGTTGATGTTGTCGTATGTCTTTACGATCCGACCGATCAAGTACCGAACGTACGACACCTTTGTGTTCAGCACACGTTCAGCTCGATGACGTCCCACGAACTCCGATCCAGCAGAGCTTTGCGGGAGAGTTCCGTCAGCATGACGGTGTGATGACGGTGTCGATGATGCTACCGACGCAGGGCTTCGCCTAAGCACTGCTACGATATTACCAAGGTGGAATATGGTGGAGGGGGGCACCGCACACGGCTAAGAGATCAACAGATCAATTGTTGTGTTTAGAGGTGCCCCCTGCCCCCGTATATAAAGGAGCAAGGGGGGAGGCGGCCGACCTAGGAGGAGGGCACACCAAGGGGGGAGTCCTACTCCCACCGGGAGTAGGACTCCTCCTTTCCTTGTTGGAGTAGGAGAGGGGAAGGAAGGGAGAGAGGAGAGGAAGGAAAGGGGGGGCGCCACCCCCCCTCCTTGTCCAATTCGGACTAGAGGTGGAGGGGGTGCCCGGCCTGCCCTGGCCGCCCCTCCTCTTCTCCACTGGGGCCCATGAGGCCCAATAAACCCCCGGGGGTTTCCGGTAACCCCCCGGTACTCCGGTATATGTCTGAAACCTCCCGAAACACTTCCGGTGTCCGAACATAGTCATCCAATATATCGATCTTTACATCTCGACCATTTCGAGACTCCTCGCCATGTCCGTGATCATATCCGGGACTCCGAACTACCTTCGGTACATCAAAACACAAAAACTCATAATACCGATCGTCACCGAACTTTAAGCGTGCGGACCCTACGGGTTCGAGAACTATCTAGACATGACCGAGACACGTTTCCAGTCAATAGCCAATAGCGGAACCTGGATGCTCATATCGGTTCCCACATATTCTACGAAGATCTTTATCGGTCAAACCGCATAACTACATACGTTGTTCCCTTTGTCATCGGTATGTTACTTGCCCGAGATTCGATCGTCGGTATCTCAAAACCTAGTTCAATCTCGTTACCGGCAAGTCTCTTTACTCCTTACATAATGCATCATCCCGCAACTAACTCATTAGCTACATTGCTTGCAAGGCTTATAGTGATGTGCATTACCGAGAGGGCCCAGAGATACCTCTCCGACAATCGGAGTGACAAATCCTAATCTCGAAATACGCCAACTCAACATGTACCTTTGGAGACACCTGTAGAGCTCCTTTATAATCACCCAGTTACGTTGTGATGTTTGGTAGCACACAAAGTGTTCCTCCGGTAAACGGGAGTTGCATAATCTCATAGTCATAGGAACATGTATAAGTCATCAAGAAAGCAATAGCAACATACTAAACGATCAAGTGCTAAGCTAACGGCATGGGTCAAGTCAATCACATCATTCTTCTAATGATGTGATCCCGTTAATCAAATGACAACTCATGTCTATGGCTAGGAAACACAACCATCTTTGATCAATGAGCTAGTCAAGTAGAGGCATACTAGTGACACTATGTTTGTCTATGTATTCACAGATGTATTATGTTTCCGCCTGTCCCGAAGCTATCACATCCGGCGGCGTACAGTGCCTCCTTTGGCGGCGGTCGTAGCTCCCTTTCATGTGGTGGCAGTTCCAACCGACGACTTGGCTTCATCTTCTTCAAATCTTGCTCCGACGGCTTGGGATTGCTCAGACTCTGGCCAGGCAAAATCCTTGCCCGACCTTTCGATGCCAGCAGTGGCGACACCCGCGGGTGTGGTCCCATTCTTGGAGGCGCTGCCATGGCCGACATCTGTGGCCCTCTTCGAGCAACATGGGAAACCCTAGGTCTGGTTATACGGATCGGGCGGCCACGACATCTCGACGTCGTTCTCCTTCATGAAGGTGCAGTCTTGTATGCTCGCGGTGTCCTCGGTACTGGTTTTGGAGATTGGTCATCATGTTAGTTTGGTTTGGTTTGCTTCCCAAGACGGCGAGTTTTCGCTGTGTTGTTTTCTCTTTCTGGACCGAGCATCCCATGTCTCTCTACTCCAGACATCATGTTCACGCCTATTGTGTTCGTGTCGTGTGTTGTATCACCACTTGTTTTGACTCTTAACTTCTTTCATCAATGAAATGATACACAAGCTTTGCATATTCATGAAAGAAAAAGAAACAACTAACAAAAAAAAGCACATGAGAGCATGCATATCTTCAAATTAACAGTAAACAAACTACAATTCCATCTGCATCTTTGGTCAATTAATTAGGTACTGCTAGCACAGCTTCCCACATGAAACACAGTAGGCGTGAACATGATGTCCGGAGCAGAGAGCCATGCGAAAAAAAAGAAACAGCTAACAAAAAAAAAACACATGAAAGCATGCATATCTTTAAATTAACAGTAAATCAACTACAATTCCATCTGCAACTTTGGTGAATTAATTAGGTACTGCTAGCACAGCTATGGTGTAGCTTGAAATATCAAAGTCAACAGCCGTTGTTCTCCTGTGACAACTGATGCTATCAATAATTTTCAAAGGCAATTATTTCTATCAATTTCTTGTCTCCATCCTGGCTTTTGGCTCCTGTAGGGGAAAAAGCAGGAGACAGATATGCGCCCGATCGAACCCTACAACTGAGCTGCAGAATCATCCGCATGCACACCTTTCTTTATCGGTTTACCAGAGAAGTCAAGAAAGCTGTTCGATGAATTGCTCTGGGCTTTCTCCAACCAAAGGTGAGCAATGCAACTTTTACTACCGCGTGGAACTTGATTTCCTCTTATAATTTAATTATGACAACATCACGCATGAACATGAAAGAAAAGAGAGAAACGGCTGGAACACGCACATCTTTTACTTTCTGCTGCTTAATTTCCTCTTATAATTTATGACAACGTCAACCGTGAACATGAACGAAAAGAGAGAAACGGCTGGCACAGACATATTGATGGACCGTTCCTGTTGCTGTCTTGCTGATCGACGGTGCTGTTGGTGCTGTTCTGTTGCTGTGGTGGTTATGCTGGCCATGCATGCTGTGGTGCCTCCTGTCCTTTCTCTGAGCTCTCTCTCTCTCTCTCTCTCTCTCCCTTGGCGTTTCCCTCTCAAGGTTGTTGGCACTTGTCCTCTCGAGAACGAACGTAACTAATCCCATTACAAGGCTAGCTAGCTTGGCAGCAGCTATATATAACCACCCCCCGTCGGTTGCCATTGTTTCCTTGCACCCCATCACCGGCAACAACTTCCTTCACCTTGACTCGACGCCATCGTCTCCCCTCCCCAATTGTTGTTAGTTGAGGGCTATAGCTAGGTGGATCATTTTACTCCAGCTACAGCACTGTCTTATTTATCTATCTTGTACTGATCGCTGTGTGTGTGAGATTCACCCATCGACCATGAGCATCTCCGTGAATGGGCAGTCGGTGGTGCCGCCGGGGTTCCGGTTCCACCCAACGGAGGAGGAGCTGCTCACCTACTACCTCGCCAAGAAGGTGGACTCGCAGCGCATCGACCTCGATGTCATCCCAGACGTCGACCTCAACAAGCTCGAGCCATGGGACATCCAAGGTAAGTGCATGAGTTCCTTGCTTCGATGCTCGATCCTACACTCCCGTTACACAATGCTAGCTTGCAAGTACGTACTCATGGGTTCATTGGTGAACTATATTGGCCATGGAAAACGCATGCAGAGCGCTGCAGGCTCGGAACCGGCCCGCAGAACGATTGGTACCTCTTCAGCCACAAGGACAAGAAGTACCCAACGGGGACGCGCACCAACCGCGCCACCGCAGCCGGGTTCTGGAAGGCCACAGGCCGGGACAAGGCCATCTACTCCGCCGCCGGGTCCGGCCGCATCGGCATGCGCAAGACGCTCGTCTTCTACAAGGGCCGTGCCCCACATGGCCACAAGTCTGATTGGATCATGCACGAGTACCGCCTTGACGACGCCGTCGACGCAAGTTCCTACTACTCCGGCATCTCATCCCCGGTACGTCTACTGTACCACCTACTTCCAGTTCACACTATACTCTATTACGTTGCGACTGCATGCACGGTGGCCGACAGGGATGGAAATAGCTCGCGAGTGGTGCATGTGTGCGATCAATAATGTACGCACTGTACCCACGTACTTTCTGTGTATGTACACGCGGCACATATGCGACTGTAGACGATCCACAAGGTCTAGTGAAGATTATGTCGGGTGGTGGTTGAGAATGGGGACACACATGACATGATGCAATGGGTTAATTGGAGGGCTTTAAAGTGCATAGCTTTAGCTTTAGGGGAGGGCTCTCCTGATGCTACTTCACAATTTAGTTTGCTACTGGTCGAGTAGTGGACCTTTGCACGCTGAGACACTGGCATATGACAAACTGCTAACAAGCGTCGTAGCGACCGATCGAGGGGAATGATCAAAGTTAGAAGTAGAGTTGTGCAACTAATCCATTTTCTCGACCGATCGCTCTGATAGTAAATTAATTGACGGTGTTATCCATATGATATGCGCAGGTTCGCGGCGTGGCCAGGGAACAGTCGCCGTCCGCACAGGAGGACGGTTGGGTCATCTGTAGGGTGTTCAAGAAGAACATCGTTGCGCAGCACCAAGCTGGCCAGAGCGGTGGCAGGGGCGGCGCAGCGTCCAACAAGCTGGTCGGCCCCGATGCTATGGATCGCAGCCAGAGCAACTGCTCGTCGACGGTTATCGCCGCCAGCGACAACGCCAAGGCGCAGATGCAGCAGCAGCAGCAGCACATGCCGCACAGCGACGACGCGCTCGATCACATCCTCAACTACATGGGCCGCTCATCCACGACATCCTGCGAGCAGGAGACCAAGCCCACCAACCCATCATCTTCAACGCTGGACAACCTGATCAATAGTGCGTGCCACAGCGGCACCAGCACCCTGTACGACAAGTTCATGAAGCTCCCGCCGCTCGAGCACGTTGTCGCCGGTGGGCTCCTGCCGCCGCCAACCGAGTACGGCGGCGACTGGGATGCTCTCGACCGGCTCGCCGCCTATGAGCTCGATGGCCTATCCGACGCAGCGACGGCCAAGACGACCAACGGCATGTCCTACATCACCGACGAGCTCGGTGGCGCCACCTCCTACTCCGGCGGAGGCACGCTACACACTCCCTCCGTCACCGGGGCCGGCGACGGCGACCTGTGGAGCCTGGCGCGACCAGTGTCATCGCTACACGCAGACTTGACCTGGTTTAAGGCTGTCGGATGCTGACACTGTCCTAGCCCAAACTTGCCTTTTTTGTTTTTTTATAAAGGATTTTTCATTGAATAGATATATCGAGATGATACAATCGTATTGAAAGAAAACCCGGCCTCTGCATAGCTAGATGCACACAGCCAAAACGTCTAAAGCACCCCAAAGATAGAATAATTCGATACAAAGCCAAGCAATAAATCATGTCTAGCCTAAGGAGCGGTAGATCCTATCCGTAAATCACACCGCCATCCATGGGTGTAGAAAACCACCCCGACCGTACGCTCCAGCCGTGTAGACGCCATCATAAAAAGGTCCCTATCCTCCGGCTTCTGCAGGATAGACCACGTATGGAGCCATCTTGTACAAACATGGATAACCTGCATAGGAGATGAGACACATTTATTGTTAAAAACCACATCATTCCTGGTAAGCCACATTGCCCAGCATAAGGCCGCCGCTCCCACAAGAATATGTGTAGAAAATTGTTTATCAATACCCCGCAACCAGTTGCCAAATATATTCCGTACACTACGTGGTGGGTATAAATTCAAAGCTACTTGGACCATGGCCCAAACTGCTTGAGCGAACTTGCACTCAAAAAATAAGTGTTTGATAGACTCGTCATGTTGGCAAAAGACACATGTCTTGGGCCCATGCCAATTCCGCCGTGCCAGATTATCTCTAGTTAGGATGACTCCTTTGTTTAAAAACCAGAGGAAAATCTTCACTCTTAGAGGAATTTTTAGCTTCCACAATTTCCTGTTATCAACCGGAATATCACAATGGACCATTGCATCATACATGGATTTCACCGAAAATTTGCCGTTCTGATGCAAGTTCCATTGAAAAGAGTCCGGCTCATCTGACAGTTGAATGTCCCCCAGACGAGTAAGTAATTCATTCCATGCTGCCAAACGAGTGCCCAAAAGATCCGTACGGAAAGAAATATCGGGGTTTACTTGTCCTAAGACTTGTTTGATCGTGACAAATTTATGTCTAACAATCCGGTACAAGCTCGGATATTGCACCATTAGTGGGTTGTTCCCTAGCCAGGTATCTTCCCAGAAATGAACCTGAGAGCCGTCCCTAACCGAGAAGGTCCCAAATTGGAAGAAGAATTCCTTGGCCTTCATGACTCCACTCCAAAAATGTGAATCTCCAGGTTTCCAATAAATTTGAGAAATGGCATTGGATCCCACATACTTGTTGCGAATGATTTCCTGCCATACTCCATTCTCAGTGAGTAGTTTATAAACCCACTTGCTGAGAAGGGCGATGTTTTTAACCTCAAGGTCTTGGATTCCCAGCCCCCTTGACTTTTAGGTCTGCATAATACGCTCCACCTAGCCAGTCGATATTTCTTAGTTTCATTATCACACCGCCAAAAAAATCTGGATCTAAAGTAATCGAGCCGCTGTAGAACCCCTTTCGGTAGGTGGAAGAATGACAACATATAAAAAACCATGTTGCTTAGGACAGAATTGATCAAGATCAATCGCCCCCCATATGACAAGAGTTTGGTCTTCCAACTGGCTAAATGTTTCTCAAGTCTCTCTTCCACATGCCTCCACTCAGCGATAGTTAAACGCCGATAATGTATGGGGATACTCAGATACTGAATCGGAAACTGCCCATACTGGCCTCCAAAGATGTCGGCATACTCTGGTGCTGATTCTGCAGCATCACCAAAGCAAAAAATTCGCTCTTACGAAAATTAATTTTGAGACCAGAAAGTTCCTCAAAAGCACATAAGAGCAGCTTAAGATTTCTTGCCTTGTCTAAATCATGATCCATGAATAAAATCGTGTCATCCGGCATATTGTTGAATGATTAGACCATCTTCTACCAAGTGTGGAATGACCCCGCTAATTTGACCATCTAGCTTAGCCCTCTCTACAAGGGTAGCTAGCATGTCAGCCACAATGTTAAACAGAATAGGAGATGTGGGGTTGCCTTGACGCAGCCCCTTCCTTGTCTGAAAATAGTTGCCAACGTCATCGTTAACTTTTATGGCCACACTACCTCCAGAGACAAAGCTCTCAACCCAGCGACACCATTTTTGCGAAAACCCCTTCATGCGCAAGGTTTGCAACAGGAAGAGCCACTTAACTTTATCATAGGCTTTCTCAAAATCAATTTTAAGAATGACACCGTTCAACTTTTTTCGGTGCAGTTCATGAACAGTTTCGTGCAGGATGACCACTCCATCTAATATGTCGCGTCCTTGCATAAATGCAGTTTGATTAGGTTTTACGACATGGTCAGCTACACTGTTCGACCAATTGGTCGCTACCTTCGTAAAAACTTTAAATCTTACATTCAGAAGGCAAATCGGTCTATATTGCTGAATACGACTAGCCTCCTTAATCTTAGGCAATATGATAAATTTCCCCAAAGTTTAAACGAGAAATGTCAAGGTCCTCAGAATGCAGTTGGTTAAACAACTGAAACAAGTCAGCCTTAATCACGTCCCAAAAGCATTGATAGAACTCGGCAGGAAAGCCATCCGGTCCTGGCGCCTTGTTGTGTTCCATCTGAAAAACCGCAGTCCGAATTTCCTCCTCAGAAAACGGAGAGGTTAGGAATTCATTTTCCGCTTCTGTAACTTGAGTAATGTCATGAGTGACGGATTCGTCCAGCTGGAAATTAGTTTCAGCTGAAGGCCCAAAAAGGTCTTTGTAGAACTTAGTGATATAATTTCTAAGTGGTACGTCCCCCTCTATTCGGCCTTCCTCCTGGTCAAGGGTGAATATACGCTTCTTTCTGTGCCTGCCATTGGCTAGCATTTGAAAGTATTTCGTATTATCATCACCTTGCACCAGCGAATCCGCTTTGCTACGTTGATACCACTTAATCTCTTCCTCACGTAGTAGGCGGGCAATCTGCTCGTTAGGATTACTTTTTTGCTCAATCTCAACAGCAGACAGTGGCCTCACCTACGCTATTTTATCGAGGGAATCGATTAAGGTAGACAAATGCAATTTTTCTTTTTTGTAAATGCCCGCAATATGTTTGGCCATCCTCGAAGGAATCGACACAAGGCACGAATTCGATTATTCCATCGTTGAATGGGTGTGTTGCCGCGAGGCTGGCGCGCCCACAATTTCTTAACCAGCTCATGAAAACCCTCTCTAGTGAGCCACCCCAGTTCAAATTTAAACTAGTGGCGGTTAGAACTTGGGATTAGTTGTCCAAAATCGGTTAGCAACATGGCATGATCCAATAAGGCCTCAATTCTTTCTAGAGCCCGAATCGAGGCTAGGGGATATTTATATTCCCTGTCAGTGGTAACTAGCACCCGATCCAGTTTTTCAACGGTTGGCACCGATCGGTTATTGGCCCAGGTGTTATGACGACCAGACATCGTGATCTCCCTCAGATAGAGGCTATCAATAACAACATTAAAGAGGAAAGGCCACCTAGTGTCAAACCGATCTTTTTTTTTCCTGCTGATGTCGAAGGATATTAAAATCCCCCCCCCCCCTGATTAACATGGGATGAGGATTGTCTCGACAGGTTTTGACTAATTCTTTTAGAAATGCAGACTTAAACTCCTCTTGAGCGGCGCCATATACAACCACCAGACTCCAGATGAAGTTGTCAGACTTATTTCGAAGGTGGAATTTGATATGATACTCCCCCTTTGACGTGGACAATAGTTGTAAGTATGTAGATTTAATACCTAGCAAAATTCCCCCGGACCTCCCGGTCGGTGGTAATACGTGCCATTCGTAATCAAAACCACATGAAAAGTGGTCTAGATCACGTGTTGGAAAATCACGTTTGCCCGACTCAGTGATAGCCACAAAGTCCAACGTATGATCCTTTACACAATCGGTAATGCGTTTGTGTTTAGCCAAGTCGCCAAGACCTCTGCTATTTCAGAACATGCCTCTCATGATGAACCAACTTTATGTTTAGAGACCTTTACTTTTTTGGAAGAGCGCCCTCTATTCTTTGCTAAGTTAGACTTGTTCTTGCACACCGACGCGACAAGCTCAAAAAGCGTAGTGTCACGTACAGTATCATCAAGGTTTACTTCAGTTGTGTCTTTAACCAAATGAGAGAGAAGCTTGCCTTCATGATTGGCATCAGCATCCTCCACATCCTCATCTGACACGAGAGGGTCGACAAAGCTTGACAACTTCGGAGCAACCGTAAGCCGGTCGAACTCCACTTCTTTTAAAGCCTTGACCGAAAAATCTATCTCATTCTCATTACGTCCTAGTGATACCCCAAGTCTAGTAATATTTGAAGATACTTTGGAATTATCAAAATACATAAAAGATTTGCGAGAGGGTGTACCTTCAAAGTCGAGGTTACGAGCAGCAGTCCTACGCATGGCCTTCACCATAGAATCCTCGTCGGTGGCTGCAGATCCATCAGCCCCAACATGATGACGCCCGCTGCGCCTCAACGGTGAAGGAGTAACATCGGCCTCGAAGCCCATCCCATCGACTTCCCAAGGCAAGGATGGTTGCTGCCGCGATGGAGAAGAAGAAAGAGGGTGCTGCTCTTCGGCCTCCTCAAGTCCGGAAGCCGCCCCCCCCCCCCCCCACAGTGTCAGAGTAGTGGAAGATAACACGCGAAGCACCGGCATGGCAGACTCCTGGCTAGCTCGAACGGAGGGAGAGAAGATGACACCTCGTCGAGTCGGAGAAGCTGGAGTGGGAGGTGATGCCGACGGCGACGAGGGAGACCCCTCCGGTGCAGGTCGCCCGCAACTCCCCTCGTGGGGGTTAGGTGGTGGCGACCAGGGAGCCGAAGATGGCGGCGTCGATCACCGGGGCACCGAAGATGGCGGCGTCGAACACCGGGGCGCCGCCGGAGTGGGCGATGATGACGACGGCGAAAGGGCGGCCCCCTCGGGTACAGGGCGCCCGCGACTCCCCACTTTGGTGTTAGGCGGTAGCGACCGACGAGCCGAAGATGGCGACGTCGAGAACCGGGGCGACGTTGTAGGAGAAGCAGCCCTAGACGTTGAATCCGACCCCGACGACGAGACCCCCTTAGTGGCGATGGAGCATCCATGACGGGTAAGCCTCGATGAGGGTTCAGAGGTATGGCGGCAATGGCCATCTGCATGGGCACCACGCCACCCGATAAAGAAGGTTCTGAAGAGTTGTTGGATGATGAAGTGGGTTTGGATCTCTTGCTTGGATCCTTGTTCCTGGCCGTGTCCTACCTATCATGCCCCTTGTCACCACCTAAATCATCGCCATGCTCCCAGACTCGAGGTACAAAGTCACTATCAATGCGGAAGTCTGGTTCTTCAAGACTGTACCAGAGCTCATAACCTTTCCTTTCAACTACCACATCTAAGGTAAGAGAATCAATTGTGCTGCTTTTGAAAGCATCAAGGTTCAAAACCGCTACCTGGATACGAACAATTCCTCTCCGGCGCAGACAGAGAAGATCAACATCGAGAGTAGCACCAATCACCGAGCTGACTGCCCAAAGCCCCAAAAAGTGTCGGAGAGCGTGAGGCACCCCATGCACATGAACCCATATAGGAATTAGCTCGAAACGGTGTGGTATCTTCTCTGTATTCCAAGGCTTGAACTCAATAGTGACATTGTGGGATTTGATGAAAACTGCGAAGCCCGTCACCCTCTGTAACACCTCCTCACTCGGAAAGGACATGAGAAAAGCGTCTTTGCCATGCGGTATGGCCTCCCACACCCACTGCTGCTGGTACTGAGCTATCTTAGCAACCTCTGCCTCCACAATACTCGAAGTAATAGAGCCACCGGAAATAGATACCAACGCCGTCAATGAATCCTGTGGTGCAAGATCCTCCCTGCAGACATTGTCAGGAATCTGGAAGAAAGCCATACTTTCAGTTTCATAACCACATAACATCGCCACCGGCTTCGGCATCTTGAGAGCAGGACAACGCCGCATGGTCATGGGGTGATCAAACTTGTTACAAATGAAGCAGTACTGTTGTGTCTCACAGTCATCATATGTGTGCCCGGCAGATTGGCACTTCGAGCACCATACCTTCTTAGGATGAGTTGTCCCCTCGGTTACTCCTGAAGTTTGAATCATAGGCTGCTGTTGCAACGAGCCGGACTGTAAAAGGGTGTTCTGCCCATTACCCACTGCCATCATAGACGAAGAAGCGGGCACCTGCACCAATGGCGGCATCATAACGGCCGCCGGTGGAATAGCAGTAGGTGGAACAGCTGCTTGATGAATTTTGTTACGGCCACCCTTGCTGCCCTTTGGCTTCCGAGGGCGTGCGGCCACATGAACACCAGCAACGGCTGGATTATGAGGCATGCGGGCATTGAAGCCGGCCGGCACCTGCACCCCGGCAGTACCAGATTGTTGCATAGGCTGGAATTGTTGTTGCTGCACATAGGCACCCGTCGGCTGAAGAAAGAATTGCTGCGGCTGCACGTACTGACCCTGGGCATTGAAGAGCGGCTGCTGCACGTGCGGTTGATACGCCGGAGACTGCTGCAGAGGCGGATGTTGTACCCGAGGCTGTTGCGCCAGCACGAAGCCACCCGGCGCCACATACGGCTGTGCCGCCTGCACCGGTTGATAGATGCCCGGAGCGAAGCCAGGCGGCGATGACTTGCCTTTTTTGTTTATAAGGAAATTTTCATATATCAAGCTAATACAGTCACACCGATTGAATGCGCAGATTCTAGTACTCCTGAACTAAAACCACAACAAGAATTACGAAATGGAGGCAGTACATAGCAAGATGCACAGAGTCAATACGTCTAAACAAAAGGTATCATAGAGTTCCTGCAAAAAAATAAGGTGTCATTAAATAAAAAGTAAAAGTACATAAATAACGAGTAAATTGCAAAAAACCACCACAATTTGGCAGCAAAAACCACCTGAAATCATGCATTTTGGTGGGTGTTCGATGACTTCTGCACAATTGTGCTGGTTTTTTGTAATTTACCCATAAATAAACTAGATAGAGGAGGTCCTATCCAAAGACAATATTACATGTCATATAGAAAAGTAGAAGTAGATACATAACCTAAGATCATGGAGGCCCTATATATCCAAAGACTACACAAACATCCATGATTGGAGAACACCTCCCGCTAGAGCCTCTTGGTCCTGACCCTTTATATACCCCCTCCCCTCCCCAACCATGAATATGTGGGAACTTCCGCGCCGCTGCCTCATCAACTTTGTTGCACCGATGACCATGTGCGGGTAGCGTGCCTTGGACTATGGGTCCAAAGCAATGGCTTTGTGGCATCTCTCCGCCGTTCTTCGACGCAAATATCTCATGAGCTGTCTAGCATGACTGTGTTCAATAAGATGTAATTTTTGGTGTAATGAAATATCACGTTAATTTATTAGTTTGCTTTGGTTCTTTGTTGCATAATTTGTATATGTACATGCTCTCTGATCTATTAGCCTTGAACTAGTCACGTTTGTATGATTGATCTCTAAGATAGATTTTTGTATGTTGGTTGGGTTTAACCTTCCAAGTAATCTATCTGAGTGGCAGAAAGACCAGAAAGGCTCGTAGTGTGTTATTGTCACTAAGATAAACAATATAGTTGCCTAGTTGTCTCGTTGATGGACTGAAGGTAAAGAGAATATACTATCAACATTATGTCACCTTGCTTGATGCAGTGCTTTGTTTTATTACTTAATGCTTTGATATGTATAATGAATTTTGGTCTTGAAGTGGAGTATTAGCGATAGATGCAGTTGAATATCAGTCTATAAATATAAGGAAGGAATGTTTATATGCTGACATGTATGATCAAAATTAAACATTAAAAAATGCAACTTACCGATACGCAACTGTAATACCGTGGTATACGCGCACTAGTAGAAAAACACCTATTAGTCCCGGTTCGTAAGGGCCTTTAGTCCCGGTTCATGAACCGGGACTAATGGGTCGTTACTAATACCTCCCCCCTTTAGTCCTGGTTCTAACACGAACCGGACAGATGGTCCTCCACGTGGCCGGTGCGCCGAGCCCAGTAGGTTTTGGTCCCGGTTGGTGGCACCAACCGGGACCAAAAGGCATCCACGTCAGCATTCCAGTGGCTGGGATTTTGTTTTTTAAAGGGGGGTTGGGGTTTTGGGGGTTAATTTAGGTGTTTCATATATTGTGTTAGCTAGCTAATTAATAAAGAGAAGTGTCTCTCTTATGTCCGTGCTTGGTCGACGCCACGTACTATATATATATAGCCCTCGACACGCTAGCTAGTAAGAAAATGAAGGAACCATCGAGTACAGAAGTTCGTCATGCATACCGAGAGAATGATCGATCGACCTCTCCTTCTCCGAGAGATTGGTCGAACAACAAGTTTTCAGATCATGTACGCCAAACGCTACTGGCTACATACATGTACAATATATAAGATCTCTCAATTACAGTCCCCTAGCATTTGAAATCAACTTCCACAAGGTATTCTCCGGCTTTATTGATGACGTGGTCAAGAAAGAATCCCGCCAATTCCTCTTGAATTGCTTTAATGCGATCTGGTTCTAGGAGTTCATTCCGCATCTACCACGTCTAATTTCAAGAAGGCGGTTAATTAATACATATATATGAATGAAACTCAACAGAAATGATGGTGTAATAAAATGAAATTGTGAATATTATTAATTGCTTACGCACTTCATATTGTCTTTGAGAGTAGCCCCGCTTATTTTTCAAAGTCGCGTTATAGATGAACTCACACACGTAGTATCCACAGAAATCATTCCCTTGTTCCTGCCACAAGCACTTTACGATAAATAGAGGTCAATCAAACTGATAATGAAGCATTATAAATGGCATTGATGAAAGTATAGCTATAGAATCAACGGGAGATGCGCACAACTAGCTAGCCAGTAGTACTTACTTTCGGGTATGTATATCGCAGCTCCTTCGACAGTCCCGGAGCTTTTGCGGTGAACTGTTTCCAAACCCTGCAAGACAAAGAAAATAATTATTATTACTTGAGATATCAGGAAATGAACAAAAAGTTGCCGCTATGGTGCGATAATGATCGATTGAACTTACTTGCTAAGCATTTCAGTCATGTCTGCATAGGTGCTGTGATCTTTCCGTCTCGAGTCTAAGACGGTTACTAGTCCACGCTCAAGCTTAATCTCCAGAAGAATATAGTGGTACCTGCGCATTTACATGCATAACTCATCAATTACATTACTATAACCTCGCTCGAGTAATAAGGGAAACCGAATATGCAAACGATCAGTAACGCTCACTTGCCGTTGTAAGGAAAGAGTATGGTATCTTTGTTTTGATCTTTGATCAACGATTGTAGCAAGTTGTCCTCGGCCTCTTTGACGTGCTTTTCATCCAGAAATACATCTATGATATTTGTGTTAATGAACCCAATATCATAGATTTCTTTTTTTTGCACTCGACGATCTTCAATCTGCATAATATATTGAGGATAATTAATTATAAATACATGCAATGAAAGAGCCGAGCTATATATAGAGACTTAATGACAGAAATAGTACTTACAAGTAGTAGCAAAAGACCGTTAATTTATCGAGGGCCTTTTGATTAAAGAACGCGAAGAACTCCTCAAATGGAACACACAACAAATCAGTTCCAACGAGGTCGTGCTCCTTTTTAATGTGCAGATACAAACTATTCGTCCCCCAGACTCTCTGCAGGTTTTCATGTACCAAGTATGGAATCTTCGCATCATCGTTGTTAGATATTTTTCATCATTGACGAGAGGCTTCCCGTACTCATATCTGTGTTCTTCCACCTTCATGTATTCAGGAAGTGCATCGTCAGGCAGGTAATCTTGTAGATTGCCATAACCGGCCACCATCCCCGGAACATTAGCGACGATGTTGCCGCTAGACACATTGAGCGGGGGGCATGATTGGTTTGCTTGTTCGTCGAGCTGGTCAATTTTTTTCGCAGCTGCTCGTTCTTTTGCTCTTTGATGTCTGACAGTATTTCCCGACCGCTCCGCTTGGAGATATGTCTGTTCAGTAATGCGCTCATAGTTGGTTCTCAGCGAAGACTTTGCCGGTTTCCTTAGGGCAGCCAGAGTGCGCTTCGCTTTCACCGGATCTACCTTCTCCTCCGTAGGTGGATGTCTCTTTGCTTTCAACCCTGCAAACCAGTCATCCACTTCGGTCTGCCCAATCTTCGCGTTTTCCTCCTCGGTCCTCTCGTACGGTAACTTCTCTGGAGTCTTCAGACAAGGACCGAATCTGTATTTCCTCCCGCCTTTGGCTGTACTGCTAGACGCCGGCAGAGCAGACGGAGCGGATGTCTTCTTTGCTTGCTTACGAGGCGGAGGAGAAGGACTACGACGCACCGGAGCAGCCGGAGCGGCGGCGGGTGTCTTCCGCCCTTGCTGACGAGGCGGAGAAGGAGGAGGCTGGCTGCTCGGGCGCGCCGGCGCAGGCGGAGAAGGAGGCAGAGTGCCGCCACGACTGGAGAAGGAGGCGGAGTGCCGCCACGCTGCCCTGATCGCCACTCACGGAGGAGGAGGCGGTGGAGGAGGCGGAGTGCCCTGACTCACGGAGGAGGAGGAGGAGGCGGAGGCGCCCAGTTGGGAAGGTTGATGAGCTCCTTCCGCCAAAGGCATGGAGTCTTTGAGCAGAACCCAGCCTAGTCTCCCCTTCACCGTAGGGTGGTCAAGCAGAGGTCCTCAAATCCTCCATTATTTCATCCACCATCACCTTAGCATATCCTTCCGAATCGGCTCGCAGTGATAAGTTGTGCGGGTCCACTAGGATAAACTTGGCCAACAGCCGCCTTTGACCTTCAAATTCATCCATCGCGCCATAATGTGGCAATTTTGAGACTCGTGATACCATCCACGGGATAGCTGGCAGGAGCCGCCAAGACATGCTCGCTGAAGCAGCTCGGTGGAAGCCACGCTGCTTCTCCGCTGAGATGGCGGGTAGCTTCGGGAAAGCTTCGACAGGTCGCTTGCTGCGATCTGCTGCTTCGTTCCTCTTCTCGTTCTTCTAGCCCCATTACCCTTTCGCGTAACGCCTGCAGTTGGTCCTGCTCCAGCTTTTCCTCCTCTCGTGGGTTTTGTAACGCCTGCGTCCGGAAAACCAACCTTCCACGGAATGGAGCTGGCGTGCCTCGTGTCCGTCCTGTGGTGCTCGTGGATTCCTAAGGGCCATTGTTAGCTCGCCCTTCTCCCTGTTTGAAGGAACGTCCCTCGCTGCATCTGCATCGATATAGTGTCAAAGGTTCTTGATCGTAATTGCAGTTGCTCGTCCGGCCCACCGGCACTTCCCTATTACAGGTCCAAGGTTCCGCCAGCCCTCAAGAACCAAGTCCGCAACGGTCCGCCAAGACATTGTCTCGGTTCGATCCCTTTTTCAAGCAGAACATGCTCAGCCTTGGACCACGTAGGTCGGGCTTTGAGGTAGCCACCTGACCCCGTGCGATGGTGAAGCTTCTTCTTCACAGCATTTTGCTTGTTTGTCGCCGACATCTTCTTACTCTTTTCCGATGTCTTGTGGGCCACAAATGCGGGCCAGTGATCTTTGATCTTCTCATATTTGCCGATGAATTCTGGTGTCTTTTCTTTCTCGACAAACTGGTTCAGCTCTTTCCTCCACCTCCTCATTAGGGTTGCCATCTTCTTAAGAGCACAAGACTTGATTAATTGCTCTTTAACTGGCTTCTCCAGATCCTCCTCTGGCGGTAGGGTGAAATTTGCCTTCAGCTGAGTCCAAAGATCTTCTTTCTGCATATCATTGACATAAGACACCACAGGGTCTTCCTCCTTAGGCTTATACCATGGATGGATGCTGATCGATCTTGTCCCTAACAAGAACCCCGTGACCGAGCAGAAAATGCCTTCCTTGTCCAGATGGGTTCAATCGGTTCGCCGTTAGGCGCGATTTCTATGATCTCAAACTTTTCATCCGAGCTCAACTTTTCTTCGGCCTCGTCTCCTTACCGGGTTGTGCTCGATCCGAGGGCTAGAAATTATAAGGAAGAAAGACGAGAGTAATTAATATGTGTACATATACCAAAACAATGGATGCATCAATTAACTAGTCAGCACGGGCTTAACTAATATATATATACCTGGCCGGACTCGGTTCGGTCACCGGAGCAGTCAGCACGGTCTCCTTCTTGTACCTCCATTGTGTCACCGGAGCCATCATGAACATAGTACTCTTCTTGTACCGGCATTAATGGGTCGAAGCCATCATGAACATAGCCCTCTTCTTCACCCAGTCCTTCGGGACCATCGGTGTCGTTGAGAAATGACGCAACTTCATCACTTCCTTGTGCGATTATGTGCCCCAACATCGCTTCTGTTTCTTCGTCTCGGGAGTGCTCCATAGTTTCTGCAAATATTTACAACATGTCAATTATTATTCAAACATGGTACAGATGGATATATATATATATATATGTATGTATATATATATATATATATATATATATATATATATATAGGAAAATCTATCTTACCACCCAGTGGTAGTTACCCCATATGTCTCATATACTATCATGTGGTAATATATATACTATTTTGTTCTTTTAAATATGTTCATATACTATATCTAAGATATTCCAAAACAAGTTCCATGGAAAAATTGCATATAAACCCTTAGTTTTTATTATATTTGTGAAATACGTATATATTTGTACGTAAAAAAGAGCATACGCAAAAAATGGTACATACTACCTAAAAATTAGTATATATACTACCTAATCATTGTTATATACAACATACTACACGTACATACTCTCGGTTTGGACAGATACTACATACAACATACAAAACGCAAGTGGTGGTAACTACCACTGCTTGTAGGAAACATTTGTCCTATATATATATATATATATATATATATATATATATATATATATATATATATATATATATATATATATATATATATATATATATATATATATTAGTGGCAAACGAGAACTAGCTAGCTAATCACAATAAGGAATCATGTTAGTGGCCTCGACGCTGCTTTCTAGGGTTTGGGGTCGCCAACACAACGCTTCAAGGGTTAATTTGGGTGGCCTCGAGAGAGTTAATTTGTCGGGTAGGGGCGCCGGCGGGAGGGGGTAGGAGACCAACATCGTTTTTCTCTAGGGTTTGGGTGTCCTCAAGAGTTTTGGTCGAGCGAGAGGGCCGAGGGGGTCTGCTGTTGTATAAGTTATCACGGTCGAGAGGGGTATATATATCGACCGCCTCATGTCGAAGTTATCTCGAGGGGTTATATCGACAACGACGCGACATACATATACATGGGAAAATAATGTTATCGGGAGGGGTATCGTACCCCCTCGTGTTGAAGTTTCTTCTTTCTCCTCTATTCCTTTCTTCTTCTACTACTCTTCTTTTCTTCTTCTCCTCGAGAAAGGAAAATAAGGAAAAGGAAGAAAAAGGAAGAAGGAAGAAGAAAGAAGAAAAAAAAGAAGAGAAGAAGAAAGAATAGAGGAGAAGAAGAAAATAGAAAATTTATATTTTTTTCTTCTCCTCTATTCTTTCTTCTTCTCCTCTTCTTTTTCTTCTTATTTCCTCTTCTTATTTATTTCTCCTCTTCTTCCTTTCCTCTTCTTCTCCTTTCTTCCTCTTCTTATTTTCCTTTTTCCTCTCATTCTTTTAGTATTGCTTGTTTTAAAAAAATGTTCAAATAGAAAATTTCAAAAAAACAAAGGTTTTGCCTAATGCATTGTTCATATGAATATACAAACATTTGCATATTCTACAATAATTAATATCACCAAAAAATCTATGAACAAAAAAACCTAACTTTTCTAAAATCTATCTTTTGCATATATGAAAACATTAATACACATATGGACAAAAAATACATATATGAAGAAAAACATGCTTTGAACAATTTTTTATACATTTTGAACATCTACATACACATAGCCACATACATATATATATATATATATATATATATATATATATATATATATATATATATATATATATATATATATATATATATATATATATATATATATATATATATATATATATATATGAACAAAAAATTAAACTAATAAAATGAAAAAAAAGAGTCGGTGCAGTGCGGCGGCTCACAGCATGTGGCGGCTAAATGACGATGGCGACGGTGGGCGGCGGCGCCTTGGCCAGGGGGACGTGGAAGCCTCGGGCGGGCTGGGAGGGACGGGCGCTGGGAGGAGGAGGCGACGAGGACGGCGCGGGTTGGGGGGGCGACGCACGGCGGGCGACGGCGAGGTGGAGCATCCTGGCGGCGTCGAGGAGGGTCGGCGTCGTCGGGGGCAACTGGCGAAGAGATTCTGAATTTTTGCAAAGTGTTTGCTTATATAGCAAAGCCATTTGTCCCGGTTCGTGAAACCAACCGGGACTAATGCACTTTTAGTCCCGTTGGTGCCACCAACCGACCAAAGGCCTTTTTGGCAGCCCAAAGGGCGGGAAGCGGCGGCCTTTGGTACCGGTTGGTGCCACGAACCGGTACCAACCGGGACCAAAGGCCCCTGTGTTGCACGCGTCGGGGCCAAAGTTTAGTCCCACCTCGCTAGTTGAGAGGGGCGCCCAGTGGTTTATAAGCCCCACTGCCGCACCTTCTCGAGCTCCTCTCCACCGCAGGCTTCGGGCCTACTTGCTATTGCTGTGCTCGATGGGCCTTCAGGCCTACTCCGGGCCTGAATCCTGGCCCATAGTAGGGTTTCATGTCGTATTCAGGCCGTGGGGGCCCAGTAGGAGGCATATTTTTTTGTTTTTTTGTTTTCTTTACTTATTGTTGCTATTTTTGTTTTTTCTCCAGTTTTTTTGTTTTGCTTTCTGCATTATTTATTTTCTTTTGTTTTTTTTATTTTTAATTCTTTTTGCTTTTAGTTTTAGGAAAATTATAAACTTTCTGTTAGTGCCATTACTTTTCAAATTTGAAAACACTTTTTTGTTTTTTTGTTTTCTTTCTTGCTTTATTTATTTTATTTTGTTTCTACTTACAACAAAATACTTATTGTTGTTTTTTGTTTTGATTTCTGCATTATTTATTTTCTTTTGTTTTTTGCTTTATTTTTCACTTCTTTTTGCTTTTAGTTTTAGGAAAATTATAAACTTTCTGTTAGTGCCATTAATTTTCAAATTTGAAAACACTTTTTTTGTTTTTTTGTTTTCTTTCTTGCTTTATTTATTTTATTTTGTTTCTACTTACAACAAAAAACTTATTGTTGCTATTTTTAATCATTACGAGGGCCGAACCATAAGACATTAAGGCATTTCAAATGAACTCTGAAAAAGTTGAAAGTTGGCATGGTATCATACTCGTCAGTTACAAAGTTGGCATGGTATCATCATAATAGTTGCGGGAGAAAGTCTTCACTTTTTATTCCCTTGTGTCATTTGCTTATTGCGCCGGAACCATGGATAATCTTCATCGCTTATCAGGATGTGGGGTCAGCCTTGACTTTGAAGGAGGAATTTCATGAAACTTTTCATAATCTTGAGACATGTCTGTCTTGTCCTCCACTCTCACGATGTCCCTTTTCCCGAAAGAACTATGTGGCTCTTTGGCTCATCGTATGATGTATTCGCTTCCTTATCGTTTCTCTTTCTCGGTCCGGTAGACATGTCCTTCACATAGATAACCTGTGCCACATCATTGGCTAGGACGAACGGTTCGTCAGTGTACCCAAGATTTTTCAGATCCATCGTTGTCATTTCGCATCTTTGTGGGTCTACCTGCACTCGCCGCCTCGACAGATTGACCCATTTGGACCTTAAAATCATGTCCGTAGTCAAGCTCCCATATGTCCACTATGTAACCTTAATATGTGTCCTTTCCCTCTCGGTTGTTGCATCAAAGCGACACCGCTGTTTTGGTTGGTGCTCTTTTGATCTTGGTCAATCGTAAAATGTATTCCCATTTATCTCAGATCCTTTCCAAATCAATACAGTCAAAGATGGTCCCCTCGACAACAAGTATAGCTCATCACAAACAGTGTTGTCACCTCGATACGTGCTTCCAACCAACTGCAGAAAGTCCCGATGTGTTCACATGTAATCCGATCGTCGCGACCGCTCCGGTGTTTGGAGCGCAGACCGCTCTTGTGTTCATCGACATACGGGTCACCAAGGTAGAGTTCTAGAACTGTAGTGTGCTTGAGACCAAGAATATCCGTCCCTGCATATTATTGAGTCCTTCCAAGCGTGTTTTTCCAGCCAGTCTTCCCCATACCGCGATTTAGGGAGACCTATCTTCTTAAGGCCAGGAATGAAGTCAACACAAAACCCGATGACATCCTCTCGCTTGATGGCCCATGGAGATGCTTCCTTCGGCCTAGCACATTACGGACATATTTCTTTAGGACTCCCATGAACCTCTCAAAGGGGTACATATTGTGTAGAAATACGGGCCCAGAATGACAATCTCGTCAACTAGATGAACTAGGACGTGCGCCATGATATTGAAGAAGGATGGTGGGAACACCAGCTCAAACCGACAAGACATTGCACAACATCACCCTTAGCCTTGGTATGATTTCTGGATCGATCACCTTCGAGAGATTGCATTGAGGAATGCACATAGCTTCACAATGGCTAATCGGACGTTTTCGGTAGAAGCCCCTCAATGCAACCGGAAGCGCTTGCGCCATAATCACGTGGCAGTCATGAGACTTTAGGTTCGGAACTTTTCTCCGCATATTTATTATTCCCTTTATATTCGACGAGAAGCCGGCGGGACCTTCATCTCGAGCAGGCATTCAAAGAAGATTTCTTTCTCTTCTTTCGTAAGAGCTTAGCTGGCAGGACCTTCATATCGCTTCGGAGGCATGCCCTCTTTTTCGTGCAAGCGTTGCAGGTCCTCCCGTGCCTCAGGTGTATCTTTTGTCTTCCCATACACGCCCAAGAAGCCTAGCAGGTTCACGCAAAGGTTCTTCGTCATGTGCATCACGTCGATCGAAGAGCGGACCTCTAGGTCTTTCTAGAAGCCAGTCGGGACCTCAGCGTCATTCGGAACAGCTAGTCCGCCGAGACCCTTTCCAAAGATTACGTGTAAATCATTGACCATAGCAAGTACGTGATCAACGGTACGCATGGCGGGCTTCTTCCGGTGATCTGCCTCGCCTTTGAAATGCTTGCCTTTCTTTCAACAGTGATGGTTTGTCGGAAGAAATCGACGATAGCCCAGGTACACATTCTTCCTGCAGCTTGCCAGGTATATACTACCGGTGTCAAGTAAACAGTGCGTGCATGCGTGGTATCCCTTGTTTGTCTGTCCCGAAGGTTCGAGAGCGGGCCAATCGTTGATGGTCACGAACAGCAATGCCTTTAGGTTAAATTCCTCCTGTTTGTGCTCATCCCACGTACGTACACCGTTTTCATTCCACAGCTGTAAAAGTTCTTCAACTAATGGTCTTAGGTACACATCAATGTCGTTGCCGGGTTGTCTAGGGCCTTGGATGAGAACTGGCATCATAATGAACTTCCGCTTCATGCACATCCAAGGAGGAAGGTTATACATACATAGAGTCACGGGCCAGGTGCTGTGATTGCTGCTCGATCCCGAAAGGATTAATGCCATCCGCGCTTAAAGCAAACCATACGTTCCTTGGCTCACTTGCAAACTCATCCCAGTATTTCTCTCGATTTTTCTCCATCTGCGACCCGTCAGCGGGTGCTCTCAACTTCCGTCTTTCTTACGGTTCTCACTGTGCCATCGCATCAACTTGGCATGCTCTCCGCTTCGAACAGACGTTTCAACCGTGGTATTATAGGAGCATACCACATCACCTTCGCAGAACTCTCTTCCGGGGCTCGCCGTCAACATCACCAGGTCATCTCGTCGATCTTATACCGTAATGCACCACATACCGGGCATGCGTTCAGATCCTTGTACGCACCATGTAGAGGATGCAATCATTAGGGCATGCATGTATCTTCTGCACCTCCAATCCTAGAGGGCATACGACCTTCTTTGCTGCGTATGTACTGTCGGGCAATTCGTTATCCATTGGAAGCTTCTTCTTCAATATTTTCAGTAGCTTCTCAAATCCTTTGTTAGGCACAGCATTCTCTGCCTTCCACTGCAGCAATTCCAAAGACGGTACCGAGCTTTGTGTTGCCATCTTCGCAATTGGGGTACAACCCTTTTTGTGGTCCTCTAACATGCGATCGAACTTCAGCTTCTCCTTTTGACTTTCGCATTGCGTCCTTGCATCGACAATGACCCGGCGGAGATCATCATCATCGGGCACATCGTCTGGTTCCTCTTGATCTTCAGCAACTTCGCCCGTTGCAGCATCATCATGCACATCGTCTGGTTCCTCTTGATGTTCAGTAACATCACCGTATTCAGGGGGCACATAGTTGTCATCGTACTCTTCTTCTTCGCCGTCTTCCATCATAACCCCTATTTATCCGTGCCTCGTCCAAACATTATAGTGTGGCATGAAACCCTTGTAAAGCTGGTGGGTGTGGAGGATTTTTCGGTCAGAGTAAGACTTCGTATTCCCACATATAGGGCATGGACAACACATAAAACCATTCTGCTTGTTTGCCTCAGCCACTTCGAGAAAATCATGCACGCCCTTAATGTACTAGGAGGTGTGTCTTGAACCGTACATCCATTGCCGGTTCATCTGCGTGCATTATATATAATTAAGTGTGTCAAAAATCATTACAGAACATCATGAATAGATAATTAAGTGTCCAAATTAATAGAAGTTCATCATCGCATTAAAACCAAAGTACATACATAGTTCTCATCTAACAACATAAAGCTCTGCAGAGCATCTAAATTAATTAAACCATACACTGAAACTATGTAAAACATTTTAATGCGAAAACAAATGCGATCATAATCGCAACCAATGTAACAACTGAACCAACGGCATAATGATACCAAGCCTCGGTATGAATGGCATATTTTCTAATCTTTCTAATCTTCAAGCGCATTGCATCCATCTTGATCTTGTGATCATCGACGACATCCACAACATGCAACTCCAATATCATCTTCTCCTCCTCAATTTTTCTAATTTTTTCCTTCAACAAATTGTTTTCTTCTTCAACTAAATTTAACCTCTCGACAATAGGGTCGGTTGGAATTTCCGGTTCAACAACCTCCTAGATAAATAAAATCTATGTCACGTTGGTCGGCATAATTGTCATAAACAATAAATGAACCAATAGTTATGAAAAGATAATATATACCACATCCGAATCATAGACAGGACGAGGGCCGACGGGGGCGGATACCAAAACCATCGCACTATATAAGATGCAATAATAAAAGTAAGAAAATTATACAAGTATCTATATAAACATACAAGTAAGAATTTTTTTTTCTTTCAGAAAGAAGATAAGAACAAGAGGCTCACCACGGTGGTGTCGGCGACGAGATCGGCGCGGGCGATCGACGGCGGTGGAGACGGGGACGGGACGTGACAGACCGCTAAACCTAGACAAATATTAAGGAAAATGGAGCTTGGAGGTCGAGCTTGGAGAGGAGAAAGCTTAAGTAGTGTGGCTCGGGCATTCCATCGAACACCTCGTGTGCATAGGAGGTGATCTAGAGCACCACAAAGCTCTCCCCTCGCCGGCCACGAAAAACAAAGACCTGGAGTGCTCGCTTATGGCGAGGGGTATATATAGGCAACTAATTGGTCCCGGTTGGTGACTTGAACAGGGACTAAAGGGCAGCCTTTGGTCCCGGTTCGTCCCACCAACCGGGACCAATGATGGTGGGTCAGGAGCGAGGCCCATTGGTCCTGGTTCGTCCCACGTGGCCCGGCCGGCCACCGGGGCCCACGAACCAGGTCCAATGCCCCCATTGGTCCCGGTTCTGAATTGAACCGGGACTAATGAGCTGGCCGGACCTGGACCATTGCCCCCTTTTCTACTAGTGGCGGAGTGCCATAGACACCCGGCGTAGCTTTTGCCGTGGTGAAATTAGTATTTGACTAGTGGTTTGCACACTCGGCTTATAAGCTTTTTGCTGTAGAGTTAATTTGCCGGCCAGAATGCAGGGGAGTTCTGTTCTCTTGGCGAAACGCGAGTTCTTTCGAGATTAAATTGTAATTATCTTACTCATGAGCTCTATATTCGCTTGTTTCTGAAGCCAGATGCTAATTGCAGAGACGTTTTTTACACACCACATCAGGTAGCACATCACTAAACATGGATAAATATATTTTTCAATAGTTAGTTAGCTTTCCTTTGTCAAATGCACTAGTCTCTTGTCTGGTTGCCTGCACGCCAAAAGCTTACCATACAGTTGAACTGACGCTACACATGACCTACACCCAACAGGGGACACTCCAGACAACTCTGGAACTGAAGCGTCCTCCAGGCTAGGAAGAATGTTTCCTAGATCAGGGGCGACCACCTATATGTCCTGTGTGCATCAGATGGAGACCGCCGCCATATGGCTCGCAATCTTCACGCTCATACATTTTGTTTTCGACGGGTCGTTGCTCTGATTTGGTATGGTGGTACCTACATGTCGTTTGGTGCGGGTGAGTCTAGAATGGTAGAATGGTTCAACCAGTTGTTCTTTGCATTTCTTTTCTGATATTCTTTTGTTTTTTTTGCCGGAATTGCTTCCTCTGTTCAGGACAAGGTTCGACACAGCCTACCAAATCATGTAGAGTACCGTGCAGGTAACCTGGTGGCATGTGCAACACATGTAATAGTAAGTAGTATACACAAGCAAAACATTAAAAAACCTGAAACTTTTCTTACAATTTTTCCTTTAGCAGTGCAGATTCTATCAAAGAAATAAAAGCAGTGCAGATTTGATCCGTGCCAGAGTTGAAGAAGGCTCTGATTATCTACTCAGCTCAATCATTCACCCACTAGCTGCTGCTACCTAGGATTCCTAGTACCATTCTTCTGTCCTTATACGAGTGTGGTGGGGTGTTAGGTGCTGCTAATGCAAATCATTAGATGCCCGATCCTCGACGGCAACGTAGTGGCGGCCAACGGTGCATGCTGGAGCAGTTGTACTACGTGGACAGGCGCCCAGTGCTGGCCGACGTGATGATTAGGAGCTGATCACTTGAAGGAGATGACGCAGCAAAGCTGCTGAAGGCCAGGGGGTCATGGTAGAGGGAGAAGCCTTGGCCACGGCCTTTTATGTGTGCCATGCACGAGTAAGGACATGTTGGTCATCTAACTCTATGCATCAAATAAGCATCAAGTCATGGACTGTGAGAACATGTGATCAAACTGACAGTGGGTCAAGCAAACCCCTGCATGGTGTTCGGACTCACATAAAGCTTTCCCAAGTTTGCTTTCGGTCCGTTAGCGCATGCATGATGCTGCCTCGTAGGCCATGCCTGGGCCGGCAGGTCCATGCATCGTATGCATATGCATGATGCTATCCTGATGCCAAAACTTTGTCATAACTTCATCACACGATCTAACTAAACTAGAATTGACAGTTAATGCGAACTCCTTCATGCATGTGTATTTGTTTCTTTTGCTCGTTTATGTTGCTGTTGTTGTAAATACTCATGAGTAGTGCGCTCATGTGACTGATTAATTTGGCTAGGCAGAGTGCATCCATGATTTAACCCTTTTCGTTTGAGCAAGAAATGGGAGTCAAATGACAAGTACAACGAGCAAATAAATCATATCAAGGAAGGAGATCATCACATGGAATAGAACTATATTTGAGGGGCCGAACATTTCTCTTTGCCATGCTATAGCTCATGTCCAATATAGCTGTAAAGTAACACTGATCATCTCCACTCAAGCTACTCGAATGAAGTACAACGCCTCCTGAAAGGATATTCGCATGGCTTTGTCCTTTAGAATCGTCTTTGGACGCGGACCGACTTGTGACAATAGGATGGCCCCACCAATCTTTTATTCCAACCCTACAAAGATGTACCGGAGATTGCCTCTCACATGTTATTCGAATTTCAGATATTCCAAGAGGATATAGGCGAGTATGGCTCAGGTAGTGTTGCTAACCTATTTGCAGGTATAATAGAAGTATCTAGCATCTAAAACAGTGGAATAAGTGGTCAACTAATTAATAGAGTTTCTCTCCGCTCACCAGATTGCAGTTAGCTAATTGACTACTCACTCCGTTTCAAATTACTCGTCGCTGAAATGAATGTATCTAGACCTAAAATACATCGACAATTAATTCGGAACGGAGGGAGTATCAATTAGAGAAGGAAAAATGTGCCACCTGGAAAGTATATATATGGATTTGTTGCATGATGTCTTCGAAGGGGACTAGATTTTTTGTTCTGTTCTAAGTAATGAATGAATAAATATACAAAAGCAAATCCCCTACGGCTTTGGAGCTGCCACGCAGGACCGGCTCTCCATGCATGCAAAGTAAATTAAAAATCAAGCAAAGCAAGCAATCATCCATCGATAACACCACTGTACTACATATCCGTAGCTGACTTAGTGTTGGCTCGTGTCAAGTCCAAATCAGCTCGTCACTTACATCACCCGATCGACACAAAGGCTACACATATACAAAACTAAAGGGAAACCACATACGCACAGACATTCTTGCTCGCCATCATCACCCCAAAAGATGTTGGTAGAGTATTTTTTTTCCTATCATCTTTCCTCTTTCCCGGAGGACCAGCTAGCAAGAAAGAAAGCAGAAGGAATTAAGGGACAACAACGGCCCTTGACAAACGCGCGTACGTCGCCGACGGCAATGCTAGCCGAGCAAGAAATACCCGGGAAAAGGGAGGACACGACGAATTGGCCCTGGCCAGGCCAGCAAAAGGAGTGAGTCACTGGTGGAAAAAAGGCCTTTGGTCGCGGTTCGCAACTGCCATTAGTCGCGGTTGCGCAACCGCGACCAAATAAGCGCGACTAAAGCCCCCCACCTTTAGTCGCGGCTGCTTAAGAACCGCGACTAACGGCCCGCCCACGGGCGCCAGTGCCGTCGGGCGGAGGACCTTTAGTCGCGGTTCTTCCGCCAATCAGCGACTAAAGGGTTTAGGGTTTTAGCCCCCCTAAACCTGTTTTCTGTTTAATTTGTATTGTTTTATTTTTTTGTGCTTTATTTTAATTTTGAAGGAGTTTCATATATTCTACGGTACTACATACATGCATATGAATGTACAATTTCAAATAAATTTGAAATTAGAACCAAAAAGAATTCAAGAGGAATATACAATATATATTAAATATCATCGGATGACCATATACAATTTTGAACAAGTTTCCATACATGATTTAATCCATATAAAGTTCTACGTCCTCGTAATAGTGTTCTCCTTTAGGATGGAGGACTTCCCTGCTGAACCATCCAGCTAGTTCCTCTTGAAGTGGTCGGAAGCGAGCTTCTAGACTAAGCATCATCCGGAGGTTATTCCTCCGAGCATTGGTATCACTCGGAACCCGCCAGAGGTGTATCTCGGATCCTCTCTGAACATAGTATCCACATAGATTGGTCAACGGTGGCTGAATATCCCCAGCATTCTTAGGCTTTAACATTTTGAATTCTAGCTCTTTTTTGAATTCACCGACCTTTGTATCTACGAACCGTCTCCAAACCCTACGAGGCAAAGAAAATTAAATGAACAAGAGAGTTATTAGTTACTTGATATTAGGAAATGAACGAAATAGGCCGATCGATATAGAGCGCAAATGAATGAAAATAATTACTTCTGCAGCATTCTTCTCATGTCGGCCCAAATCTTTGGATCCATATTCAGAGAGTCGTGGACGAGACATTTCGAGGTGTTAACTTTAATTACTAGCAGAATCTAGTGGAACCTGCGGACACGATACATGCACAAGACGTCATGCATAACTCATCGATTAGCCGCCACATACCATGCATGGAGTAAACAAAGAGAATGTGCTCAAGACAGAAACACTCACCCAAAATGGTAAGGAAATAGAATATCACTTTTGAGATCCTGCTTTGTAAGAAACTGCCACAGGTCTGCCTCCACGTCGGCGGGTGACGCCCAACACATATCCATTAACGATGTGTGGGTCAATGAACCCAACATCATGGATGTTCCTTACTCTGCATTCCTTAATCTTCATTCTGCATATATAATAGCGGACACAACAATATAGTTAGGACATATATATAGTGCAGGCAATATGAACGAGATGGGGTAGAAATTAATAAATCACTTACGTAACGTAGCAACCGATGATAGATTTGTCGAGCTCGCGCAGATTGAAAAGCTGGAACAATTCACTCAGTGCAATTTGTACATAGTAATGTTTGAAGTGATGCTCATGTCTAACTTCCGCATAAATATATTCTTTGGCGCTTTTATTTTTATGTAACCCTTGTACCAATTCAGCAGACCTTTCATTTGGTCGTAGATCCTTTTCTCAAGCAGCTCGACGAGAGGCCCATTCTTGACATATGTAATTACTACCTCCTTCATCGGGCGCCTCATCAAGGCCTAACAGTTCACGAAGAGTAATACCTAAGTTGGCCGCTTGTTCTCCGCACCCGTTACAGTCAATCCATGTGTTGCCGCAGCTTGTATGATCTCGGGTCATCCGGATGAAGGCTTCCACTATAAGCGGGCAATCGATTGTTTACTTTGTTCCCGAGCTGGGCAACTTGTTTCCGCTTTGTTTACTTTCGCCTTCTCCGCTCTTTGTTCTCCTTGAACATGAGTGCCTGCCTGCAAGTTCACGCTCATAGTCGTTAGGCAGATTCTTCGGCTTGGGACGGTGTGCTCAAAATGACTTAGCCCACTTCTTTTGCTTATCGAAAATACCGGCTTGGGCTCGGGCTCTCTTTTCTTCTTGCAGTCCGCCTTCCATTTCTCCAAATCAGCAGCGCGTCGCGCGCCGACTTCCTCGGCACTACGCTCCCAAGGCCTTGTGGGGAGAGGCTTCATGATGGCTCCGTACCTTTGTGGTCTTAGGTACATAAGGGTCCGGGTTAATAATCCAGACTGCTTCGCCTCTTTGCCGAGGTGGATTGGGGGCGGCGTCGATCACCCGCGGACGAGGATCGGGGCGGCGGATGATCACCCACGGACGTTAGGATCTGGGGCGGCGTCGGCTTACGTGACGGAGGTGTAGGTGAACCGCCACCACCACCACCACCACCACCACCGCCACCGCCACCACCACCACCGTAGGGGGTGGACTTGTTGTCCTTGGCGCCTCGCGAAACTTGATAAACTTCTTTTGCCATAGAATGAAATGGCGCTTGACATCTCCAAGTCTTTTCTCCCCTTGGTGTAGCAATGTCAATCTCCAGTGTCCTCAAACCCTTGGACTATGTCCTCCACCGTGACACGAGCATAGCCATCTTGAATGGGGTTGTTGTGGTGGAGTGCTCCTGTAAACATGGTAAAGCACTGCCGATGGCTACCTTCATGGACATGTTCCCGATAGGATAATACAGATGACATTCTTTCATCTCCTTTATATCGCCCACGGGTAGCGAGGAGGCTCCGTGCAGTAATTTCGACCTCGGTGCAGTAATTTCGACCGCCAGCGCTCCGTGCAGTAATTTCGATCGTCGGTGCATCTGCACCAGCCGGTGGGGCCTCCGTGGAAGCCACGCTGCTTCTCCGCTGCTGGCTTCCGAGATCCGCTGGATGATCTTCATGCTGCACCCGAGCTGCATCTCTTTCGCTACTAGTACACTCATGGTTTTCTTCATCACATCCATTTCCGATGCCAACCGCGCCACAACATCTGCTTCCCGATCCATCTTTCTCTTACGGCTTCAGAATCAGACGGGTCATCGCTCGGGGAACCCTATTTTCCACGGAATGTGCCCCATGCCTCGACACGCCCTCCGTGTTCAGGATTCCCGAGGGCTTTTGTCGCCGCTCGTCTCTCTCGTTGAACTTGATCTTCCCTGTTGAGCATCCTTCATTGCGCCAATAAGGGCTTGGGTGGGTTTAATTAATTTGCCCCGTAAACACACTCCCCTGCCTCCGGGTTCAGCGTTCCCCATGCCCGTACCACCAGCTTTTGGCCCTTGGGTCCCATCCTCCGCACTGGACGGATTCCTCGCGCCCTCATCTCGTTCTCCATCTTCTCCAACCTAGGCACCAAAATGCGATACCCTCCTGGCCCCATAACATGATTGTACTCCTTCTTAGCCGATTTTCCTTATTTTTTCGATATTTCAATGAACTGCTCCGATTTCTTTTGCTTCACAAATTCTGGCCAATCATGTTTCAGTTTCTCATATTGTCCTTTGAAATCCGGAGTCTTGTTCTGCTTGACAAAGTCACGGGCTAGATTTTGCTTGAATTTCCGGAATGCGTCGGCCATCTTATGAAGAGCGAACTGTTTGACTAGCCTCCTCCTCTCCTTGTTTTCCTCAATCTTGTTACCCTCCTCATCGAATTTGTTGTATTCCGGAGGTAGAACGAAATGTTCCATAAGCTTCTTGAAGCAATCTTTTTTTGTTCTCTTATCGACAAAAGTGAAACCATCAATTCGTGCCTTCTTTGGCTCATTCCACTCCTGGACGGTGATCGAGACGTTGTCTCTAACAATGGCTCCGCATTGGCTGACAAACTTGGTGGCGTTCTTGCGGGGCTCCAGCGGCCTGCCGTTGCAATCGTCGACAACCTCGATGGTGCATGTTTCTCCTTGTTTCATCGCCTTGGTTGCGCCCACGCTTTGACGACGTACTCGATTGTTTCGACGATCCGGCCGAGGGCTAAAATAAGAAAGAGAGTCGCGCGCGTTAGTACACACATATTTATTCAAATCAGTTAGTTTGTATCACCAGAGGCTCAATGTATATATATACCTCGGCGCCGGAGGTGGTTGCTACTTCCATTTGAAGATCGTCGTTTATCGACGTTTCTTCGGCATCATCTTGCTGACGGCGCCTTCATCTTCACCGTCAAGGTTCAGATAAGAAGAGATATCATCTTCTTCTTCTCCGGTCGGCACATATTGAATATCGCCGTTTATGATGCCGAACATATGTGCTTCACCGTCCGGATCATAGTTGTCCATAATCGGGTCAGCTCTATCGTCCGCCATTATGTCAGTCCTGAAAACATGTAGTAAAAACAAATTAATTAAGTGAAGAAGGGGCGGTGGCGGTGGCGGTGGCGAAAGGGCGGTGGCAAAAGGAGGGGCGAGGAAGGGTGGGAGAGGGTGTCGCGGTAGAGCGCGAGACGGGCGGCAGACACGCGGCGCCACGGAGAGGGAGGCGAGGACAACACACACGAGAGAGAGGCGAGGACAACAGACAACCACGCCTTCACGAATGTCATTTTGTGAAGAAACTTTGCAAGCAATTAAACATTTGTCAACCACGTCTCCGTAGTTGAGGGTGTTGTTAGCCATTCGCAACTGTTGGGGTCGTGGAACTAAATGAGGCGCTTCCTAATTTAGGATGAAAGCCCGGAGTTGTTTTTATTTCTTCGTTTTTTTGTTTCTTTTTTGTGATTTGTATGGTTTTTTCTTTCTTCTTCGGTTTTTTGGTATTCTTTTTTTTGTTGCTATATCTTGTTTTTTTCGTTTTTCTTTTGGTTTCTCTTTGTTTATTTCATGGTTTTTATCCATTTTCCCTTTTTTCAAATTTTCCTTCTTTCTTTATTTTGGTTTTCATTTCTTCGTTTTTTTGTTTCTTTTTTGTGATTTGTTTGGTTTTTTCTTTCTTCTTCGGTTTTTTGGTATTCTTTTTTTTGTTGCTATATCTTGTTTTTTTCGTTTTTCTTTTGGTTTCTCTTTGTTTCTTTCATGGTTTTTATCCATTTTCCCTTTTTTCAAATTTTCCTTCTTTCTTTATTTTGGTTTTCTCTTTGTTTTTCTTTGTTTCTTTGTCGGTATTCATAGTTTTCTATTTTTTTGCGTTTGTTTCTTTGCTTTTATTTTTCATTTTCATTTTTCCTTTAGTTTCCTTTTTGGATTTCATTGTTTTTCATTTTCCCTCTTTCTTTATTTTGGTTTTCATTCTACATTTTTTTTGTATCAAGAATATTTTTTAAATACATTTTCATATATGAGTTTAACATTTTTTAATACATGATCAAAAAAATCAAGGAGGAGGGGGCCGGGCAGGAGCTTCGGGAGGCCAGGCAGGGTGCAGGGCGGCGATTAATCGCCAAGCAAGGGAAGACCGGGGCCAAGGGGGGCGTGGAGGTCAGAGGCGTCGTGGATCGGGAATGTGGGTGGCACATGACGAGGGCCGACGGCGGGGTGGAGAGGGAGGGAGGAGGAGGAGGTCGAGGCGCGGCGTTCTGAGGCGACGGCGGGCGGCGTCGAGGGGGTTACAGGGCGAGGGCGCGGCGGGCGGCGTCGAGGGCGACGGCGACGGCATGAGCGGCGCGAGGGCGGGCGACGGCGCGGCGCCGTCGGCGCGATTTAACAAAGGGAATCGGAGAAGACGAGAACGGGAACAGTATTTATAGCCCCCTTTAGTCGCGGTTGGCGACGAGACCCATGACTAAAGGTGCCCTTTAGTCGCTGGTCGCCTGCCCAACCGCGACTAAAGGGGTTTTGGCGGTTTTTTTTGCGGTCCCGCGCCCCCACCTTTAGTCGCGGTTGGGCAGGCGACCCGCGACTAAAGCCCCACCTTTAGTCGCGGCTGGTCTGGCGACCCGCGACTAAAGGCCTCGTGCTGCCCGCGCCCAAAAGTTTAGTCCCACCTCGCTAGTTGAGAGAGCTCGAGAGTGGTTTATAAGCGCTGCTGCGCCCACCCTCTCGAGCTCCTCTCAACCTGCAGCTTCGGCCTAATCATCACTAGCTATGTGCTGTGGGCCTACTTGGCCTCCTGCGGGCCTGAATCAGCCCATGTAGGGTTTCTAGTCGTATTCAGGCCGTGGGGGTCCAGTAGGCGGCACTATTTTTTTCCAGTTTTTTTGTTTTGTTTTCTGCATTATTATTTATTTTTTGTTGTTTTTTGCTTTATTTTTTAATTCTTTTTGATTTTAGTTTTAGAAAAATTATAAACTTTCTGTTAGTGCCATTAGTTTTCAAATTTGAAAACACTTTTTTTGTTTTCTTTGTTGCTTTATTTATTTTATTTTGTTTCTACTTACAACAAAATACTTAGGCGGCACTATTTTTTTCCAGTTTTTTTGTTTTGTTTTCTGCATTATTATTTATTTTTGTTATTTTTGCTTTATTTTTAATTCTTTTTGCTTTTAGTTTTAGAAAAATTATAAACTTTCTGTTAGTGCCATTAGTTTTCAAATTTGAAAACACTTTTTTTGTTTTCTTTGTTGCTTTATTTATTTTATTTTGTTTCTACTTACAACAAAATACTTATTGTTGCTATTTTAGTCGCGGGTCGCCTGCCCAACCGCGACTAAAGGCCGCAGCAGGTTTAGGGTTTTCCCGCCATTTCTTCCCTGTCTTCCCGCCTCTTTCTTCCCGCCACTTTCTTCCCGCCTCCTGTCTTCCCGCTCCCATTTTTCCCGCCATTTCTCACTACATATATGTAGCCCGGCTTGGCCAGCATTATCACATCTCTACAATCTCTCATCACTCTCTCATGGCTTCCACCGCACCCACTCTAACCTACCAGCAGGTGGAGGAGCTTTGCGCTCGAACTACCCTTGTCCACCGGGCTACAGCGTCCCCACCGGCTGGAGCCTAAGCGCGGCGGCGTGCAGTCCCTCCCGTCCCTCGTGGTACTGCGCGGCGGGCGGCCATCACGAACCACTACTACCTCGACCTCACGCCGGAGCAGCGGATGAATCGCGGCATCCCGATAACCAGCATACTTGGGACGCCTTCTTCATCAATCGGCGTGAGAGGGCACTCGCCAGTATGAGGAGGACGGTCGCCTCACAGGAACTTCCACGAGGCGGCCGTCGGCTATGGTGGTATGGCGGACTCTGCAGAGTGTCATGGACTACATCACGGCGGCGATATCCCCGCCTGCGCTACCCTCGATTCGAGCCACAGCGCCGCCCGACGACAATGACGACAGAAGGATTGGACGACAAAGAGCGACGACGGCGGCGGCAACTTAGAAGGCGATTTACTACCAAGACAACGACGACGGCGGCTATGAAGACTACGAGTATGCATATTATACGCCTAGGCAGGAGTATGACTAAATCACTCCAAATTTCATGTATCATCAGTGGTATCTCGAATCATTCGAAAATGCACACCAAACACATCACGGGTAATATAATTCACATGATCCATTCAACAAAGTTTGGTACAATAAATTATTACACATCATTTCTTCCCTTGTGTCCCTGCTTGCTTACGATTGTGCCGTATCCATGGAGCATCCTCATCATTTAACTTAATGCTTGGGTCGGTGTTCACTTTGAAGGGCGGAATTTCAGCAAACATATTATAATCTTCCGACATGTCATCTTGTCCTCCACTCCCACGATGTTTCTTTTCCCCGAAAGAACAATGTGGCGCTTTGGATCATCGCATGATGTACTGATCGTTTTCTTATCTTTCCGTTTCCTCGGTTTGCTACTCATGTCCTTCACATAGAAAACCTGAGCGACATCTTTCGCTAGGACGAATGGTTCGTCAAGGTAACCAAGATTGTTGAAATCCACCATTGTCATTCCGTATTGCTGGTCCACCTTTACCCCACCTCCTGTTAGCTTGAACCATTTGCACCGAACAAAGGGACCTTAAAGGAGGGTCCATAGTCAAGTTCCCATATCTCCTCTATGTAACCATAATATGTGACCTGATGCCCATTCTCGGTTGCTGCATCAGCGGACACCACTGTTTTGGTTGGTGCTCTTTTTATCTTGGGCGATCGTGTAAAATGTATTCCCATTTATCTCGCACCCTTGGAAAGTCGTTATAGTCGAAGATGGTGTCTTGGCCAACATGTACAGCTGATCTACAACATCATTGTCATTCATTAAATGTTTTCTCAACCAACTGCCGAAAGTCTCCATGTGGGCCTTCCTAATCCAGGATTCAGGCTTCCCGGGTTGTCGAACGTAAAATATTCTTGTGTTTCTCAAAGCACGGAGCCACCAAGCTGGAATTGGTCAAGATAAAGTGTGGTGTGCTTCATCGAGAATGGCCTTCCATACATATCGTTGATTTCCTTCCGATCGTGTTTTTCCACTTAGTCTCCCCTCGTGCGCGATCGAGGAAGACCAATCGGCTTAAGGTCAGGAACAAAGTCAACACAAAACTCAATTACCTCCTCATTTCCATAGCCCTTGGCGATGCTTCCTTCTGGCCTAGCACGGTTACTGAACATATTTCTTTAATACTCCCATGAACCTCTCAAGGGGAACATATTGTGTAGAAATACAGGACCGAGAACGAAAATCTCTTCGACTAGGTGAACCAGGAGGTGCGTCATAATATTGAAGAAGGATGGCGGAACACCAACTCGAAACCGACAAGACATTGGATCACATCGCTCAGAACCGTGGTAGAACTTCTGGATTGATTACCTTCGAGAAATTGCATTGAGGAATGCACATAGCTTCACAATGACTACTCGAACATTTTCCGCAGAGCCCCTCAAAGCAATCGGAAGCAATTGCGTCATAATCACGTGGCGGTCGTGAGACTTCAGGTTTTGGAACTTTTCTCCGCCATGTTTATTATTCCCTTTATATTGGACGAGAATCCAGACGGAACCTTCATACTGCTCAGGCATTCAAAAAAGATGACCTTCTCTTCTTTGGTCAGAGCGTAGCTGGCACGACCTTGAAACCATTCCGGATGCCGGTCATCAGGGTCTTTCAAACGTTGCTGGTCCTGCCGTGCTTCCTTTTTATCATTTGTCTTCCCATACACGCCCAAGAAGCTTAGGAGGTTCACGCAAATATTCTTCGTAACGTGCATCACGTCGATTGCAGAGCGGACATCTAGGACTTTCCAATATTCTAGCTCCCAGAATATAGATTTCTTCTTCCACATGGCTGCGTGCCCGTCAGCTCCCTTCGAACTGATTGTCCGCCAGACCCTTTCCAAAGATGACTTTCAAATCCTTGACCATATCAAATACCATGGCACCAAGGTCGTTCCGCAGCTTCGCCGGTGATCTGCCTTGCCGTTGTAATGCTTGCCTTTCTTTCATGGATGAATTTTCGGAAGAAATCGACGATGCCCAAGGTACACGTTCTTCTTACAATTTGGCAAATGTACACTTTCAGTCTCATGTAAGCAGTGCGTGCATGCATTGTATCCTTATTTGACAGTCCCGAAAGGTTACTAAGAGCAGGCCAATCGTTGATGGTTACGAAAAGCAACGTCAGAGGTCAAATTCCTCTTGTTTGTGCTCATCCCACACGGACACCACCCCACAGCTGTAAAAGTTCATCAACTAATGGCCTTAGGTACACATCGATGTCGTTGCGGGTTGCTTCGGACCTTGGATGAGCACGGCATCATAATGAACTTCCGCTTCATGCACAACCAAGGAGGAAGGTTGTAGATGCATAGAGTCACGGGCCAGTGCTATGGCTGGAGCTCGCTCGCCAAAAGGATTCATGCCATCCGTATTTAGAGCAAATCTTATGTTCCTTGCGTCACTGCAAAATCTTTGAACCATCGTCGATCTTTCTCCATTGCGCTCCATCTGCGGTGTGTCTCAACTCCCGTCCGACTTACGATCCTCTTTGTGCCATCGCAACAACTTGGCATGCTCTTTGTTCTGAACAGACGTTTCAACCGTGGTATTATAGGAGCATACCACATCACCTTGGCGGAACCCTCTTCTGGGTTTCGCCCTCAACATCGTCACCGTGGTCATCGCCTCGATCTTATAACGCAATGCAGTGCATACCGGCATTCATTCAAATTCTCGTATTCATCGCGGTAGAGGATGCAATCGTTGATGCATGCATGTATCTTCGTAACCTCTAAACCTAGAGGGCGACAACCTTCTTTGCTTCAGACGATCTTGGCGGACAACTCGTTATCCTTTGGAAACATATTCTTCAACATTTTCAGCAAGTTTTCAAATGCCGAGTCAGCTACACCTGCCTCGCCTTCCATTTCAGCAAATCCAGTGTGCAGCCCAGCTTTTTCAGACCATCATCGCATCCGGGTACAGCGCCTTTTCGTGATCCTCTAACATGCGATCCAAATTCTCCTCTCCTTTTCAGGGCGCAGCGTCTCCGTGCATCAGCAATGGTCCGACCAAGATCATCAACGGATCATCACGTGCCTCTTCTTCACCTTCCCTTCACCTTCACCATCCTCCATGAAAGTATCACCGAAATGAGCAAGATAGCTTTCATCGATGAAATCATCCCTTCTTCATCTTCTTCCATTATAACCCCTCTTTCTCCATGCTTGGTCCAACAATTATAGCTTGGCATGAAACCCTTCAAGCAGATGCATGTGAACAACTCTTGAGGAAGAGTAACCCTTCTCATTCTTACAGATAACACATGGACAGATAACAAAACCCCCGCTTGTTCGCATTAGCCACTACGAGGAAATCTTTCAAACCCGTAGTGAACTCGCCGGAGAGTCGGTTACCGTACATCCATTGCCGATTCATCTGCATTATTATAATATAAAATATATAATTAACCATCATGCATTTGTTAAACTAACTAGCTACAAACAATATAAATTAAACAATGAACTACACACATGCATATTGACACATCAAAGGTTCATCAAGTTGCTAACATGATCAAGAGTGTGGCTCCAACACTTCATGTCATGTTTGTTTCATGCTCTTGGGGCATTTCATCAAACACCTTATGTGCATAAGAGGAACCAAAAGCAAACCTACACCCACTTGTGAAGAGAATGGTTCCAAATGGCTAAGTGTTGGCTGCTGGATGGGTATATATAGGGAGGGCTTTAGTTGCGGTTGGCACGGCAAACCGTGACTAAAAAGTGCCTGAAAGCCTTTAGTCGCGGTTGTCCTGGCCAACCGCGACTAAAGCCCTCACGCGCACCAGCTGGCCACCGAGCGCCATGGGCCCAGCCTTTGGTCGCGGTTCACCTCCGTAACCGCGATTAAAGGTCCCATTAGTCGCGGTTCCTACAGCTTCGCGACTTATGGGGCTGGACGGAAGCCTGTTTTTCCACCAGTGAGTGTCCCGTGGAGCGACGGAATTCGGTCGCCGTCCGGTGGTGGCGTCTGGCGTCGGAAAGCCATGGCGATCGACGATGGCCGAGCCGGCCCACCCACACCCACTCACTCGCACTGGCCGACGCGCGAGGCGACGACAACTCCCCGCTGATTCGGTCATCATGCTTGCATGGCCCCCAATCCGCACACGCGCTGACACCATGCACGTATAGCTACAGCACTTGCGTGATTATCTCAATATTTTTCTCCCACCAAATCAGTACACTACTACTACGTGCGTACGTATCCACATCCATCACTCGGCCAGCTTTAATAGGTGATCTTGTCGTTGCTACGTCCATCGACCGATCAGTTAGTTAGTGGCAGTGGTATTCCCATGCATGATAACCCCGTACGTAAAGAAGTTCATTAGTTAGAGAGGTAAATAAAGTTAGCATATATACCTCCATTAGAGGAGCGAGATTCTGGGTTATAATTACGCTCTAGAAGAAGTGTGCACAGCCTCCACTAATCAGGCGGAGAGCGAGAGATGATCATGTATGACAATTCAGTTTTAACGGTGCCCGCTCCTGAGAGTGAGTGAACATTCTACAGGAAGCTACCCAGCTAGCTAGGCTGTTCAAGTGTAGGAACAAACAACAAAATAAAAAAATAGTAAAAATAGGCAAATTGTTGTTGCCGCTGGCGTCTAGAAGGTCGAAGTGTACGTGTGCCCATAGAGACTCGAACACGCACCACGGCCCGACGGCGACGGAGGAGACAAAGAGAAGTCCGGCGTATGTTGGTGATGTTGCCAAAGGGGGAAAAGGAGCCAACAAATATTCTTCCCGTGGGCGGGGCGTGGTAGCTACGTGGTGACGCGGCTGGCAAACATACCAAAGCGCGCGTTTGGTCGCTAGCAGCATCGCTGGCGCTGCTGCGGTGACCCAGCTAGCTAGCTTTCAGTGCCTGGATAGGATAGATACCCAGTCTACTCGGCCGGCCGGGACGCCGGGTGGAGCCTTGGAGACGCTGTCGGATGATGGATGTGTGGCTGCGTCTTCGTCCCAGCTAGCATGCCTGGTGCTACCGTCGGTAAACCGGAGTGTCTCCTCGGCCTCGCTGGACTCATCTCTGCCACCAGCGACGGCTCTACTTTACTTTGTTTTCCACACGCTAGTTTTGACATCATTTCCTTTTGCTCTTGCCTTCGATTTTTTTGGGGATCCAACACTACGTGTTGGTTCTATATATTTTTCAATAAAAAAGAGGAATACATTAGTATTGAGCCGACACCAGCATACCGCAACTACGCTAGAGCCTGCGGAAACATCTAGAGAAAGGGAAAGTGATGACACAAAAATAAAACAACGCCGAAGCCACGAGTAACAAACTCTCCCTTGACAACACAAGGGCAACAATAATAGTTACGTGAAAACATCGCCTGAACGGTGCGAGAGCTCACTATCGCCAGATCTAACCATAAAAAGGTAGGTCATGGATTTTCATCCTAAATATTAAGCCCAAGCAAACTCCAAGCGGTGACTTCAACCAGGTAATGGCACGAAAAACCGCCACTACCAGTGCAACCAACCGAGGTTACATTTAGGGTTTTCTCCTTAACTCGAAACCAAATACCCTAGTAGCACCACCGACTCGAAGTCATTCCACCATGCTTTCAGATTTTGCAAGAAATACCTCCTGGCCTAGACCTAGATGACATGTCCAGTGCCCAGTCATATATCTTGTTGTTGCGAAAGCGTTGTGAACGTTGCGATGCGACTGATAACCATCCCTGCAAAATCAGGGTGCTGAGCCAAGACAGGACGACGGTAATGCCACGGTGATTTCATACACTCATGGGAACAGTACGTGAGCCAAATCTTGTAGTATAGAGTCTACTACAACGATGTGATGTCCCCTCTCACGGTGATTTCATACGCTAGAGGCATTCCCCCCGACAAATAGGTGCCGTGTCGATATGCTCTTGGTGTATGTTCCACAAAAGAGGGGATAAATAAGTAATAGTACAAAGCCCTTCGACGCTTCATATATCTCCGTTTTAAGCAACAAAATGGATGGTAATAGATGCATCCATGGTTCAAATAAGAAAGGGGAATAGGAAACCGTGTGTGCCGGTAGGCCACTGAGCAACAACGATACTACTACAGCACTACGACAATCGATATGCATGCACATGCCTCATCCATTAGTTTTCCATATGTACATACAGTTATACGCACAGGACACATAAGATACGTACATGTAATGCACGATAGAGATGTAAATGGCGCAATAAACGGCACCGCAAGGCCCGTTCAGTTAGCTTTTGTCAGTTTTTGAGAGCCCCCAAAACCACCTTTATTAAACATTTAAACTGTTAAACTGATAAGTGGCTTAAACGGGATTAAAGGCAACCCGTTTACATCCCTATGCACGGAGGCATGCCGACTACAGTAGAGCCAATGATCGTCCACCAACCAATCCCATCCCATGCATCCTTAATCTGCCGCTGAAATACTGCCTTGAAAAATCGTGTCTTTCCATGATAGACGAACAGAAATTAACTGGCTGGCCCGTGCACTTTTCTGGTAAAAGATGAGAAAGTTGCCGTCACTCAAATCAACCCATCATTGCCGGTAAAACGACTCATCATCACGTCCACGGGGCGCATTACAAATCGACACGCTCGAGCTGGCTCGGATTAGTTTAGATTAGATCCAGCCTCGCGTCATCCGTCGAATCCATATATACACCCATTCGTGATCTGCCTGCCGTCGTTGACAACATTCTTGATTAATTCAACTCATCGTTTGGTACGCACGGTGACTCGCCGGTCGACTACTCCTGCAGCAGCAACAGTGATGCATCCACGGGGACACAGTCAAACAGACACGTAGTGGAGGTAACAGATCGACCTTCGGGTGTAGGCAGTAGGCAGGCGCCGTGATATTACCCATTTTTCTTCAAAGGAAAAAAGAAAGGAAACAGTCAAACAGGGCGCGGCAGTATGTAGGGACACATCAAGGCGGGAGTGGCCATTAACGGGTCGACACAGCTCGCACACTATTAATTTGCTCGTGCGTGCCGACCATGTGGAGACGCGCATGGACCGCGGGGCCCTGCGGCGACCATGTGCATGCGCGCGTACGATCCACTTGGAGCTACCGCGCGCGGGCTTGCAGCACGGAGAAGATAGGCCGGCCTCGACGACGCCGCGGGGACATGCGGCGACCATGGGTGTGTACTACGATCGAATTAGGGCTATCGCAGGGCCTCGGCCACGTGCCAGGGGGACGACTTATCCCTTGGGCGGGCGCCATGCGGCCGCGCAAACAACGTGGGAGGAGGCCCACTGTAATTAGTGGAGATGGAGTCTGTAAGTTGTTTCCGTAGATGGAGTCCGTAAGTTTAGCATTTTTGGTCGAGAAAAGGGCAGTAGAACAGAAACACAACAGGAATTGGGACCGTTTTTCTTGTCAGAACGCGGGAACCATATTTTACACAGTTTTTTTTTTACTTTATACTCAAAGGAGCTTGGGAGTAATCTTTGCAAGGGATAGACTTTAACTGGTGACTTCAGTTGAATTTGACGTTGACTTGGGTAAAACTATTCTAATAGTGATCTAAACGATCTTATATATTTTTTTTATATAAAAGGAGGAGGACCCCGGCCTCTGCATCTGGACAATGCATGCAGCCACTTTATTATTCACAAAAGACCTTACAAGGTCATACAACAGTAAGACTAAAGCCACCATCTAGGCAACATCTGTCGCTACTCCTATCCGGTTGATGAAGGGATGCTGATAGTCTGTGTCTAATACCAACAGACCTTGCAGCCAAACCTAACACCTAAGACCTGAGGTCCCAACCAGGACGATTGCCGGGTATGGGGCACCCATCAGTCCGGCGCACTCCTCAACCAGGACGCCTCCGGGTATGAGGTCGCCACAGCCACCTACCACCAATCCATCTTCAATGTTGTACTGCTTCATCTACCTTGCTCGGTCTACCTGCCGTCGAGGCCACCACGACGCCAGACAGCGTCACATCCCTGTGTGCGTCCATCGTCACGCATCTGTCGCCGAGATTGCTACGCCACGTAACCGAGACCAGTCGTCGATGACGCGATGGATACCACGCCGCTCCACCACGTGTCCACCCAAGTCGGTACCTGCTCCAAAATGATGCCTCCAGCAAGGAGCGCGACGCCTGACGTCGCCGTCGTCCGATCCGTTAAAACAGATCCAGGGTTTCCCCCAGAGCAGGCTGAAAGGAGTGACACGACTTGCTATGATGATGCCTTCGACAAGGTGACGATGCCAAAAGACTCCACCATTGTCCAACATGACCATAGTCGAGGCTAGGTTTTCATCGGAAGTCTCGCCGCTCCAAACTCGCCACCGGACAGATCTGAAACCGGATCCTCCGCCGCCTCCTGGCCGGCCACCACCAACAGGCCAGCACGCAGCAGACGGCAGACCAACCGGATCTCCGTGCTTTGCCCATCCTGCGGCAGTGGCCGCCGCCGTCTGCAACACCTCTGCCGCACGCAGAGCTCTCGCACGCCCACGCCACCACAAGGGAATCGTTGCCCCACCGCCACCTTCCTCAGGGCCGCCCGACCTTTGCCAGGGAGACCCCTCCGGCAGCGGCGAGACTAGGATGGGAGGGAGAGGAGTCGCGGAGGCTAGGGTTTTTTCTCCCCCGAGCCGCCAGGAATCGCTGATCTAATATTTCTTTACAGAGGGAGTATGATATGAAACCCCCACATTCAACATCTTAGCTAGGCGTTCTAGATACCTTGCCTATCTGATCATGCATGTTTGGAAGGTTATCCAACAGATAAGGGCATCTCCAACACTGACCCGCAAATCAGACAACATATCTGCTCGTTGACTGGTCCGGACCCCTCAGTGGATACAGATAGGAGAGCCACCGCAACATCCAAGACCATCTCCCTGCTGCACCAGACCACGAGATCACCACCAAGGGTTACACCTTAGCACCAACATGGCTGATATGGAGCTGGACTGCCACCGGTGAACGAAAAAAGGGGACCTCCAGCACCGCGGGCTTGATTTCAACTGTATCTAGCCCCCAAATCGACAGTGCAGCTGAGGACGAGGATCGGCGGCAACACCCAGCCGCCACCGAGGCACACGCTACGCAACTAAGGAAACAGGTTTTCATCGGCCCCGATCTGACAGCACTAGATCTGGCCGAGGGCACACCCTCATGGCCGATTGCACCCATGTCTCCCAGTAACTCGACCGGAGCTCTGTCGACCACCGACCACGAGATGGTTGTCCACTAGTCATCATGTCCCCAACCGCGCAGCCCCTCTAGATTGGTCTACCTCCATGCCCCGGTCATTATATTGGCGGCTACCGCGCGCCTACTGCCTAGGAGAACACCCTGCGCTGCCAAGTTCACCGCTCCATAATGTCTGCAATTTGGATGTAATATTGGATCTTATCTCATGCGAGATGTATTATCTATATCACTTCTGCATTAGTTGTTTCTGTCATGATACCTATTGTGTTTCGCGTTGATCCGTATGTGTTGAAGCTATAGGAATCAGGCAGGTATGAGATGTGTCTCTATTATGGATTTAGCAGCAACACGCTAAAGCTGAAATAGTTTCACAACCCGGACCTTACATTCCGCATTGCATTAAAAAAAGAGAGGGTGTCTAGTTAACAAGGGAAATTGGACCCAAAAATCATACTTGACATGGTTAATTAAGGAAAAATGCGAACACCATACTTGCTAAGAAAACCGGACCCATGACACCTGGTCATTTAATGGGTCGTTGAAAAGCTTAGCGTGCACTTATGTCAGCACTACAAGGATATGGAAACCCGATCGTCAATTTATCATTTAATAGATGTACTCTCAAGTATTGGAAGTCTATGGTCGACCAAAGTCCTGTCCATCTTCCCTATCTCGAATGACATCTCATTTTCTACTAACTGATAAGTAGAAACAGCTTATAAAACAAAAATGCGCATGATAGCATGCATATCTTCAATCAATAAACTACAATTCCTCTGCTAATTTGCTCAATGAATTAGGTACTAATATAGCACATACAATAAAGCTTCAAATATAAAGTCAATAGCTGTCGTTCTCATGTGATGACTTACGCGATGAATAATTTCTAAAGGGGATTATTTCCATTAATTTCTAGTCTCCATCTGGCTTTTGGCTCCTGCAGGAAAGAAAAGCAGGAGACAGGTTTGCACAGGATCGAACACTACAACTGAGCTGCAGAATCAATATCCATGCACACGTTTCTTTATCGGTTTTGCAAAGTCAAAAAAGCTATCCCATTGCTTTGCGCTTTCTTTCCTCCAATAGGTAACCTCGATGGATCGTCGGCTGGCCAAAGTAAGGGATCTAGTACTGATCCAATCCTCCAACCAAGCCTGAGGAATGCATCTTTTACTACCTTGCGATGCACACGCTCATCTTTTACTTTCTGCAGCTTAATTTCCTCTTAATTTATGACAAGGTCGCGTATAAACATGAAACAAAAGAAGAGAGATCGTGACACCGTTCCTGTCGCTGATCGATGTCGCTGTTAGTGCTATTGCAGTGGTGGTTACGGTGGCCATGCCATGCCATGGAACCTAATGATTTTACTCCGCAGGAGGGGATCAGTTCGGTTTTTTGGGTGTGGTTTTCGTGCAGAATTTTAAGGTCGCGTGCCATGGCTCCTGTCCTTTTTTCCCCGGCCATCTTCCTCCTCTCTCACCCCCTTGCCGGCGGGGACCACCGTCGCCTTAGCCTTTCCCTCTCAAGGTTGGTGGCACTTCCCTTAGCCCGCTAGCTGGAGCTAGCAGTGTGCTCACTCGACCGATCAGCAGCTATATATAACCACCCATGTCCGTTGCAGTTGCTTCCTTGTACCCCATCACCGGCAACAACTTCATTGGGCTCCATCGTCTCCCCGCACTCCTGCTCCCTCCGATCGACCATGAGCATCTCTGTAAACGGGCAGTCGGTAGTGCCGCCGGGGTTCCGGTTCCATCCGACGGAGGAGGAGCTGCTCACCTACTACCTCGCCAAGAAGGTGGCCTCGCAGCGCATCGACCTCGACGTCATCCGCGACGTCGACCTCAACAAGCTCGAGCCATGGGACATCCAAGGTCAGTGCATGAGTTCCTTCGTTCATCGTCCACTCTCCCATTTGCATGTCATGTTGGTACTCATGTATGGATGGTGAACTAATTGGCCATGGAAAACTTCATGCAGAACGCTGCCGGATCGGAACTGGCCCTCAGAACGACTGGTACCTGTTTAGCCACAAGGACAAGAAATATCCAACGGGGACGCGCACCAACCGCGCCACCGCCGCCGGCTTCTGGAAGGCCACCGGCCGGGACAAGGCCATCTACTCCGCCGCCGGCTACGGCCGCATCGGCATGCGCAAGACGCTCGTCTTTTACAAGGGCCGCGCCCCGCACGGCCACAAGTCCGACTGGATCATGCACGAGTACCGCCTGGACGACGCGGCAACCCCGGGCAACAACCCCGGCAGCCCAGCCGCCGGCAACGTCCCCTACTACTCCGGCTCCTCATCCCCGGTACGTATTTTCTGTCCACACTGTTCAATATACTTGTAGTACTGCATGCACGGCGGCCGGCCGGCCAAGAGGGATGGAGATAGGTCGCTAGTGGTGCTTGCATGCTTTAATTAAGTGTACTATGTAAGTACGTCCTTAGGTGTATGCTCACGTGGCACATATGCGACACTGTAGACGACCAAGGCTAGTGAAGATGTTGTCCATGTGGTGGTTGAGAATGGGAACACACATGACATAATGCAACGGGTTATACAATTGTAATTCGCGAGTGGGAGCTGGGATTTCCTTTCGACGGGTCGGTGTCACGAAAAGGGAGCTGCAAATAGTGGGTAGTAGGTTCAGTTCCTGCGAACAGATACTTCCTCCGTAAATTAATATATTAATTTGCAAATACAACTCTCTCCGTTTGGTAATGTAAGACGTTTTTATAAGCTATGTTAACTTGCAAAAACTACTTCACATTTAACACAGCTACACTTCACTTCAAACTCTATTAGTCTCTTGGTATTATGACTAATTAACGGAGGGACCTTTGCACAAGGAGGCACCGGCATATGACAAACTACTAATTAACAAACCTCCATTATCGAGCGAGCCTTTTTTGGGGTCAAACCCTACGTACATCGACATACCTTTTGAGCTGGCTTAGGTAGTGGGGGCAGTACCTTCCATTCGAAATTTCAACACCATGCATAATTAGCATGCTCTAATTACCTACCGACCGATCTGATGCAAATTAACTGACGGTGTTATTCATATGATATGAGCAGATGCGCGCCATGGCTGGGGACCAGTCGTCGGCGCAGGAGGACGGGTGGGTCATCTGCAGGTTGTTCAAGAAGAAGAATATCGCCGTGCAGCACCAAGCAGGCCAGAACGGCGGCGCCCTTGCCGCTGCGTCCAACAAGCTGGTCGGCGCCGGTGCCATGGAGCGCAGCCGGAGCAACTGCTCCTCGATGGTGGCCACCGCCAGCGACCACGCCAAGGCGACCCAGATGCAGCAGCATCACCACGCGCTCGACCATATCCTCAACCAATACATGCATAGCTGCTCGTCCACGACGCCGTGCAAGCAGGAGACAAAGCCCACCAACCCATCATCGCCAGCACTAGACCAACTGATCAACAGCGCGTGCCACAACAGCAACAACACCCTATACGAAAAGTTCATGATGCTCCCGCCGCTCGAGCACGTCGTCCCCGGCGGCCTCCTGCCGCTGCCGACGGAGTACGACGGCGGCTGGGACACTCTGGACCGGCTCGCGGCCTACGAGCTCAACGGCTTCTCCGACCCTGCGTCGGCCAAGACGATGAACGCCACGTCCTTCATCGTGGACGAGCTCGGTAGCACCACGGCTTACTCCGGCGGTGACACGCTACACGCTTCCTCTGGCACCGGCGACGGCGACCTGTGGAGCCTGGCGCGGTCGGTGTCATCGCTACACGCCGACTTGATGATAACCTGTTTTAACGCTGTCGGATGCTGACCCTATGCTAGTCCAAACTTACTTTCTTACATGGACATTTTCATATATCGAGCTAATACAATCGCACTAAAGAAATATTGCATAACAAGACGTACATAGTTAATACATCAACAATAAAAACAAAAGAAAATTTGCAGAAAGGAAAAACAACGTAAGACGGAAGAGGTCCTATCCAAATACTACAACGCTATCAAAGATTGGAGAATGGCGATGTCTGTGAACTCATTGTAGACACCATGGTGAAAATGTTCCTATCCTCCGATCTCTCTAGAGGTCTGTCAAGAATAGACCATGTTAGGGGCTAGTGTCTATATGCATGAATAACCTACACAATAGTTGAAACATACTTTTTGGGGTTGAAAATCACATCATTCATCAAAATCCGCAAAGCTCAACATATATAGGGATTTTCCCCCTGCGAGAAGATCACGTGAGCCATCGCTGCATCTAAGGATCTGATAGAGAAATTTCCATTCTGGTGCAAGTTCCATCTGAAAATGCCAGGCTTACTGGACAGCTGGATCGCCTCCACACATGTGAACAATTCGTTCCATGCTGCAAGGTGAAGCCACACTAAATGCTTTATTGACTGATTATGAGTTGATTATCCATGGTGTATGAATACTTGTTGTCTAATTTAAGGGCTCGAGTAACATGATCCACACACCTACATGGGTAAGCACTTATTGTCAAGAAAATCCAATCCATGACCTCTAGATTACATATGGCATCAACGAGAAGAAAAATAAGCCACAACACTAAAAGCGTTGGTCCGATCTAGAGATGTTAATTGTTGAGCCAACCATTACTCATGGTAACAGAATGTAGTATAGTACAGTCAAACACTTGTGACTAAAACAGACATGTATCTGTATGACCTAATGCAGTTTTGACTGCTAATGATTGTGTTCAGTGGGTGCCTAAAAGGTACTTGTTTTCGGTTTAAAAGGCCTACACATGTTCCTAGACCGACAATATATCTTATCACATTATTATACTGGTCAAATTGTTGATCTATAATATGTAATGGTATAAATTTTGTCACATATAATTTGTATTATATTAGTCAAATTGTCGATCTAAGGATATGTGTAAGCTTATTAAACCGGAAAGGTGGTACTAGCAACATCGTGTTTGATTTAGAATAGAAGACATATATGAACTTGTGAAGTGGACTAATGGTACTCCCAAATTGGAAGACAAAAGATGGCTTGAGTCTATTTAAATAGTTTTTGAAAGCATAGGTTAACAGCTCAAAATTTGCAAGACAAAGAGTTATGGTCTGAAAAGGTGCTGATTTGATCCTAGACAATTATTATGGAAATGCAAATATCTTGTGCCCAAACTCAGTTCAGAAGTAATCTGTGATATGTGTGTGGTGATACTTGGCAGGCGACTAGTATGTATTATGTAGCTGGAAATTATATGGATTTCCACTGTGATGAGAGGGAATACCATCGCTATAATGCTTGTTAGGGTAAACCTTACTGAAACTTGATTATAATAAAAGTTCGTTATGCCGTGTTAAGATAGAAGCACTGAGCTTTGATCATTAACAAGGTGGAGCAAACTTTTCATTATTAAGTAGATGGAGCTATATACATGGTAACGCCTGGTCTTAGCTTGCCAAGTAAATGATCTCCTTTTGGTTGTGTTAACATCAGATCTTTAGGGAAGGCACTCCCTCTCTAGGGGTGATTTGTTTTGGTGTTGAAAACTGCATGCTTTCCTTATCGTGAAAGAGTCATGCATGCTGCTGAAATAAACAAAGTTTGTTACTCCTCCGTGGTGGTGCGGGCGCTCTATTGTCACTACCGGTTGCCGGCTAGATCATACTTGGACAACTGGTTACCTTGTATGGCCTCACCTTTTACCTTTTCTGTTAGTAATGCCAGCATGCATGCTACTGCTTTGCTCGGGTAAGATTGCATGTATCTTCTCAATGAATGACATTGGTAACCTGTCACGATCTGATTCCCAGATGGTGCTGCCTTTATCTGCACTTGTTGGCATGTTCCCCAATGCTCTTCACCTGCATCTGGAGTGCGAGTTGGAGTCGGTCTGATGAGCCTCGAGCTGCAACTTGGACATACTTGTGAGTTGTGATGGAAGCTGCTGCCACTTGCTTGCTCCTCTCAAGCCTGATGCCCACTACACAAACCAAAGCAAATGAGTAGGTTTAATGCATTGCAAGCTGTCTGATTGACGGCAAGATAAAAAGCGATGTGTATATTCCCGCATTTGCAACTTTTCTTTTGCATGTGATTGAATGATGGAGAGGGATTAAGAGTGGGCAACGGTTTTCCAGAATCCGATTCCGGAATCCCCCAGGTGTGCTGAGTACAGCAAACTGTTAAAACAAATAGCGTTGTAATCTCAACCTCTTCCTCTATCTCCTATTGTATTCAAACTCTTGTACTCATCCGTGCGCCAAGGCAAGTCCTTCGGCCCTATCAATATATACGCACGCGGCTCCCCTTCGAGGGAGTAGGAACGCTTCATAATCTTTACATGGTCATCAGAGCCCCTCTTCCACACATCTAGCCACAACCCAGAAAACAAAACCCTAGATCATATCCGCGATCGCTGTCATGGCTTCCTCAGCCGGCGTCGCCCTGAACCTCGGTTCACCTCCGTCGGAAAAACTTGCGAGAGGGAACTTCATCCTCTGGAAGACGCATGTTCTCCCAGCCCTACAGGTGCGCAGTCACCGGGCTGCTCGACAACTCCGACGCCGCTCCGCCCAAGATGATGGAGGTCACAAAGGCGGACAAAACCACGACCCAAGAGCCGAACCCTCTGTATGGACCTTGGATCGCCAAAGATCAACAGGTTCTGTCTTATCTACTCAACTCCATGTCTCCTGAGATCTTTGCACAGGTCGCCGGGAGGGACTCCACCTTCGAGCTCTGGACAACAATCAACAACCTCTTCGCCTCACAATCGCAGTCTCGGATTACCAATCTGAGGATTGCGATCACCAACACCAAGAAAGGCACCATGTCGAGTTCAGCATACATGGCGAAGATGAAGAGTCTCGGGGATGAACTAGCTGCTGCTGGTCGTCCCGTCTCTGATCCGGAGATGGTGGACTACATACTTGCAGGTCTGGACCGCGACTACGACTCCGTGGTGGCGGCAATCGGCGCTGTCAAAAACAGTATCACCGCCGATGATCTCTTTGCCCAGATCTCTGCCTTTGATCAAAGGATGGAGATGTTGGGCGACTCCTCCTCAGGCGGGTTCCATACATCCGCCAATGCAGTCTACAGAGGCCGTGGCTCATCCCGCGGCAGATCCTATCGCGGGCGAGGAGGAAGGGGGCGCAGCCGTAGTGGTGACTGTGGTGACCGCGGTGACCGCCAGCCCCTTCCCTCTAATGGCAGCGGCGGTTTCAGAGGACGTCCTCGGCAGCAGCAACAACAGCAGGTGTGTGAGCAGCATGACTTCCCAGAGTGTCAGATTTGCCTCAAGCATCATCCAGGAGGTCCACGTGTATGCTGGTTTCGCTATGAAGAGAATGATCAAGAAGAAAAGGAGGTGCATGCAGTCTCCTATGGTGTGGACACAAATTGGTACGCTGACAGTGCAGTAACCAATCACATCACGGGTGAACTCGACAAGTTGACGATGCGGGAGAAGTACAATGGAGGTGATCAAATTCGCACGGCAAGCGGTTCTGGTATGAATATTACGCATATTGGTAGTTCAATCGTTAAAAACCCCATGAAAAATTTGCACTTAAAAGATGTCTTGCATGTTCCAGAAACTTCCAAAAATCTTGTTTCCGTCCATCGTTTCACTCTTGATAACAATGTTCTCATAGAATTCTATCCTTATTTTTTCTTGGTCAAGGACTTGGCAACAAGGAGAATAATTCTTAGAGGACGGTGCGTGGGAGGTCTCTACCCACTCATATCATCATCTTCATGGTCAGATAAACAAGCAAATATTGTCACCAAGCCTTCGTCATCAAGGTGGCACAGTCGTTTGGGTCATCCATCTTCAGTCATAGTTAAATATATTCTTAGCAAAAATAAACTCTCTTATGAGCCTAGTCTTAGTGTTGAGTCAGTTTGTGATCCGTGTCAACAAGCTAAAAGTCATCAACTGCCGTACCCTATTTCTATTAGTGTGTCTACTTCTCCATTACAACTCATCTTCTCAGATGTATGGGGACCAGCCCCTACTTCGGTTGGGAGATTCTCCTACTATGTAAGCTTCATTGATGATTATAGTAAATTTACTTGGATTTATTTGTTGAAAAAAAGATCCGATGTATTCCAAGTTTTTATCAATTTTCAAAACCTTGTTGAACGCAAACTGAACTCCAAAATCATTGCTATGCAAACCGACTGGGGTGGTGAGTATGAGAAGTTGAACTCCTTTTTCCAAAAGCTTGGCATCTCACACCATGTCTCTTGTCCTCATGCTCACCAACAGAATGGCTCAGCTGAGAGAAAACATCGTCACATTGTTGATATGGGACTAGCACTACTAGCAAATGCATCCATGCCACTTAAGTTCTGGGATGAAGCCTTTTTAACTGCAACATATCTCATCAATTTGCTTCCAAGCAAAGTTATCAAAATTGACACACCCATTACACGTCTCCTCGGTGTTACACCAAACTACACATCCCTTCGTGTTTTTGGGTGTGCATGTTGGCCCAATCTCAGACCCTACAACACACGCAAACTCGCTTTCCGCTCTAAAAGATGTGTTTTCTTAGGCTATAGCCCTATGCATAAAGGGGTTAAATGTCTTGATGTTCCTACTGGTAGGGTCTACATATCTAGAGATGTTGTTTTTGATGAGTCCGTGTTCCCTTTTGCATCACTTCATCCCAATGCCGGTGCCCTCCTTCGCAAAGAAATTCTTCTTCTTCCCACACATCTTCGGACCTTTGATCATGGGGGCGATGATTGTACTAACCAATGTGATGATATTTCTACTGGTACTGCTCCTACTCTTATGCCTGTGCAGGTCCCTGGAGAAAACGGAGCTCAAAATGATCAAAATCTCGAAAATCCAGCTCAAAATGATCTTATATTTCATGCTGAAGAAGGAGACGAGTCGGGCACGGACAACGAGGACGATCCGGCGGCGCCTGGTACGCCTGCATGCATGTAGTCCTTGGATCGCGCAACCGAATCCTCCTTGGATCACGCCCCCACCAGCAGCGGCTTCGGCTCCCGGTCCAGCCAATCCCGTGGCGCCGCATCGACGACAGGTGGGGACAGCAGCGGGACCGCATCTTCTTCGCCCCGCGTGCGCATGCAGCCGCGGTCGGGCTGCGGATCCGCTGTGCCGTGCCACGCGGTTACTTCCCGTGCGCCTGCAGGAGCGGCGGCCACACCGGTGGCCACAGGATCCTCTGTGCAGACTGCGCCAGATTCTTCTGCGTCAGCGCCTGATTCTTCAGGATCGGCTGTGGCAAGTGCACCTGCGACCCAATCTGTGGCTTCTCCAAGAGTCAAGACTAGACTACAAAAAGGTATACGAAATCCAAAGATAAGAACGGATGGAACTATACCATATGGCATGTTGTGTATTTCAGGAGAGCCAACAACTGTGAGTAGTGCACTTGATGATCCCAAATGGAAGAAGGCAATGGATGAGGAATATTCTGCACTGATGAGAAACAAAACCTGGCATCTTGTACCAAACCAGAAAAGGTAAAAATATAATTGATTGCAAATGGGTATACAGAATCAAAAAGAAGGCAGGTGGCTCCATTGATAGGTATAAGTCACGTTTGGTTGCAAAAGGCTTCAAGCAATGTTATGGCATTGATTATGAGGACACTTTTAGTCCTGTTGCGAAAGCTGCAACTATCAGACTTGTGCTAGCCATTGTCGTTTCAAGAGGATGGAGCCTAAGACAGCTAGATGTACAGAACGTGTTTTTGCATGGTGTTCTGGAAGAGGAAGTGTTCATGAGACAGCCACCTGGGTATGAAAGTAAATAATTTCCACACTTTGTTTGCAAGCTTGATAAAGCACTCTATGGCTTGAAACAAGCACCTAGAGCATGGTATTCCAGACTGAGCTTACAATTGAAATCTCTTGGCTTCATTGCTTCAAAGGCTAATACATCCTTGTTTATTTATAACAAGGCAGGAGTGGTTATTTTCTTGCTTATATATGTTGATGATATCATAGTTGCAAGTTCTTCACAAAATGCCACTAATGCCCTTCTGCATGACTTGAGTTCAGAGTTTGCCTTAAAGGACCTAGGTGATTTGCACTTCTTCCTAGGTATTGAAGTCAAGAAAACTCAAGATGGCATTACGTTAAAGCAAGAGAAATACATCACTGAACTTCTGTCTCGCATGGGAATGAACAATTGTAAGCCAGTACCTACACCCTTGTCTTCTTCAGAAAAACTTTCAGCATATGAAGGAGAGCCACTTCAAGAGGAAGAAAGTACAAAGTATAGGAGTACCGTGGGAGCATTGCAATATTTAACTCTCACACGTTCGGATATCTCATTTGCTGTCAACAAGGTTTGTCAATACCTACATGCACCTACTTCTGCACATTGGACAGCTGTCAAGAGGATTGTAAGATATGTAAAGCATACTATGGGAATAGGACTTCACTTCAAAAGTTCTAATTCCACTCTTGTGAGCGCCTTTTCTGATGCTGACTGGGCAGGATGTAGTGATGACAGAAGATCAACTAGAGGTTTTGCAATATTCTTTGGATCCAATCTTGTTTCTTGGAGTGCCAGAAAACAAGCCACCGTATCACGTTCAAGCACAGAGGCTGAATATAAATCCTTGGCTAATGCAACTGCTGAAGTGATTTGGGTTGAATCACTTCTTGAAGAGTTGGGAGTAAAAAATAATCGTATCTCATGCTTATGGTGTGATAATTTGGGTGCAACATATTTGTCTGCAAATCCGGTGTTTCATGCAAGGACAAAGCACATAGAAATTGATTTTCACTTTGTGCAAGAGAGGGTTGCATCAAAGAAACTTGAGATACGGTTTATTCCCTCCAAGGATCAAGTGGCGGATGGTTTCACCAAGGCACTACCAACACGATCATTTGATGAGTTCAAGAGCAATCTTAATTTAGGATAGTTGAGATTAAGGGAGGGTGTTAAAACAAATAGCGTTGTAATCTCAACCTCTTCCTCTATCTCCTATTGTATTCAAACTCTTGTACTCATCCGTGCGCCAAGGCAAGTCCTTCGGCCCTATCAATATATACGCACGCGGCTCCCCTTCGAGGGAGTAGGAACGCTTCATAATCTTTATAGACGTGGCCAGCTCGATCAGCCATGAGAGGATCAACCAATATTGATCAGTTTCTGTAAGTGAGTGTGCGATCGCCTGTTTTTGCCAATCTTCCTGATGTGATCTACGCTGCTTCTTTTGGAAGCCAGGTGCTTGTAGAGTTCAAAACGTTTATTTTTCTTTGTCCCTAGAGAGTATATACGTGCTCTTAATTACCTCGGTTAGAGACACCTAGAAGTTTCTAAAATTACAAATATAAATGTCATAAAAGTAGTGTGTAAACCTGTAAAGCTGAGCTTTGTTTCACTATTGACTTTGGACACGTAAAGGAGGTTGGTCCTCCACACCATGCCTGCGAGGTGTATGTAGGTCATCTGTCTATTGTCATATCTATTGGCATTTGGCAGTATGCAGGACGCTCCCTAACTAAGCAGGACATTCCAGATAGCGCTTAGACCGAGAGCTTCATTCTGATGTTTCCCAGGTCTGGGCCGACCACCTACTGATGGCAAGATGGACACCGTTGCCGTGATTAACAATGCATTTTGGATGTATACTATGAGGGTGCTTGGATACATTTTAGTCCCATGACTAAAAGTAGTGGGACTAAAACTTGGTAGCCTCACCCATGCTTGGATACAAATACTAAATAGACTAAAATGAGTTAATGAGCATTTATTATCCTCCAAACCCTCCAATCCCGAACTCGCATGTGTTAAAGGAGAGGAGTTAAATGAGGAGAGAGAGGACTAATTCACATTTTAGTATGGTTCTCCTGACTAAAATTTTTTAGAGGGTGTTTGGATCACTAGAGACTAGAGACTAGAGACTAGTAGTAGTTACCTTTAGTCAGTAAACCTCCAAACACCCCTGACTAGTGGGTGACTAAAACTAGTTTAGTCCATAGTCACCCCACCCCCAACTTTTACTGACTACAGACTAATAGTAGTCACCTTTAGTCAGTAAACCTCCAAACACCCTGACTTTTACTGACTAAAGTCCCTCTCTCTCTCCTCTAATTGGTGTTGCACAAGGGACATTTAATACTGAGACATTTAATGCTGACTAGTAGTAGTCACCTTCCAAACAGGGCCTGACTAAAAACTTCTAGTCTGACTACTACTAGTCACATGACTAGAGAGTATCCAAACACCCTCTTAGTCTCAAGACTAGTTCTAGCCTCTCTTTAGTCAAGGGTGATTGGAACTTTAGCCTCTAAAAGAGACTAGTTTTAGTCAGACTAAAAATAGTCCCTTGGATCCAAGCATGGCCTATATACTGGTACATACTGGCCGTTCGTTGGGTCTGGAATGTAGCTTTGAAATGGCCAAGCAGGACCAGAAAATTGACGCTTCAGAAAATTCATCTTGGCACCTTTTCATATCCTGCCGATTAACACCTGTTAGGAATGAGCAACTGACTTCACAGGAGGGCCAAAGGCCAGTACATATACATGTGTACAAAGGGGCTGAACCTATACACATCTAACACCCCCCTCAAACTCATGGTGGATCAACAACACTGAGTTTGGAGAGAAGAAAACTATGCTGCGCTCGAGTCTGTGCCTTCGTGAAGAAATCCGCCAACTGTAACTCAGAGGGCACATAGAGAAGAGCGAGAGTCTGATCCTGCACAGCAGCACGCACAAAGTGGGCATCCACACCGATGTGCTTGGTGAGCTCATGCTTCACCGGGTCACGCGCAATACTGATAGCACCAAGATCTTGTCGACAATAAGGGAGTCGAGGTAGTAGCGACACACCAAAGTCCTCAAGTAACCACCAGAACCAGATCACCTCACCACAAGATAGCCATGGCTCACAACTCAGCCTCAGACTCGAAGCGAGAAACTGCAGTCGGTTTCTTTGTCTTCCGTGCAATAAGAGAGCCACCAAGGAAGACACAAGAAGCAGACAATAACGGCGATCGAGGGATCGCTAGCCAGGTAGCATCGAGTAGGCCACGGAGCTCAAGAGAGCTGGAGCGGGGAAAGAAAAGGCGCTGAGAGAGTGTCCCACGAAGATATCGTAGAACACGAAGGAGATGACTATAGTGGACAGAGGTGGGGACTGAAACGAACTGACTCAAGATATGCACAGGATAGGAGATATCAGGACGTGTAACAGCAAGATAGACAAGACTGCCAACAAGGTGACGATAGCGAGTGGGGTTAGGGAGAGGATCACCATTAGAGGCGCAAAGTTGAACGTTGAGCTCCATAGGAGTCACAACTGTGCGCTCATCACCGAGAGCAGCGCGAGCAAGAAGATCCTGAATATATTTTTCTTGGGAGATGTAGAAGCCATCCGAGGTCGAGGAGATCTCAATCCCAAGAAAATAGCGAAGTGGACCAAGATCAGTCATGAGGAACTGGTCGCGAAGGTGAGCCTTAACAAAGGCTATGTAGTCATAGTCATCACCAGTGATGATCATGTCATCAACATAGAGAAGGAGAAGAGTCCGACCACGAGGAGACGTGTGAACAAACAACGCGGGGTCATGGTCACTGGGCAAGAAACCAGCGGCAGTCACCACAAAGGCGAAGCGCTCAAACCAGGCGCGAGGGGCCTGTTTAAGACCATAGAGGGAGCGGCGAAGTCTACAGACCATACCATCAGGAGCATAGTACCCCGGTGGTGGCTGCATATAAACCTCCTCACGCAACTTGCCATTAAGAAAAGCATTCTGAACATCAAGTTGAGAGATGACGAACAGAGGCCACAGCAAGAAGAGTGCGAACAGTGGTCATGTGGGCCACAGGAGCGAATGTCTCATCATAATCGCGTCCCTGCTCCTGCTGAAAACCACGGGCCACAAGGCGCGCTTTGTAGCGCTCAAGAGAGCCATCGGAGTGAGTCTTAATCTTGTAGACCCACTTGCAGGTGATGGGACGGACACCGGAAGGAAGGGAAACCAGATCCCATGTGCCAGAGTGCTCAAGGGCAGCAAGCTCTTCGGCCATCGCAAGCTGCCATTCAGGTTGAGTCATGGCAGTCCGATAGGAACTGGGCTCAGTAATAACAGAGAGATCGTACCGATCAGGGGAGTAGCGATCAGGCGGGGGGCGAGGCCGAGCATAGAGGTTATGAACCGGAGGAGGCGTAAAAGGAGGTGCACCAGAGGTGGAAGGCGTGTCAGGAGAAACATCCTCAGAGCGAGGGCGACGAGTATAGTGAAGAGGAAATGGTGAGAGAGGGTGACGGACTGGAGATGATGGTGGAGAGGTGGAGGAGGAGGATGGGGAAGATGGTGTCGGTGGTAAAGGAGAAGGAAGGAGAGGTGTAGGAGGAAGAGGGGAAACATGAGGAGGCACATAGCAGGGTGTATCAGGGAGAAGAAGAAAAGAAATATCATCCACAGAGAAGCTCGATGTAGAAGAGCGTGGATAGTAAGAGCGAGACTCGTCGAAGGTCACATCACGCGAGATGCGCAAACGACGACCAACAGGATCCCAGCAGCGATAGCCCTTGTGCTCATCACTGTAGCCAAGGAAAATACACTCCACCGATCGAGCGATCAGTTTGGTGCGTTCTCATGGGCAAGAAGGACATAGCACACACATCCAAACATACGAAGAGCTGAGTAGTCAGGAGAGCGGCCAGTGAGACACTCCATAGGAATACCACCCTGCAGAGCAGTCGATAGCTGAATGTTGATGAGATAGGTGGATGCAGAAACAACCTCAGCCCAAAAGTGGGGTGGGAGGGAAGCGGCAATCATCAGTGCACGGGCCGTCTCAAGTAGATGACGATGCTTACATTCAGCAACACCATTCTGAGCATGCGCACCAGGACATGAGAACTGGGCAAGAGTACCCTGTTCCGCAAGAAAAGCACGCAACAGTTGGGAGATAAACTCACCAGCGGAGTCAGCATGAAAAGTACGAATGGGCGTGGAAAACTGAGTGTGAACCATGACAGCAAAGCGTTTGTATATAGAGAGAACCTCGCTACGAGATTTCATGAAGTAGAGCCAAGTGTAGCGAGAGAAATCATCAATAAACAAGATATAGTAGCGGTGACCACCTTTCGAATCAAAGGGGGCAGGACCCCATACATCAGAATGAACTAAATCAAAAGGACGCTGAGAGACCGACTCACTGGTAGGATAAGGTAACTAGGTCTGTTTGCCAAGTCTGCAGCCATTACAATGTAAAGAGACATCTCCAGATACAGACCCTAAGAGGCCCTGACGAACTAAAGAAGACAAGCGAGAGCCACATATGTGACCAAGGCGATGATGCCAGTGCTGGAAGGACGCAGACGAAGAGGCAGCAAGAGCATGGGAGCTGGCAGAAGTGGTGGCAGCGTAAGGAGCACAAAACCAATCAACCTCCCAAAGGCCTTCGGACTCACGGTGCCGGGGGCCAGCACCAACCAAAACCTTGGTGCGACGATCCTGAATAGAGCAAGAATCGGTATCAAGAATGACACGACAACCAGAATCAGTAAGTTGGGCAGCGGAAAAAAGATTCATGGTGAGGCGAGGAACATGTGAAACACTAGGAACAGAAAAAGATGAAGTGAAAAGAAGACCACGACTAGCAACAGGAAGAGATGTGCCATCAGCGGTAAGAACATTAACAGGCGAATCAAGAGGTCCGAGAGAAGACAACATAGAAGAATCAGAGGACATATGAAAGGAGGCTCTAGAATTCAGAACCCACGAAGATGTACCTGACTGTGTAGAAGCCTGCGGTGGTGGAGAAGTAGCTGCAATCACAGCAGCAGCTAAACCGGTCGACGAAGAGCCTGAAGAAGCCAAGAGACGCTTGAGCCTCATAATGTCCTGATCAATGAGTGACGGGGTCGAGGAGGATCCAGGAGTCACACTGGAAGAGGAGCGCCTATGGTCTTGTTTCTTCTCACGGCAATCAGACTCTGGATGACCTGGCCGAGAGAAGTAGCCACATAAGGTGTCACGGCGCGACCGGCCCCTCTCAGCATAAGAGGGACGACCCACCCCCTGAAGGAGTAGGCAGGAGTGGTGGAGCGGTGAGGCGAGTAGGTGGCATAGGTGCTCGGGGGGCCAACACTGATGGAACCACAAGTAAACCAGCAGAGCGAAGTCGGATCTCTTCAGCACAAAGCTCAGCAAGTACCTACGAGATAGGAACACGGCCACGAGCAAGCAGGTGAGCACGGCGAGGCTCGAACTCAGAGCGGAGACGAGATAAGAACGCGTGAACCCGCTGGTACTCCAAATCTGATCGTGTAGTCTGACAGCAACGACAAGTCCCACAAGCAACGGTCCGAAGAGAGTCAAGCTGACGCCAGATGGCAGAGCACTGTGAATAAAACTCATCAACAGAGGAATCACCTTGCTGGAGTGCATGCTCCTGACGCACCACAGATAGGTAGAGAGCATCACCAGAGGGCTGATAGCGCTGACAGAGATAAGACCACATCGCTGCAACTGTGCCAAGTCCCATGAACTCCAAGGCGAACTGAGGAAGGACACTCGCAGTAAGAACAGCAGCAGCACGAGCATCATCATTGCACCACTGAGTGTAAGCAGACAGATCATCATGATAGGCAGAAAGGGCATCCGAGTAAGCTGACATCTGCTGATCATAAGCATCAACTGCAGCAGCATCAAGAGCCTTGGCAGTATCTCGATCGGCCTGAGAAGCGTTAGCAGCAAGAACCGGTGGTGCTGGCGGGGTAGGAGCCACAGGGGCAACAGGGCAAGGCGGACAGGAGACCTCGCCAGAGAGAACACCCAACAGAAGGAGACCGCGCATATGGATGCGCATGAAACCCGCAAACTCGGCATAGTTGGTGCCATCGAAGATCACCGAGCACCGAGGAACGGCGACATAGCCCGAAGAAGACATGAGGAGCTCTCTGTTTTTTTGTCAACTGCTACAGTAGACCCCGATCCAGATCGGGACCGGGCTCACGCTGGCTCGATCCAGGCTCGATGGAGGAATCGGGAGGGGGGAAGGGCGAGCGGAGGCTCGCGTAGAAGGGCCGGCCCTGGGCAGCACAGCTGCAGCAGTAGGGATGAAAATGAAGTGGAAACTTTCCGTTTTTCCGGAGGAAAAATGGAAGCGGAGAGGAAATATGAAAACAGAAACGGAAATTTGCAAAACGGAAGTGGAAATGAAATTTTTTATGTGGAAACAGAAACAAAAACGGAATGGTGTTTTCCGGTGGAACGTGCATGGAAATGAAACTTTCCGTTTCTGTGAATATGGAATTTCTGTTTTTGCTATAGTCCTATAGCTGCTTTGTAGCCCAAGCACCAAAGAGAACACAATGACACAATTAGTAGAATGGATCTAAGGCCCAACTTGTACTACCACACATGTACTCAACTTGACCCTATACGCAATTGTCCGGTACTACTACAATACTACACTAACTTGCTAACATAATGATATTATTTTGTAGCCATGTTAACAACTCATTAAATTTGTTTGTTTTTGTGTGTATTTCGGTATGATTCAAGGGGTTTTTAAGTTCCGATCAATGCCTATTTCTGTTTCCGTATCCGCTTTGTATTCGCTCCGTGTCCGTTTCCGGCAGTATCTGTTTCCGTATTCATTTCCAGGGTTTCTGTATTTGTTTCCACTTCTGCAAAAAAATATGAAACAAATATGATAGCACTCAGTTCCGTCCGTTTCTGCTCTGTTTTCATCCCTATGCAGCAGGTGGCCAGGGGCGGCAGGGCGCGGGGAGACGCGGGGAGACGGTGGCCGGCCGCGGCCGAGCACGGGAAGGAGCAGGCGGCGGCAGGCTGGGCTCAGGGCAGCGCGGGCGGCACGAGGCGGCGACAACAAGCAGCTGGCAAGGCGGGCGGGCAGAGGACAGCGACAGGGAGATGGGGCGCGGCCGAGCACAGGCCGGGGCGACTCGGCGTGGCGGCGGGGAAGGAGAGGGCCGTGGGCGAGGGAGGAGATGACCAGCGCCGGCGACGAGGTAGAGGGAGGCCGGCGACGGGGGAGCGAGGCACGGAGCTGCGAGCGTGCGGGAGCGGGAGAGGAATCTAAACATCTGATACCATGTTAGGAATGAGCAACTGACTTCACAGGAGGGCCAGATGCCAGTACATATACATGTGTACAAAGGGGATAAACCTATACACTAGGCAAATTCTTCTACAGAAACCTACAATTTGTCTCTCTGAAACTTTGCCCATCTTTATTTGACAGTGTGGGTAGATGATCAGCGAGCTAAGGATGCGACAGAAATCAGATCAAAGCAACTGAAAATGACATGGATCAATCATTGGAGAGGAACACGACGCGACGAAGCCTTGCCCACTGTGGCTAGCTAGGAATCCTATAGTACTGCTCCCTAGTCTTTTTACGAGCGTGATGGGGTGTTAGGTGCTGCTTAATGCAGCATATTAGATGCCCGATCCCCGACGGCAACGTACCGGCGACGGGTGCGTCGATGGCCGTCGCCATGATTAAGCTGCTGACCCTCGAGGGGAGATTACGCTGCAAAGCTGCTTGCTGAGTGAATGGAGAATCCTTGGGCTTTTCCTTTCGATTGTGCATGAGGCTTTGCCATGCACGAGTTAGGCTGTTAGCGCAGACATGATGATGCCTAGTAGGCCACGCCACCTCAGGCTGGCCCAAGCATCGTTTGCATATGCATGATGCCATCCTGATGCCAAAACTTTGTCACCAGCTCATTAAACTAGACTTGTCACCTACATTAATCATGTTTGTTTCTTTCTGTTGTAGTCGTATGTTGCCCATGAGTGGATGACCATGTGGTTTGGTTAACCGGAGTACACTGAATGATTCAAACCTTTTCATCTGGACTAGTAAAGAATTAGCATCCAAATTGCACGTACGACGAGCAGATAAGTAGTAGCTACTACTGTGGTCCGTGGATGGAAATCATCACATGGAGTTGAAATATTTGAGGGGCCAGCTGGACACTGCTCTTTACAAGTTTATGCAAGTTGAATACTACTATTATGCTTAAAGTACAGATCTGGTCATTTTGAATGAAAATCATAGAAAGGTCTTGGCCCCCTCGTGAATCATGGATGTCGTCTCTTGCCACATATAATGATTTACACTTTCAGTGAGATTTCAATGAAATACACTGACAATAGACACTTAAACATTTACTTGTCGGCCAAAATATTTCAGCAATTTTAGTAGTAAATAGGGATTTGAATATTTTTTAATTATATCAAATATTTAATTGAATTCAAGTGAATATTCTGGCCCTTTGGCCAGAGTGCAAACTGAAATCATTGAAATTCATTAAATTTTCGTGATTTCAGTTAGTGCTAATTTTTTTTGTTTGGAACTGAAAGTGAAGACCAGTTATCGTAAGGCTCTTTCATCTTACTCTCCAAATAGGGTTACCTTGCTTTCTAGATAAATCCATATGGCCAAACGATACAAAATATTGGGGAGAACGTTTATAGAGTTGAACCAATAATTCTAAATACGAAGCACACGAGTGGCAGAAACCATGACTAGGAGCGCCCAAGGAAGGCGCCAATCTCACGTTCCCTGGATGCAAATAAAGGACTTCGTCGTAATGTGCTCGACAAACTGATGCCGAAAAGGTCTCTCTGCCTTGTCACTCTGGGCCGCAGAGCATTTTTCCTGTCGACGAGCAGAAAGGACAATGCTCTTTTTTCTACCAAAAAAAGGCCTGGATCTATTAAAAAATCATCGGACGTACAAAAGCATCCCTAGCATAATAAAAATTACATCGAGATCCTTGGGCCAACGAGCGATTACTACGGCAGAAGGAGCCGTCGCGGTGCTGCTGTCGCCGGTCCCTTATTTGAGCCGGTCGTACCGTGTCAATAGTCTGGAATTATTCGTGCATGTGCCCCTAAATATCAGTGCCCTGGAGCTACAGTCATCGTTCTTGAACCCATGAATAAGCCTGAAGAACATAGCATCATATTGCGCCATTGCGAGTGCACGATGAGAAAGCCTAAACTCACTGCCCCAAGGACACGGTAATATTCCACGGCGGAGCTCTGTTAACTTCAACCCGATGGATGAATTAGAGCAGGATCAAAGCCCGAAAGGCGAACTCGAAGATGAGACACTGCCAGCCTCTATGAGAAAGAAGAAACCTAACCTTCTGAACATCGTCTCTAGATGAATCATCGAGGAAGTGGCTTTTTGGTGCTTCACGAGCCGAAATACTAAATACTCTCTTTGATCTATATTACTTGTTGCTGAAATGGATGTATCTAGACGTATTTCAATGTTAGATACATCTGTTTGAGTGACAAGTAATATGCATCGGTGGGGGTAATAAGTAATCTTATGCGAGAAGTGTAAGCATTCTTTAAAAGAATATTTGTGCTCATGGCCTTTCTATAGTTAAAATATCTTATTAATTAATGGTAAGGCTTTTCTTTTGTAAAGTTTTGCAAAGAAAAGAAACTAGGAGGTCATGTTAGCACAAGCTACTAGAATAAAGTGCCAATTGCTTAAGAGGTCAAGTGACGAAACTATCCTTCTAATCCTGAGACCAAATGCTCCTGCTGTGAATAGTAAAATCGAAAAAAGTAGGAAAAAAGAAACCACAAATTCTTTTGTGGCTAACTTTAAGAAATGTTTGAAGTGCATGCAAATTTTTATCAGGAAATCACATCGGAGCAAGTCGTGGCAATAAAAAACAAAATTAGAGCTCCAAAATGCGTTTGAATGTAACATTTTCAGAGCATCGATTTTTTTTACCACGCCTTGCACCGATGTGATTTTGTGATGAATTTTTGCATGCACTCCAAACATTCTTTATAGTTTACCACAAAAAAAATTCAGATTTTCTTTCTGAATTTACTGTTGTTCCAGGAGCCATTGAGTTCAAGGTTAGAAACTCCACGTCCGTCGACTAATTACTGTGTTCACCAAATTCCACGCATGCATCTCATTCTCATGCATGCAAAGGTTAATCAAAAAGGGAGCAACACGTACAAGACACACACACCACTATATTATGAGTGAAACATCCTAGATCCTTGAACTATTTTTAAGGTGTCACGTACGTCCTCAAACTATGAAAAGCATCATCTAGGTTCTCAGAAATCCTTGAAGTGTAATAAGTGTGTATATATGTGACACCTGTGAAATAGTTCAAGGACCTACGTGACACCTTTGAAATATTTGAAGGACCAGAATGGCACACATATTGCACTTTGAGGACCTGGATGACGACTTCCATAATTCGAGAACCTATGTGACACCTCTGAAATAGATTGAAGATCTACGATGCACTTCACTCTTATATTATCCATAGGAGACCAGCTAGCTAGTATTAGCCCCTGCAGAGTCCAAATCAGTTCTCCGCACTCACATTGCACGATCAATAAAATCGACTACACATCAGGAAAACAAAAAGGAAAGAATAAACATCTCAACACGGACGGACGACATTTTTTTGCTGATTATATCTCCCAAAAGGAAGCTGATTTTCTTCTGCATTTCTTTCAACAGGACCAGCAACGCACGACCAGCAGCAGAAAGGAGGAAAGAATTAAGGGACGACAACGGCGCTTGTCAAAAGTACGTGTGTCGCCGTCGGTGGTCGCCGCTCGCTCGCCGACAGCGGTGCTAGCTAGCTACCAGGGCACACAGATATCGGATAGATGGCGATCGCGACCAAACTCCACCAAGATATACTTTGGAAAAGGGAGGACATGCAATTGACCCGGCCAGCCAGCATGGACGCCAGTACACCACACGTATCTCACTAGCTACTGCCACTACCTGACGGCCGGTGATCTGCTGGTTGCTAAATACTACGTGGAGTGACGGAGTTTGCCGCTCGGCTGGCCATGCTGCCGTCGGAAAGTAAGCAGGGGCGGGGGGTTGATATGGAGATCGACGATGGGCAAGCCACCCCGCCCACTGACTCACTCGCACTGACCAGCAACAAACCACCGCCGATCCGGTCATGTGCGTTGTGCATGGCCCCAATCCGCACACACACTGACACCACGCGTGCATGCATGTTACACGCGTATATATTTTTAATTTTGATTTCCCGCCAATTAGTACACTGCATGCATGCGTACGTACGTACCCACTACTCCTACTTGGATGATCTTGCAATGACAATTCAGTTTCAACGGTGCGCGCATGCACTAGCAGAACCAACGCAAGCACCCTCTCACCGAGTGAGAGTGAGGATTTCACAGCTAGCTAGTTACTGTAGCTTGCTAGCCCTGCATGCAGTGTGAGTGTTACATGCACCGTGAAACGGCAGAAACAACTACAACACCATGCAGTGCGAGTGTTACATGCACCATGAGCGAGGATCTAGTGGATGCGCTGCGTCTGAGTTGGGTTCCAGTTAGATAAGATAGGATGCATGTGGTACGTCAGGCAAACTGCGAAGGCGCGTGCTCCCACCGTCCGTAAACTCGCCGGAAATTTCTTGTGCTCCCTGGACCAATGTCTGCCACCAAACGACAGCTTTACAGGGAAGATGCCTCTGATATTTCCCACACGAATTAAGCCTGCACCGCTGCACCTGCCAGATGGATCGTTCATCAGAACACCAGTGTTGCAAAGCGTTCTTGTACAGTGTAATAGGCATGCCCCCCGACCATAGCACACGTTCAGAACAGTACGTATGTTCTAGCTCTTGGTGTGCCCGTACGTCCCACAAATGAGGGGACAGATAAACAGTAGAAAGTCGATGATCCATTCTGCTATTGCTGTTATTTCTGTTGCAAGTAACCAAAAAGAAAATCATTGTAATTCCTACTAGACTTTCCTAGTCATCAACAGCAGTAATATAGTAGTACTAGTAGTAGGTATGGACTCCTCGCTCAGTTTTTTAGGTAAAAGGGGAAGTTGCCGTCTTATATCTCATGATCATTGCCGGTAAAACTCATCATCGTGTATAGGTGACGCCCATTATTTCACCAACGAAAATCCTGCTGGTCGACACGCTAATTGGTTTAATTTTGTTTAGATCAGATTCGGCTGTACGTCGTCCGTCGAATCCATCCATCAATCTGTCAGGTCGATCGTCGTTGACAGCTCGCCTCAATTATTTTAACCGATCGATCATTGATAGTAGTAGCTACATAGTCTTGTAGCAACAGTACGTGGTAGATCGATGGGGCGGGTCATGCATGGATCTAGAGGATGCGTTGCGGTTGGGGTTGGGTTCCAGCTACACTAGATAGGATGGATGTGCTAGATACTACGTAGTACTGTACCAGTTTGGTACATGCATCATGCATATTAGCTGAGGCTAAGCTAGGATTGATTAGGATGCCTGCCGGCAAAAGCCTACCGAGGAAGATTGATTACCAATTAGTTCCTCCAGTACTAATGGATACATCGATCCGGTTGTACTAGCAGCACAAATGCCTGTGTGTGTGTGTGTGTGTTGCAATAGAAAAAGAAAACCAGTTCTGCCGCGGTTGGTGATGTTGAGGAACTATGTCATGGGATAACGATCGCCGATGACAACAAAAAAAAAACGTGTCATTTGAGGACCACGACGTAGGGATTAGGACATGGGTATGATTTGGAGTAAATTGATCTGATTGGCAATGGTTTTTTATCGAAAAACTTTCCTCGTTAAACAGTATGGAAGTATAATCTGAAGCACTAAAAATTAGATCAATGCCGTGTGTTTCAGCGGTAAACAAAATTGACGCAAATTTAGCAGATGTGCAAACATAATGTAAATTTAGTTGTTTATTATTGTTGATGGGTGCAAACTCCTTTACGATGCTGCAACTTTCTCTAACACTAATGCCCACACGTGTGGCAACATTGCAACCCGCCCACAAGCCAGGATCACCGTACAGTTAAGTTTGTACGAATCTTGACACAAAGAGGCAGTTTTCGCGTGCCACGTAGGACAAGGCCGATGTGTGGGCGTTGGAGAAGTCGCTCACACGCCCCACAACACGCGGTTGCCAGCTGCGCTGTGTGCGTGAACTAGTTTCTGCCCACACAACCTCCACCTAGTCCACGGGCGTGTGGGCGAACTGTTTTTCGCCCACACGACAGTCATACGTTGTCGAATGACAACTGCAGTTGCGGGTACATGACAACTAGGTAAACACACATGGCAACTATGATTCGTTTGCTAGACGGCAACTGCAGTTGCGCGTATGTGGCAATCAGGTAAACATTGTTGGGGAACGTAGTAATTTCAAAAAAAAAAATCCTAAGCACACGCAAGATCATGGTGATGCATAGCAACGAGAGGGGAGAGTGTTGTCCACGTACCCTCGTAGACCGAAAGTGGAAGCGTTATAACAACGCGGTTGATGTAGTCGTACGTCTTCACGGCCCGACCGATCAAGCACCGAAACTACGGCGCCTCCGAGTTCTAGCACACGTTCAGCTCGATGACGATCCCCGGACTCCGATCCAGCAGAATGTCGGGGAAGAGTTCCGTCAGCATGACGGCGTGGTGACGATCTTGATGTTCTTCCGTCGCAGGGCTTCGCTTAAGCACCGCTACAATATTATCGAGGACTATGATGGAAGGGGGCACCGTACACGGCTAAGAGATCAAGAGATCAATTGTTGTGTCTATGGGGTGCCCCCCTGCCCCCGTATATAAAGGAGCAAGGGGGAAGCGGCCGGCCAATGAGGAGGGCGCGCCAAGGGGGGAGTCCTACTCCCACCGGGAGTAGGACTCCTCCTTTCCTTGTTGGAGTAGGAGAGAAGGGAAGAGGGGGAGAGGGAGAAGGAAAAGGGGGCTGCACCCCTTGTCCAATTCGGACCAGAGGGGGGGTGCAGGCCTCCTTCCTTTTGGCCTCTCTCCTCTATTCCCGTATGGCCCAATAAGGCCCATATACTCCCCGGCGAATTCCCATAACTCTTCGGTACTCCGAAAAATACCCGAATCACTCTGAACCTTTCCGTAGTCCGAATATAGTCGTCCAATATATCGATCTTTACATCTCGACCATTTCGAGACTCCTCGTCATGTCCCCGATCTCATCCGGGACTCCGAACTCCTTCGGTACATCAAAACTCATAAACTCATAATATAACTGTCATCGAAACCTTAAGCGTGCGGACCCTACGGGTTCGAGAACAATGTAGACATGACCGAGACACGTCTCCGGTCAATAACCAATAGCGGAACCTCGATGCTCATATTGGCTCCCACATATTCTACGAAGATCTTTATCAGTCAAACCGCATAACAACATACGTTGTTCCCTTTGTCATCGGTATGTTACCTGCCCAAGATTAGATCGTCGGTATCTCAATACCTAGTTCAATCTCGTTACCGGCAGGTCTCTTTACTCGTTACGTAATGCATCATTCCGTAACTAACTCATTAGCTACATTGCTTGCAAGGCTTATAGTGATGTGCATTACCGAGAGGGCCCAGAGATACCTCTCCGACAATCGGAGTGACAAAACCTAATCTCAAAATACGCCAACCCAACATGTACCTTTGGAGACACCTGTAGAGCTCCTTTATAATCACCCAGTTACGTTGTGACGTTTGGTAGCACACAAAGTGTTCCTCCGGTAAACGGGAGTTGCATAATCTCATAATCATAGGAACATGTATAAGTCATGAAGAAAGCAATAGCAACATACTAAACGATCAAGTGCTAAGCTAACCGAATTGGTCAAGTCAATCACATCATTCTCCTAATGATGTGATCCCGTTAATCAAATGACAACTCATGTCTATGGCTAGGAAACTTAACCATCTTTGATTCAACGAGCTAGTCAAGTAGAGGCATACTAGTGACACTTTGTTTGTCTATGTATTCACACATGTATCAAGTTTCCGGTTAATACAATTCTAGCATGAATAATAAACATTTATCATGAAATAAGGAAATAAATAATAACTTTATTATTGCCCTCTAGGGCATATTTCCTTCAAACATACATGGCAAGTGTGATTAACCACACGTGGCAATTAGGTAAACACACATGATAACTATTGTTTGACCATATGTGGCAAGTAGTTAATCACACACGACAACTATATGGTTCAATTACACGCGGCAACTACCATAAATTAGACATGACAACTATAGTTAACCAAAATAGAGAGAGTTGACATGCTTTTACAACCATATTTGCCATCCCGGATAACTACATCTGCCATCCCGGGTGCCAACTAAATCGTTATCGCGCGGGTACTATTGTAGCTGCGCCAGGACGTGTGGGCATATTTGCTTCGTGCCACACGCGCGGAGCGGGGATGAGTAGTACTTATTGGGCATGTGGCACGAAGTAGCTGCGCCCACACATGTGGGCAATTCTACTGTTCGTCCACACATAACCCGTGTGGGCTGCCCCCTGCTCATGCCACGCACGGTGTGTGGGCGAATGCCTATTATGCCACACGGTATGGTGGATATCGGTGTATCATCCATTGCAAGCCCCGCAATCCTTAGGATTTATATAATTTCTTCATGGCAAGCCCCACACAGATCACTGAAGTTTATTCCTGCTCCTTTTATATTCCTACAAATCACGTGATGGGTGCAACCATCCTCCTTTTTACATGCTTGAGTTATTTTCTTCCTCCTCTTCCTTTTTATTCATGCATGGCAAACCCTTAAATCACGAGAGTTTATTCTTCTTGCTTTTATATTCTTTACGTGGGGTCAAGCTAGTCACGCCGAAGCCTATTTTTCCTCGTAGGATAGGGCTAGCTAGTGTTAGGTCGTGCAGAGTCCAAATCAGCCCTCCGCACGTCCCCACTACACTCGCCATCGCTCGATCAGTACATCGACTACACACGAGGAGGACAAAAAAGGAGAGAATAAACATGGCAACACGCGCAGACGACATTATTCTTGCTGCTTTCAATCGATGGATCATCTTCCAAAAGGAAGCTGATTTTCTTCCATAATTTCTTTCAACAGGACCAGCAACGTACAGCTACCAGCAGAAAGGAGAGGAAGGAACGAAGGGGGTGGCGACAGCGCTTGACAAACGTACGCGCGTCGCCGTGGGCGGTCGTCGCTCGCTCGCCGACGGCAGTGTTTGCTAGCCGGGCTTGTAGTGTAAGCTACCAGTACCAGGGCACACAGATATCGGACTGATGGTGATCCCGACGTGCATATCGATGGTCCATCCCCGGCCCACATTCCATACTCCACCAAGAAATACTCTGGAAAAGGAGGACATGCAATTGACCCGGCCAGCCTGCACGTATACCTCTACATGCATGCATGCTCGTAGGTACCCACCACTTTGGTTTGCGACCTTATCGTTGCTACGTCCATCGATTGATCAGTTACAATTCGATCCCATGATTGCATGATTACCGCGTAGAGAATTAAGTTCAGGCACAGTTAGCGAGATGGTTAAAGTTAACATATGCCGCCATTGCAATTAGATTGATCGTGGGCTATAATTGCGCACCAGAAGAAGTGTGCATGCAGAGCCTCCACTAGCTAATTAACCGAACGGCCGGTCGATCGAGCAGGAGAGCGAGAGGTGATCATGCGTGACAATTCAGTTTTAACGGTGCCCGCACTACCGAGACTAGTGAGCGAGCGAGGATTTTAATTACAAGAAGCTACCAGCGCTAGCTAGCCCTGGAGTGAGTGTTACATGCATGAAACCCTAGGGTCAATAACAAGAAGAAGAAATTAAAGCAGTTTTTAGTGGTTGCTGGCGTCTACAAGGATCAAGTACGCGTGTTGCCCAAATGCCCATGGACAGTCGGACAGGCACGCACTCCGGCCACGGCGACGACGGCGACGGAGACATAGATCGGAGGGAACAAATGTTCCCACTCCGGCCACGGCGACGATGGCGTGTACGTGCTGACAAACAAGCATGCCCGGCCGCGACGGCGATCGGTCGATAAAGCGCACGTTTGGTCGCTAGCAGCGTCACTGGCGCTGCAGGACCAAGCCAGCTACATGCATACCTGGTCTACCTCGACCCCTCTCTCTATATGTACCGACCCACCGGCCGGGTCCAGCCGCTGTCGATCTAGAATTCTGGACGATGCGTTGCGTTTGGGTTGGGCTCCAGCTAGCTAAGATAGGTGATGCATATGGTGTGGTACGTCCGGCCAACTGCATGCGTTGGCGCGTGCTGCTAGCCTCCTACCGTCGGTAACCCGGCCGGAAATTCTTCTCCTCGCTGGACAGATCTCTGCCATCAAACCGCAGCTTCACCGGGAAGATGTCCCTCATATTTCCCACACGAATTAGACCTGCACCTACGCATGGATCGATCACCAGAACACTCCTGTTGCAAATTGTTTTGTAGTAGTAGGCTAGTAGGGATATTTCAAAAAGCAAGGCAAGCAAAAGGGAGGACCGTTACGTTCAGAGGCCAGCGGCAGGACACATGAAAGCCGGAGTGGCCATTAACGGGTCGACACAGCTCGCGATTATCACCGTTCGTACAGCCAGCCATGACAGCTTGACACTAATCTCATTATTAATTAATTAATTCCCTGCTAGTACTAGCTTAGCTATGGTACCATCAGTTTGGTACATGCATGATGCAAATTAGCTGAGGCTAAGCCAGGATTGACTACGATGCCTGCCGGCAAAACCCTCCCCAAGAAGATTGATTACCAATTAATTCCTCCAGTACTAACCGAGAGATCGATGGAGACCAGGTTAATTGACATGTAAACGCTCTGCCGGTACCCTAAAAAGGTGAAGAACACACAAGTTCGGGATAAAGAACACGTGATTTATCAGCTACTAGAGCAACTGGGCCGTACGTGTTGTTTTAGGGGAACCACGTCTTGTTTAAATAGGGTGGTGGACTTGGGACTAGGACTGAATTGACCTACTTACAACCGACGTACGTCACATCCCCCACTTGTGACGATCCCGTACACCGCATGACCGTGTGTGCATGTGTACATCAGTACGTGAGATGGAGCAGTTTCCGATCAATTGTGACGCCATCGTCGATCTTCTAGCGGTTACAAGCTAGCTATCTCACGGCAAAGATGAATTGGTTGGTGTTGTGTCGGTACTGCATGTTCGCCTCCGCGGCAACAGCTTGTAAAAATCCCCTCCTCTCTTGTCAGCACCGCCCCCGTAGGCGACCGAGCAAGCCCCTTCATCCAACATCGCACTTCCTCCTGCCCCCCTCTGCACCCCTGTCAAGTGGGCACCCCGGGCAGTGTTTGTGGAGGCGGGCAGTGTGAGCACACCTGGTTGGAAGGGTCCAGTGGCGGAAACAAGCCCTAGGGCAACAAGGGCTATAGCCCAAGTCCTAGTACCAAGATCTCTTGTAATTCCTTTCTCCGAAGTAATGAAAATTTCAGGAATTTTTGGTCCAAGCTAGCTCAGCCCTAGGCGTAACTCGCTGCTAGCTTCGGCACAAGAAGGGGCGTTGCACTGTGTGCGATGCATGCAGCTGGAATTGTGTGTGACCGATGGCATACAGGGTACACAACACAATACAAATCTCCCGTTTTCCGTCACTGTGATATATTACTTGCAAGAACGGACTCTACCAACATAAACTCTCCTTGAGATTTTTCATCTAAACATGACCAGTGCAGGACTAACAAATCGAAGAGCATATATGTCTATAAATTATTCAGGAAAGAACTCATATGAATCCATGAGTAAACATATATAGATCTTATCATAAAGTGATAATTCATCACACCGCAACAAACACGCCATAAAGATTACATCAGATGGATCACAATTAAGAGCTGCTCATGAGATCGTTCTATTAAATAAGGTCTATCATCCTTGTTAGGGTAAAACTTACTGAATCATGGCTATAATAAAAGTTTGTTATGCATGTGTTAACAGGTGGTTCCTGAATGGTAGAAGCACTCAGCTTTGATCATTAACAAGGTGGAGCAACTTTTCATTAAGTGGAGGGAACTATATGCATGGTAAAGCCTAGTCTGAGCAGGATCTCTTTTTGGTTGGGTTAACATCAGATCTTTAGGGAAGGCACTTCCTCCATAGGGCTGATTTGATTTTGTGTAGAAAACTGCATGCTTCCTTGTCATGAGAGGGCCATGCATGTTGATAAAATAAACCAAGTTTGTTACTCCTCCGTGGTTGGCGGGGGCACTCTATTCTCACTAGCGGTTGCCGACTTAGCCATACATGTCACATACAGGGACAATTATCTTGGTATGGACTCTCCTTGTACTACCTTTTCTGTTGTGCTAGTATCATGCTACTGCTGAGCTAGGGCAAGATTGCATGCATCTTCTCCATGAATGCCTTTGGTTACTTGTCGCAGCCTAGTTTCCATACGATGGCTGCATTGTTGCCATGTTGCCCAATCTTGATGACTTCACATGCATTTGCAGAGAGTTGTGACAATCTTGTAATCTTGTGAGTTGTGATGGAGGCTACTGCCACTTTGCTTGCTCCTCTCAAGCTCGATGCAGTGCAAGCTGTCTGATTGACAGCAAGGACAAAAGCGACGCATTTGCAACCTTTTTTGCATGTGATTGAATGATGGACATGGATTAGGAGTGGCTACGGTGTTCCACAATCTCATTCCTCAATCCCCCAGGTGCGCCGAGTAAAGCGAATATGACGTGACGTGGCCAGCTCGATCGGATGTATGTGAGAGGATCGACCAACAATGGTCAGTTTACGATTAGCTACACGGATCAGATCAAGTCAGCTGAAACTACATGGATCAATCATTGGAGAATAAACAATGCGACGAGGCCTCACCCACTCTGGCGGGTAGTACTGCTGCTCGCTAGTCATTTACGACTGAGCAACGGCAAGGTACCAGCGATGGCTACGTGCATGGAGGCCGCCATGATTAAGCCGCTGGCCCTCAGCTGGGGAGATTACGCTGCAAAGCTGCTTGCTGAGTAATGGAGAATCCCTCGCCTTTTGATTGTGCGTGTGCTGCCTTTGCCATGCACGAGTTAGGCCGTTACATGATGATGCCTCGTAGGCCACGACCGGCCGGCCCATGCATGATGCCATCCTGATGCCAAGACTTTAATTTGGCACAAGTTCATTAAACTAGCCTTGTGAGTAAACTCGATACTGCCCATGACCACATGCATTTTCATTAGGACTGAATGATGATTCAAACCTTTTCGTTAACAATAACCCACATCCAAATTTGCAAGTAGGGCGAGCAGATAAGTACTGTAATAGCTAGTAATGTTGATGGAAATCATTACATGGAATAGAAAATTTTGAGGGGCCGGCCGGATACTCTCGTCTTTACAAGTTCATTCAAGTTGAATAGTACTACTATGCTTCAAAGTACATATCAGGTCATTTTGAATGGAATCATAGGAAAGGTGTTGCCCCACTCACGAATAATGACCGTCCTCTCTTCACACATATGGAATAAATGGAAAAGGGTCTTTCATCATACTAGCACTCTTCGGAACAGCATCTCTAGAAAATCATGGACGAAGCTTGCTCTCCTGGCATAAGATTGTCTCAGTTCAAGCTACTCAAATGAAGAGCCAAGGAAGGCGCAAATGCTTAAGTGTCAACTAATTAGCTCAGCTGTGTTCACCAAATACTCCATCCTTCCCACAGTATAAGAGTGTTTTTGACACTGCACCCGTTGAGCTAATAGACTCTGTGGGGGAAGAAAAATCAGCAACTTAGCTGTCAAAAAAGAAAAATCTGCCACTCAAAAGTCTAAACAAATGAAGTCTTTGCATAATATGGTACGAAGTGGAGTTGGATCTTTATGCTCTTCCAAGTTAATACATAAATTAAAAGCAAATCCCCACGGCTTTGGAGCAGCCACGCACGCATGCAAAAGTTGATTAAAAATAAAGCAACAAAACACACGCCACACTATATTATCCATAGGAGGCAAGCTAGCTACTGTTAGCTCGTGCACCTCCCCATCGTATGATCCATACATCTCGAAACAGTCTTTTGTCTTGCTTTATATACATCTCAAAACGTTGTTCGTGCATGTTGCCATGTTTATTTTTCCCTTATCTATACCTATACTAATTACAGACTCCCAAGAAATTACCACGTTAATTAGAATTTATGAGCCGTTCATCTCTGATGGGACCGAATTATTACGGTATAGATCCATTCAATAAATCTTAGGCAAAAAAAAAAAAGATATGCCACGTCTCTACATATTCCCAAAAAGAAAACTCCCACGATCTCCCCATCTCTCATGTATATCCCCAAAAAAGAAAAAACAATCTCACGTATATCTCGTGGGACCAATTTATTACGGTGTAGATCTTTTAATAGTACAAAAAGTTTTTTCATTGAATTAAACCATGATATATCTACATCCGTAGGATTACTAACATCGTATCCCTTAAAAAACTCACAAGCAACCATGATCTATCACATCCGTAGAATGAGCTAGCATAAATCAGTATCACGTTGAAAAAATAGCATCATACCCTGTAGCAGCCATATGCGACAGGACTCCTATGCACTCTCCTTTATTCCTAAAATTAATAAAAAAAGACTATCTCCTATTAAGGCTGGATGGTTGTGTGTATGGTGATCTTTTCTCTAATCCCTTTCCCCGATTTTAAAGAATACATGGCCCGTACATTCTGTTGCATGCATCTTCAAAATCAAATAATGAGGATAAGTACATATGTTCATGTATGCATGCAAGGGAAAAAAAAGGAAAGGTGAGCACACATCGCTGCAGACATCAATCCAAATCGGCAGCGCTTCTCATCCATGGCGGATGCACGGCACGTTGTTGGCCCGGCGATCAGGACGTTCACGGCGGTCATGCGCCAAGGTGTCCTCGCGGACGGCCGGACCAACTCCCCGTCGACAGCGTCGGCGGCAAGGCCGCAGGCGTACTGCTACAACATGAGACGGCAGGCATACCGATATGAGATGATGATGTCGGTGGCTGGTCGTTCTCCTCATCGAGGACTACTCCGTCCAGGGTGAGCGTCAGATGCATGCCCGCATAGAATATGCATGTGAATAGCCATTCGCTAGCTTGGTTGATCAATTCTGAGGACTCCCATGCATGCATGCCTACTTCGTGATGCTAAGTACATGTTGTAGAAGTCTGTTGCTAGGCCAAACTATTATACCATACAAAGTTCTAGAATTATTCTTGAAAGCGATTAAGCTAATGATGTTGAAGATTATGCAGTTTCAGTGCCCGGAAGGACATATGGTATTTTCCGAGCCGTGAGCCTAGCACGCCAAACAAAGACAATGGCACGAGCAATATAATTATGATTTCATGAGAAGAAAAAGGCACAACGTGCGAGCGGCATGACTGCGGAGTGCGGCCAGCCAACAATCGTGGTATGCGCCGCCATGAACCAGCAGTCCGTTTTGCCGCTACAGCGGTGACGAGCTCCGGGTTGGCGGGTGCAGTGGCAAGGAGCAGTACGGCTGCCATCTTGGTGCACGCCGTCGACCGGATGGAAAATAAGACCTAGCCCTACACATTCCTGTCAGAATCGGGAATCAGCTTCTTAGGATTGAGAATAGGCATGAAGTGGGATTAGCGTGCTTTGAGATTGTCGAGGCCATGTGGCGCTCATCCGGTAGGGTCTCACGTCGTCGCCTATGAGGCCCGGTCTCAATAGATTTTCCCCCCTCTTACGTGCACGTGCTGGCAGCCGGAAAAAATTGACCTCGGTTGCAGTTATACTAGTGTTTTCTAATGTGTAGTCGATGCAAGGATCATCTCCCAAAAGGATGCTGATTTTCAAACAGGACCAGCAACAGCTGGCAGCAGCAGAAAGGAGGAAGGAATTAAGGGACCGCGACCGCTCTTGACAAACGATGTGCGTCGCCGTCGGTGATTGCCGCTCGCTCGCCGACGGCAGTGTTTCCTAAACAAGCTTGTAGTGTATGCGTTGCAACACGCTACCAGGGCACACAGATAGTGGATAGATGACAATCGCGAAAACCATATCATATCCATTCCCCACACTCCAAACTCCACCAAAAAGAACTTTGGAAAAAGGGGTGACATGCGATTGACCCGGCCAGCCAGCACGAACGCCACACGTATACGTACCTCCCTCTGCCACTCCCCTGGCGGCCGGTGGTCTGTTGCTTGCTAATGTGGCCGCCGGCTTGATAAGTTGTACGTGGAATAACGGAGTTCGCTGTCCGGCCGGCCGGCCGTGTTGACATGCAGCTCGACGATGGGCAAGCCAGCCCGCTTACCAACAACAAAACCACCGTTGATCCGGTCACGGTCATGTGCGTTCTGCATGGCCTCAATCCGCACACACGCTGACACCACGCATACATGTTACAGCCTTGTCTATTTTAATTGGGTGACTAATTTCCCGCCAATTACTACACTACATGCATGCGTGCGTACGTACGTACCCACTACTTAACTGGGTGATCTTGTCGTTGCTGCGTCTATCCATCTATCAGTTACTAATAGATCCCATGATCCCAAGATCCCATGATCCCATGCATGATAATTAAAGTTAACTTGTATAATTACGCTCTAGAAGAAGTGTGCACAGCCTCCACTAATCAGGCGGAGAGCGAGGGATGGTCATGCCTGACAATTCAGTTTTAACGGTGCTCGCACTAGCAGAGCCAATGCACCTTTTCGAAAAAAGCAGAGCCAATGCAACCTCCCTCTCCCCGAGAGAGAGAGAGGATCCAAAACAATAAGGTGTGCATCAAGGGTCGTCCCTCGTGCTGTCCACGTCAGCATGAATGTTACTGTTTGAGATGGCCAATTGGAGAGAGGGTTGATGTCTAGCATGTCCACGTCACCAAAAAGATCGATGTAGCGTATTGAGTGGCCGGACGCCTCTCGTTTGCTTCGTCGAGAAGGGAGAGAGAGACATTCGAAACAGAAGCCGCCTCGAGCCCCCCACCCCTTTCTCCTTTTCTCTCCCATGACACGCAACCTCTCCTTCCTCTTCTTTCCCCGATCTGGTCGTTCCAATTCTCGGAGGCAGCCAGCGGATGGGAAGGCCGGGCGGAAGAGAAGGATGAGGGGACGTGGCTGCGAGTACGCTATCGGCCGTGCGGATTGGGTCGGAAGAGATGTCGGCGGCGGCGACGGTTTCGATCTGTGATCTGCCACCAGCGCCGCCGGAGGGACGGAAGAAAGCATCTGAGGTCAGCCTGTATCTCTCTCATCTTCCCATTCCTTCTCCGCCTTGTACCAACGCACGCAGATGGCTGCAGGGGGTGGCGCGGGCCCGGGCTCGGGCAGCCACCATGGCGTCAGATGCGCCGGCGAGGGGCTCTTCCACGTAGCAAGGCGTGGCCCTTCTCTTCCCCATGGTGCTGATGACAAGGCGAGCGCCGCCGCGAGCTCTCGTCCCGAGGAAGCCGCGGGAGGACGAGTACAAGCCAGACCAGGTCGACATGCCCCCTGCCACACCTCCTTCTTCTCCTGCGGGTTGATTGCTGCTGTTGCTGGTGCCATTCGTGTTCGATTCGGTTGGCCTACCGTTTCCTGCTGCTGCGGGAGGCTGCAAGATTTGTTGGCGAGCTTTTCCTTTTCTTCCTCTTTGGTCCAATAGGTGTTTAGATGTGCTCAGATTTTGGATATGCTCATATCTAAACAAATTTTTTTGGATGCATTGGTTAATTTGTAGGAGCCAATTTTGAGAAGACTGAATCCACCACGTATCCAAATGGAGCGGTTGCAACCGTTATATACCCGGAGTGATGCTTTTATATGTCTGAATTTTCACAAGTATTTCTAAACTTGGCCCTAGCGAAGTGGCAAGTGTACTGCTGTAGTTAGCCAACAACTTTAGTTATATGAACCTACAAATGGCAGGTAAGCTATTTTTATCTTTTGCTATTACGTTCATCCCTTCTTCCAGGACTTACTGATTTAGAGAAGAATAGATGTAGTGAAGTGCACTCTATGGTGTGTTTTCTTTTGTTTCCGATTATGCTGCTGCTTGATCTATAACTAAAGGGTACATAGTCCAACTCTGTATTATGACAAATGCATTTTTTACTCCGCTTCTTAGTAATATGTTTTTCACCAACATATATTGTGATAGGAAAGAGATGTTTCATGAGTTGACAAATAAATTTTGGCACCTGCTGTTCTCACCTCCCGATGCTTTGCATCTGATAAGTATGCCATAGGTTTTAAGGTGACACTTTTGTCATGCAAAGTGGAACTAAAGTAGCAAAAACAGAAATTGTGATTTCTGTATTGCACATCTGCTAAAAAAACTTATGAGTTAAGAAAAGAAAATATGTTGTCGAAAATTTTTAGGGCAACTTACATAAGAATCAAATCCTATATTGATTATAGGTCTTTTTACTATCATGTTTTTCCTTGCATTGTTCTTTTTTGGCTGGAATTTTACCTTTCACTGTTACATACTATCTTTGTTCGCCTTGAGGTACATATTTCTCTTATCAACAATTGTAGCACAACATTTCAAAGAAATACATCCATTCCTTTTGATTATAAGATCATGCAGAGTTAAAAAATAGTTAGAATTTAAGAATAACCTAGGAGTGAGGTTAAAGTACTGATCCCTCAACTTCAACCCTGTAACTTCATCTACCAAATTTCCTTTTGTTTTAATGTCAGACTGGTTAGTTGATTCCTGCGATTTTCTTCTCTAATAAGGACATGGTGACATATATAGTGCAGTGATCCTTGGCCGTATACCAGAGTCCCAAAATATTTATCATTCTTTGAAGCTTTGCAAGGGGGAAGGCTAAGACATGGATCAAATTTTGGGAAACAAGCCGTGTGGACTCAAATTAAGTGCGGATGAAACCCTCCGAGGCTCTGACCATAAAGGTGATTTTTTTAATATACTTTAGTATTAGAAAAGGAATTAGTGAAGGAGGGATACATCATGTTTATTATCTTCTGATTGTCTTCATGATAAATTCCTAAAGGTGTTCTAAGATTTGTGGCATAAGACAATAACAGATACTCAAATCTTGGCAACATAGGTGAGACCTGTGTGTTTGTAAGAATATTTTCTTCCCTGTACTAAATAAAGATATTGTTGTAGCTTATCATTAGATGCACATTATTTATTAAAAAAAGGTGTTGTTTTCATTTGTGCATGCTCTACCCAGATGCGTTAATGATTATAGGCGAAATGTATTTGCACATAGATACTTTAGCTACACTAAATTAATTTTTTAGATAAATTCTGCTATCAGGTAGGACAGATGGGAAGCAACATTTTGAAGTGTAACGACATGGTCCTGACTGTGGTAGGATAGATGGGAACCAGCATTTTCCATCCTCCTGCGCTAGACCAACTTCGTCATTTTCTGGTGAGATGACGCCTCCTTAGTTTGCTTCATGGCTCCATGGACGTGGTCTTGACTGTGGTGGATTTTAGTCTTGTTTTCTTCTTTGAAACGACCGTGCTGTTACCCCTCTTTGCTAACATGTGTTCTGTTTTTAAAGAGTGGTGTGAAGTGAGCACACATTTGTTGATCGTTAGTCTACCCTACCGCTTGTTTCCTGTTCTCTTCATTACTTCCTTCCTGCTGTACCTCTGGTGAGATGTTGTGTCTCCTCATGCTTTTATCCATCCATACGAGTGATTCGATGTTGTTGTTTGACTGGTTTATTGTGTGGATGGGGTGGCGCTCGTCAGGTGTTTGTGCTTATGCTCCGCCCATGACCTGCTTTAAAAATTGTCTTGCCAGGATTTGTATTCATTGCACACCCTGCTTCACATCCGAGCAGGCACTTTGCATCCTTCCTTTTGCACTGCGAATCTTATTACTTAACCAGATCTGCGTATATCTCGTGTGTTGATCTGCGTTATAGATGGCTGATGAGTATTCAATGATGTCTGCTATGTTGTGCACTAAATGTTTCACCTTTTGTTATGGTGTTTTTCCTTGAGGAAACTATTGCTCCGAGAACTAAAGTGATGAGGCACTTTTAAGCCCTCAAAATTTTGTTATGATATTATCGCTGCACTTTATGTTGTTTTTCCAACTTCAGTTAACTTGCAGGATCGCGACAGTTACTGGAAGATGATGAACAAGTACATAGGGTCAGATGTAATGTCAGTTATTATACTTCCAATCATCTTTCAGCCGTTTGGAAAATGACAGAGGTTTGTACTGGTAAGTTCTGGTTTTGAGTTCTAAATTTTTGTACATTTTACCTACCTTGCTTGGCAGATCAATTATGAAAAGTCTGAACTAGCATAGCAGACCTACATTACTTAGTAGTTCAAGTTATGTCTAATTCTATACTTTTGTAATTTCAGATGGACTATGCCCTTAAGTTTCCCTCTATACCATGCTGGAACGTCTAGAACACAAGAGGAACATAAAACATTTTGATGTTAGAGGTTCTCACATCCTGAAGACACAATACTTGTAAGATTCTCATTTCTCTCGTACTTCAAATCTTTTTAATTAGATATCATGCTAAAATTTCAATCATTTTGCTGAACCAGGCCATATGGTGTCAACCAAGAACTTTTTTGCTTTGGCTGTTGAAGATATCACATTTCCTCAATCTATCTACCAGGATGAACTCTTGCATCTTGATAGATAATCTTGCTATTCTGATGTCTGGTCATGCAAACTTCCTTTTTTCTTTGAGATTTAAAAAATAAATTGTGGAACAGGTGGGTGAAAGAAAACATGTTGTACCAGCTACATTTTGCATGGCAAAAGTTGACATATTGTTATCTCTGCTGCTGCTACGATTCCTCCCTGAACTTTCTGATGCTTGCATATCTTGAGCCAAAAACAATATCTGCTACTGCAGTTCTCCTCCATACATTCTTTTCATTAACTGTTGGCTCTCATTAGTACTGTACAATTACGTTATCAGTTCCAGCAGCTAGATTAGTACGCAGATTCACGCCTCAGGTGGCGCGCCCAGGGCGCGCCCCAACCACTAGTATATTTCACAGGAAGCTAGCTAGCCCTCCAGTGAAACCGCGGAAAAAGTACAACACCACCAACAAATTGAAGTTATTTCTAGCTAGCTGCTGTTGGAGTCTAGAAGGATGAGGTACGCGTGTGCCCACGGACACTCCATCGGACACGCACGACGGACGGCTACGGCTACGGTGACGGAGACAAGGCGAGAAAAGGAGCAAATCTCCTCCGGCAGTCCGTGGGCAGGGCATGTACGTCCTGAGTGCTGACGAACAAAGCCACGACGGCGATCGCTCGATAAAGCATCCCTAGGCGAAAATGTTGTACGGAACCATGGTTAAGCCGAACCTATGCTCAACACCATTGATTTCTAGACACTATTCATATGGATCCATGTATGGTTGATTAAAAATGCAGTTGGGAACTGGGTTAGAAAACTCTCGCCCCCGTGTCGCTCCTCGGGACGGCACGGGCGGAAAACCAGCGCCGGCACCCCCGCTGCCCCGTCCTCTCCCCCCTCTCGCCGTCGCCGGCACACGCTTGCGGGCAAAGGCCCCCGACGGCCGGCGGCGGCGGGATTCGTTCGACCGACGCACAGGTGGTGGTGGGGGCTCGGGTTCGTCAGGTCGGCGGCTGCTCCGGCGGCACCTCGCGGCGTAGATCCGGCCCCTGGCGGCGCTCCGGCGGCTCCTGGCTGTGAGGATCCAGCGGACGTGGTGCGAGCGGGCGGTTGCTCGGCGGTGGCTCCTATGGCGGAGCGGTTGCGGCGGCGGGACGCGCGGGCTTCGGCCCGTCCTTCCTGTGCTGCGGGATGAGCGGGGTGGCGGCCCCTCCTCCCCGGCAAGGTGCCGCGGTCTTGGCCAGCCGCTGGCCCGGCGTGGCTGGCAGCGTGGTGGTTGGTGGGGTAGGCTCAGCCCCCTTCGGCTGCGCGGCGGGCGACCTGCGGCTTTTTGCAGCGCTTCTGGCGGCATCGGCGGACTCCGGAGGCTTCGGCTGGGCGTCTCTCCCGCGTGTGGGGGTGTGGTGGCAGCCCAACTCCCTGCTCTTGTGATGCTTGGTGGTATCCGTGGTGGTGCCGTGGTGGGCGCTAGATCTGGCCGGTTTGGCCGGCTCCGGCTCGCCGGCGGTTCACTACTAGGAAAAGTGTAGGATCGAATGTATGTCTAGAGGAGGGGTGATTAGACTACTTGACCAAATAAAAACTTATTCTTTTCCCAATTTTAGTCTTTGGCAGATTTTAGCTATCTTAGCATAAGTCAAGCAATCTCAACACAATTCAAGCAAGCATGCAAAGAGTATATGAGCAGCGGAAAATAAAGCATGCAACTTGCAAGAATGTAAAGGGAAGGGGTTTGGAGAATTCAAACGCAATTGGAGACACATATGTTTTTGTCGAGGTTCTGATAGGTGGTGCTATCGTACATCCACGTTGATGGAGACTTCAACCCACGAAGGGTAACGGTTGCGCTAGTCCACGGAGGGCTCTGTTGGAAATATGCCCTAGAGGCAATAATAAAAGGATTATTATTATATTTCCTTGTTCGTGATAATTGTCTTTTATTCATGCTATAATTGTATTATCCGGAAATCGTAATACACGTGTGAATAGATAGACCACAACATGTCCCTAGTGAGCCTCTAGTTGACTAGCTCGGTGATCAATAGATAGTCATGGTTTCCTGACTATGGACATTGGATGTCATTGATAACGTGATCATATCATTAGGAGAATGATGTGATGGACAAGACCCAATCCTAAGCATAGCACAAGATCGTGTAGTTCGTTTTGCTAAAGCTTTTCCAATGTCAAGTATCTTTTCCTTAGACCATGAGATCGTGTAACTCCCGGATACCGTAGGAGTGCTTTGGGTGTACCAAGCGTCACAAGCGAATGGGTGACTATAAAGGTGCACTACAGGTATCTCCGAAAGTGTCTGCTGGGTTGACACGGATCGAGACTGGGATTTGTCACTCCGTATTACGGAGAGGTATTACTGGGCCCACTCGGTAGTGCATCATCATAATGAGCTCAAAGTGACCAAGTGTTTGGTCACGGGATCATGCATTACGGTACGAGTAAAGTGACTTGCCCGTAACGAGATTGAACAAGGTATTGGGATACCGACGATCGAATCTCGGGCAAGTAACATACCGTCTGACAAAGGGAATTGTATACGGGGTTGTTTGAATCCCCGACATCGTGGTTCATCCTATGAGATCATCGAGGAGCATGTGGGAGCCAACATGGGTATCCAGATCCCGTTGTTGGTTATTGACCGGAGAGCCGCCTCGGTCATGTCTGCATGTCTCCCGAACCCGTAGGGTCTACACACTTAAGGTTCGGTGACACTAGGGTTGTATGAATATGAGTATGCAGCAAACCGAATGTTGTTCGGAGTCCCGGATGAGATCACGGACGTCACGAGGAGTTCCGGAATGGTCCGGAGGTAAAGAATTATATATAGGACGTGCTATTTCGGCCATCGGGAGAATTTCGGGGTTACGGTATTGTCTGGGACCACGGAAGGGTCCCGAGGTCCACCGGTGGGGCCACCTATCCCGGAGGGCCCGTGGGCTGAAGTGGGAGGAACCAGCCTGGTGGGCTGGTGCGCCCCACTTGGCCCCCTGCACCTAGGGTTGGAAACCCTAGGGTGGGCGCCCACTTGCCTTGGGGGCTCCCCCTCCCCCCTTGCCGCCGCCCCTTGGGAGATTGGATCTCGGGGCGGCGCCCCGGGGCCTATATAAGGAGGGGGAGGAGGGCAGCCGCACCCTGAGTCTTGGCGCCTCCTCCCTCCTACACCTCTTCCTCCTCCCAGGTTGCTTGGCGAAGCCTGCCGAGATTCTGCATCCACCACCACGCCGTCGTGCTGCTGGATCTTCATCAACCTCTCCTTCCCCCTTGCTGGATCAAGATGGAGGAGACGTCACGCTGACCGTACGTGTATTTAACGCGGAGGTGCCGTCTGTTCTGCGCTAGGATCTCCGGTGATTTGGATCACGACAAGAACGACTCCCTCAACCCCGTTCTCTTGAACGCTTCCGCACGCGATCTACAAAGGGTATGTAGATGCATCTCTCTCACTCGTTGCTAGATGAACTCATAGATGGATCTTGGTGAGCGAGGAAAATTTTATTTTATGCAACGTTCCCCAACAGTGGCATCATGAGCTAGGTCTATCGTAGTTCTCTTTGCACGAGTAGAACACAATTTGTTGTGGGCGTAGATGTTGTCAACTTTCTTGCCGCTACTAGTCTTATTTTGCTTCAGCGGTATTGTGGGATGAAGCGGCCCGGACCGACCTTACACGTACGCTTACGTGAGACAGGTTCCACCGATCGACATGCACTAGTTGCATAAGGTGGCTAGCGGTGTCTGTCTCCCACTTTAGTTGGAGCGGATTCGACGAAAAGGGTTCTTATGAAGGGTAAATAGAAGTTGACAAATCACGTTGTGGTTATTCGTAGGTAAGAAAACGTTCTTGCTAGAACCCAATTGCAGCCATGTAAAAGATGCAACAACAATTAGAGGACGTCTAACTTGTTTTTGCAGCAATTGACATGTGATGTGATATGGCCAGAAGTTGTGATGAATGATGAATGATATATTGTGATGTATGAGATCATGTTCTTGTAATAGGAATCACGACTTGCATGTCGATGAGTATGACAACCGGCAGGAGCCATAGGAGTTGTCTTAATTATTGTATGACCTGTGTGTCATTGATTCAACGCCATGTAAATTACTTTACTTTATTGCTAAACGTGTTAGCCATAGTAGTAGAAGTAATAGTTGGCGAGGAACTTCATGGAGACACGATGATGAAGATCATGATGATGGAAATCATGGTGTCATGCCGGTGACAAGATGATCATGGAGCCCCGAAGATGAAGATCAAAGGAGCTATATGATAGTGGCCATATCATGTCACTACTTTGTATAATTGCATGTGATGTTTATAATGTTTTATGCATCTTGTTTACTTAGAACGGCGGTAGCAAATAAGATGATCCCTTATAATAATTTCAAGAAAGTGTTCCCCCTAACTGTGCACCATTGCTAAAGTTCGTCGTTTCGAAGCACCACGTGATGATCGGGTGTGATAGATCCTTATGTTCACATACAACGGGTGTAAGACAGTTTTACACATGCAAAACACTCAGGGTTAACTTGACGAGCCTAGCATGTACAGACATGGCCTCGGAACACAAGAGACCGAAAGGTCGAACATGAGTCGTATGGAAGATACGATCAACATGGAGATGTTCACCGACGATGACTAGTCCATCTCACGCGATGATCGGACACGGCCTAGTCGACTCGGACCATGTAACACTTAGATGACTAGAGGGATGTCAAGTCTGAGTGGGTGTTCATTATATAATTTGATTAGATGAACTTAATTATCATGAACATTAGTCTAAAATCTTTGCAAAATGTCTTGTAGATCAAATGGCCAACACTCATGTCACCATGAACTTCAACGCGTTCCTAGAGAAAACCAAGCTGAAAGACGATGGCAGCAATTATTCGGACTGGGTCCGGAACCTGAGGATCATCCTCATAGCAGAGAACAATATGTCCTAGAAGCACCGCTAGGTGAAGCACCCATCCCAGAGAACCAAGACATTATGAACGCTTGGCAGTCTCGTGCTGATGATTACTCCCTCGTTCAGTGCGGCATGCTTTACAGCTTAGAACCAGGGCTCCAAAAGCGTTTTGAGAAACACGGAGCATATGAGATGTTCGAGGAGCTGAAAATGGTTTTCCAAGCTCATGCCCGGGTCGAGAGATATGAAGTCTCCGACAAGTTCTATAGTTGTAAGATGGAGGAAAATAGTTCTATCAGTGAGCACATACTTAAAATGTCTGGGTTGCACAACCGCCTGTCCCAGCTGGATATTAACCTCCTGGACGAGGCGGTCATTGACAGAATCCTTCAGTCGCTCCCACCAAGCTACAAGAGCTTTGTGATGAACTACAATATGCAGGGGATGGTGAAAACTATTCCTGAGGTATTCTCAATGCTGAAGTCAGCAAAGGTTGAAATCAAGAAAGAACATCAAGTGTTGATGGTTAATAAAACCACTAAGTTCAAGAAGGGCAAGGGTAAGAAGAACTTCAAGAAGGACGGCAAAGATGTTGCCACGCCTGGTAAGCCAGTTGCCGGGAAGAAGTCAAAGAATGGACCCAAGCCTGAGACTGAGTGCTTTTATTGCAAAGGGAAGGGTCACTGGAAGCGGAACTGCCCCAAATACTTAGCACACAAGAAGGCCGGCAACACTAAATGTATATTTGATATACATGTAATTGATGTGTACCTTACCAGTACTCGTAGTAACTCCTGGGTATTTGATACCGGTGCCGTTTCTCATATATGTAACTCACAGCAGGAGCTGCGGAATAAGCGGAGACTGACGAAGGACGAGGTGCCGATGCGCGTCGGGAATGGTTCCAAGGTCGATGTGATCTCCGTCGGCACGCTACCTCTACATTTACCTACGGGATTAGTTTTAAACCTCAATAATTGTTATTTAATGCCAAGTTTGAGCATGAACATTGTATCAGGATCTCGTTTAATGCGAGATGGCTACTCATTTAAATCCGAGAATAATGGTTGTTCTATTTATATGAGAGATATGTTTTATGGTCATGCTCCGATGGTCAATGGTTTATTCTTAATGAACTCGAACGTAATATTACACATATTCATAGTGTGAATACCAAAAGATGTAAAGTAGATAACAATAGTCCCACATACTTGTGGCACTGCCGCCTTGGTCACATTGGTGTCAAGCGCATGAAGAAGCTCCATTCTGATGGACTTTTAGAATCTCTCGATTATGAATCATTTGACACATGCGAACCATGCCTCATGGGAAAAATGACAAGGACTTCGTTCTCCGGAACAATGGAGCGAGCAACCAACTTATTGGAAATCATACATACCGATGTGTGCAGTCCAATGAGCATTGAGGCTCGCGGAGGATATCGTTATGTTCTCACTCTCACTGATGACTTGAGTAGATATGGGTATGTCTACTTGATGAAACACAAGTCTGAGACCTTTGAAAAGTTCAAGGAATTTCAGAATGAGGTAGAGAATCAACGTGACCGAAAAATAAAGTTCTTACGATCAGATCGTGGAGGAG